>OX155959.1:29602099-29694599 GCA_944548615.1 Micropterix aruncella | reverse complement strand
AGGTTGTTAAAGATCCCACCCAAGCCGAGGTGAGAAACGTGCCGAGGACTGATTTTTTTAGTTGTTACGTGCATTTATAAAAGGGTGTTTTTAGTGTTTTTTTTAAAACTATTAATTCATTTCCAACAGTTTTCTTCGCCAAAGCGTCTGTTTCTATAATAATGTCCCTGCGTATATCAGAAGTCTTGGATAGAACCAATTCAAAAAATTAATAGTCCATAGCTTAGGCAAAAATCCAATATATGTCATAAGTGAATCGATATGACATAATGAATAAATGCTGAATCCATATTACAAGAGTATCATGCTGTAAAAAAAAGGAAAATAGTTGAAATTTGTTAAAGAGCGTTATTTTAATTTTCAGGCCCACCAACCGACCAAAAGGTAAATCGTTGTGGACGCACATTTTTTTTCGAGTTGAAGACGAATATATCCATTTGAGCCCCCTGAGACGATTAAGAGCATTTCCAGATTGAAGTCTCTCTGTGGGTATGTGTGTGTGTATTCCTCCACAATAATGCCCAAAACTCTTAAGTCGATTGAGCTGAAATTTGGAATACGGGTTTTGGTATAAGGTCATGGCAAGAGTTGAAAAGGTTGTGGTTAAAATCAGTCCACCAGGAGGGGGGCACTAGTCATATATCACCTTCGAAATATTAGACATAGAGACTTGAAATTTGGTATACAGATACTTTGTTGGGCCGAAATCACATTGTTAAATTTGTGTTTAAATATCTTATACACAAGCTGCGCTATTAATAAATTCTGCCATACATTTTAATCGAATATTATTTCTGGACCTCCCGCGGCTAGCCGAGAACCCAAACGGATTCGTCCGCCGGCCGAGAGATTTTACCGACTTAGATTTCATTTATGAAATTAATATTCAGATGAAATCAATACTTGTCTACTTGTCGGGAAAGTCTGGGGTGACAAAACTGTATTTGTAACCGTGACCTTAATGGATTTGACCATTTACTTAATTATTGATATTTTTAGTATACGTTTATTTACTACATGACTACATTAACTATGGTTAGAGACATTGTTCTCTTTATCTAATTAGCAATTTTCATTATTACGTTATTTTCTAATTATCAATATTTTTCATACCTTGTGTACCTATTCTAAATTTTTAACATTTAATTTATATGGATTTCTGACATTGTGTTCATTCTACGACTATTTTTATAACTATAACTATTTCACGTACTCCTAGTTTTAGTAGTTATTAAGGCTTTTTAATAGTGATTTTGAATTTTTCACGTCTGTAGTCTTTTTTATAATTTCACTTTTAACAGTTTATTAAATAAAAATGGCACGTAGCCTTTTAGATGTTTTCAAACATTTTTGTATTTTATTTCATTTTTTTTTTAATTTACCTTTTTACCTATTTACATACATTTTTTTCCTACGTGTTCAACTACTAAAAACAAGCTTTGCTTAGTTGGGCGACATTGGGCAGAGGGCATCATTTAATAAATGAGTCTAATTTCTTGCTGTGTTTTAGTTATATGATATTTTATTTGATGTTTCTTAATTGCAACTTGTAATATTTTGTGAATTGCTTAAATGAAATAAAAATTAAAAATTAAATTATATACCTTTCACAAATTACTTAAATTAATTTACATAGTCTATCATGATACCTAATTTTTCATATTTAATTTAGAATAGAATGAAATTCAGAGCAGCATGAGAGTAAAATGAAATTGTATTTTATTGTATGTCTAATTTTTCCAGAATTTTATAATGCATATTTTTAGTCTAAAGGAAATTTTTGTATTGGTACACGTGTTACAAGATGGCTTTCATTACGTTCACAGCTAAGCCTATCATATCATTATTCTTCGCTATATATTTTATATCCATTGTAGCATTTCTGTCGAATCCGCTACAATACAAAGCGTTCGTAATTCGCGCAATTACCCCGAGAGTATCATCGGCAGCGGGCGGCCTTCTTTGTAGTGCGCGGTCTCGCCTTTGCCCGGGCCACAATGAGCGGCCGTTCCGCAAACCTGTGGCGTGGCCCGCTATAAGTCCTCCGGCCGTCTAAACAGAGGCCACATAACGCCGGATGCCCACTGCCGCACGAATTTATGGCGGCCATTCCGGGCGTCCGCCGACCCCGTGGCTTATCTTCAAAAGCTTCATCGCAGCGCCTAAGCGCCTCTAGAAATGACCATTTGCACGACTGGCGAATGACGCCAATTAATTAATATGGGTACTTCAGATTGCCCGATTTAGCTATGGAGGACGAAATTATCTTCCACTTCAATCAACATTATGGAGAAATGTTTACATATTTGCTCTCCTCTATCGTGTACTCTCCCAATCAACACCATTTTATCTTTACGATCTTTTCAACCATTAAATTCCCACGGTCTCGTGTCTTCGGTCAGCCTCTGACAAATTTACTAAGAGTAACGTTATTTTTGTTTTTTAAAATATATTTTTTACCAAATTTTATAATTTTATATTAACAAAACAATAGATACCGCGATGACTTTCTAACAATACTATACACTTCTAAATCGGTTGAAGCATTTAGAAACCTGGGGTACATTAAAGACGGACAACATACATACATGAACCCTGAAGACATCAGTGCTTTTTAACACGCTTTTATTAGGTGGACCTGTATGTAACTAACTATGTAATGTAATCTAAGGTAACTAATTTAACCATCTTCTAAGGATCGCAGCGTCATGAAAATTGGCAGCTGTATGTAGTTCTGATGACAATACAATAATATGGTACTGCCGAACTGATCTGATGATGGAGTCGGAAGATATGAACTGGAACTTCATGATGAAACATCGTATCATAGCTGTGTTTGGACATGTTAGAAAAGTCTTGGAATGAACCTTGACCACGATTAGGTTTCAAGGTCTGCTGATGAAGCCGGAAGATAGGCACTGGCATTTCATGATGGAATATCGTATCATAGCCGTGTTTGGACTTGTTAGAAAGGTATTGTAATGAACTTTGACCACGATTAGTTTCAAGGTCTGATGATGAAGCCGGAGGACAGGAACTGGTATTCCATGATGGAATATCGTATCATAGTCGTGTTTGCACTTGTGAGAAAGGTCACGTAATGGACTTTGAACACGATCAGGTTTCAAGGTTATAACAAACCTATTATATATTGACTTGTAAATATTGAGTGTAAATAGTGTAAATATTGACATAGGTGCTTGTATAAAACGTGTTTTAAGTGTTTTTTTAAAACTATAAATTTATTATTTTGGGCATTCGTGTAAAAAAAGAGCAGGTTAATGGCCCATCATTACAATACTTGATCGCTCCTGCCTTCTTTAGAAAAGGGCAGCAAAATATAGACAAATATAAGCAAAAATTAAGCAAAATATAACCGCTATAAAATAAAAAATATATATTGTTATCGAGGACTTCTTCTTGCGGTGTCGACTACAACGGGCGAGCCCGTCACCACAGGACGTTTTAACGATTAGTCGTTCTATCGCCCTGCAGTGAAGGACTATCACGGTTGTTTGACATTCTAAATAAGATAAAGCGAATTTATTGCGTCAAGTGTGTAGCATCGACTTTTCGGCGATGTTGCAACCGCCGTTGTTCAGGGTAGATTATCTTGGATATTTTTCATTTCTCATTTTTGAATATAGTCTTATTTTTTCAGATATCATTCTAAATCCTTATAAACTAAACTTTTCATAAACTTTCAATTGATATTATTCTGTATATTCGGTAAAATTTTAGGTTTATGCTAGATTACGAGGAACTTAATTTTGCAGTTTTTAGTGCGATATTATAATTAGTACATAGGTAGCCAAATATATCATTAGGATATTAGAATTATAAATATTGTATTAATTGTAAGTTCTATAACCTTGTGGGGTTTTAGAGATTAAAAGAATCTATAAACTTTGTAATGCTGCTGCATTACCCTATACTTAGAAAGTATACCATTATAGTCTAATACTTATAAAATAATTAATCCAGTTAAGCAAATCCATTCATCGTGTAAACTTTGCCGTGCAATCGACGCCTAGTCTTTGTACGTCACTAGTCAGCTCATCCGCAAGCGGAGAGATTTTTCAGTATTACCATTGCGGGTAATAGTTTTTTTTTTTGGCTACCGGACCTCGAGGAAGACGGTCGATACTTCGGAGAGGGCGCGCGCGCCTTGGCGGCGCGGCGCGCCCGATTCATTCACTACCCTGCATCCAGCCGCAGCAGTTTCAAATTAATTTTATAAATTCAGTACGAGAAGTAGCATCATTTGAATCTTTAATTAAATTCAGTGTAACACCTGGGAAGGCCATCGAGGAATCCTCAACCCTACAGGCAAGTCACTCACTGTACCGTTAACCGCCTCTCTTCTCGCTTCTTAATTTCTCGCCTTTTCTTTTATAATTTTTCATTGCATTTTAAAAATCTATTTATAATTAAATTAATGTGAAGCAGACGCCAGAACCCGCGTCGCTTCGAAAGGAACCCAGGTTATTGTAATATCGCCGTTAGGCCAGGGTTAGGTTAAATTAACTATAACGTTCTACCGATAGAAATAGATTAAATAGCATAGCCGGCTTGTCCGTCGAATAAACGTGCATAGTTCACTTTTTCCTAAATTTTCATAAAATGTGCTACCCCCCATTAGGTCGAAAAGGTGAAAGTCGACCCGCGAAATCCTTTTTATAATACCGTATTCTCTGAGTGCAATCCCCTCAATACCAGGTCTCTCGAAAATATTCTCTTTCAAATCTCTACCCCACGAAACGAAATCCCAAATCGCAAACTAATTTTCGAATCTCTTTCCCATAGTACAGGTCCAAAATCTCAAAAATATTATATTTCAAATCACTTCCCAGTAACACAAAATATCAACCATCTAAATTATTTTTCTTTATTTATTAAAAATCTTTACCCAGTATAAAGAAAACCAAGATCAGGTCCCCAAAAATAATGTCCCTACTCGAACGTTATCTAAAAAATATAAAAATCTAAATTCCCGTATTTTCCAAGTTCCATTAAATTCTTGCACCATCGTAACCTAAAATCAAAGCGATCATTTTCCATAATCCTAAACACAAGAATAAATCATTTCCAATCATTATCAGTCAACGTCTCTCTAGAAAAATCTACGGTTCAACCGAAGGAGATACCCGCATCCCGATACCGACAGACTTCAACGCCTACCCGACTCCTAAAAAATCCGAAACCCCGAATTTCAATCACGAAAATCACGGATGCTCGATAGAAAATTCATAAAACCTTCGAAACTTAATTCGGCCTTGATATGCGCATTAATTAAAATTATATAGAAAAGATCAGAGAACTTATGTACAAGAACGCAACATGTACCACAAATTTTCATAAAATATATTCTTCTTTATAATAAAAACTCCATTATAAGGCATTATGTTTCATTTAATAATAAAGGTTAAAAATTGGTAATTCTATAATTTTCTCAGAAGAATTCGTAATAATTCGAATTCGGGAGCGTAAGACGTACAGACCGAGTCAGGGAGAAGAAAGGAAAATTCACAGGGTTAAGAACCATTAGTTTATGTTCGAATAAACCGAACCATATTATTTAAATTCTACAAATTCCTCTCTTGGAAATTTCTATAGATTTCTTTGTTTAATCAATCGTTTAAAGCACGAATCAGTAAAGATAGAATCGCGAAACTTCTAGCCATTTTCTTTAGTATTCATTTTTACGAATCATTTAAATTTGAAATTAAATTCGATAATATAATAAACAAAATAGATCCAAAATCATCGCTCAATAATAAAAATAAATTTCAATTTAAATTACCATTCAGCAATCCGTACCGATTGTAAAAACATATTAAATCGGCCCGGGGAGCGGTCTCAAACCGGTTCCTTATCGTTAGGCGGTCCGCGGTCGGCCCGGCGACAGCGCCGCGCGTCAGCGCCACCTGTAGGCGTAGGGCGAAGGAGGGGGCCATCGCCGGCGCGACGTGCCCGAAGATAGAGGGCGCTGTATCGTTTCCCTGCAATCTAATTCCCGCGAATTGGGAGCGGTTTTGAATTCACGAAATACTCTCCATAATTAAATGAATTTTATAGTTGCAAAACCCAATATAGGAAATTTCAGGAGGCGTAATTAGTAATCCATAATTAAAATTCGAATATATTTCCCAATCTTTAGTAATTATATCCCATCCAACTTGATCGCCCGTCTGCCTCACAGACGACCCCGACTTCCGAGGACGCCGCTAATAAAACGGGATAAAAACCACCCCTGAGGATCACATATTCCGACTTGAGCTAGTGCGGCCCCGTCAGTGACGTTCCTCCTCCCGTAATCTAGACCAACCGCTAGGCGAAGGCGTGCGTCTAGCTTTTTGTGCGTGAACCCCATCCCTATAATTATCACGGATTGGCGCCCTGGAACTTGACGGTTTCCTAAAAAATTTAGATATTATCCGTGACATAATGGCATTTATCCGATCTTCATACAATACTATATAACCATTATAAACGGGGCACGTAGCAAAAATTGGCGCCTGCTCGTGGGGCCTTCTTTTCATACCTTCTTTCTTGTCCCTACGATTTGTTTAATCAATAAATTTAAAAAAAAAAAAAAATTTCAAACTTTTAAAACAATTTAAAATATATATATATATATATATCTTTTGTTTCAAAGCGATCACGTTGGTCGCCCAAAAATTGGCGCACCAACGTGGGGTGTAAGCCTTTATAAATATATTTGGCCAATTTTTGGCGTAGCAAAAATTGGCGCTCAACTTAGGGGCCCGTTTTTTTTTTATTTTGTCTTTAAATATTCTATAATTTCTTTACATAAAAATTAAAACTTCAGTTTCCCACCCAAACCCTCCCTTCGATTTATAACATCGAACATATCTCGAAAATCAAAATATATAGAATTTCAAAAATAAATATTACCATACAATCAAATTTAAATAAAATATATAGATTTTTAAAAAAAAAAAAATAAAACGGAACCAAAAAATTTTTCAATACATTTAAATCCGGAAATAAATAAAATATTAAAATTTTACAAATACCTGTACCAAATATTTAACCCACCCAAGCCCACCCTTTGCTAAATATTTAACCCACTTGTCAATCGATACCAAACAAAATAAAGTAACATCATATAAGGTGCAAAGATATAGAAATTTACTTCAGCTCTCATCAGAGGAAAGGAGATCAATTAAATTTTCTTGTCTTCATATTACCTCAAGTTTCAGCCCAGGAGTAAGTAAGAACCATAGGTACCATAAAATAATACGACTGTTATTCGAGTATTTTGTGCAAAAGGTTTTATTTCAGGCGACACATCACAGCATCATAACTTCAAACCAAACATTATATTTCAGCTGGAAATCATCAAAAAATAATCTTAGAACGGTTACCATTTTACATCGCAGGACTTTAGAGTAAACATTCTATACGGCACAGGGTGTCTAAAAAAATACTTTCGCAAGAAATCGCAAAATCCAAACTCTATTTATTTTTTTTTCTCTCTTTATCGTTTCTATTAACATTCACTCACTCACACCACATCAACACTTCGTCTACAAAATTTTTTAAATTCTATTTACATCTTCATAACAACAGGGTGTTCAAAAAAATAATAATTTGATCATTGTAAATTTTAATTATAATCTCACATCGTTTACTTTCAACACACATCACACACGTCAACACTTTGATTACACAATCAACACTTACTCACACACATACAGGGTGTTTCAAAAAAAATTTTTCTTTTAAATTTATTTTTTTTATTATCTTAATTCGCTACTCCTTATAAATATATAGCCTTCTAGCTTTATCTCTTCACGAATAGGCACTAAATAAGAACATTAAGACCAACACTATACCACACTACAACACAATTAAGAAACAATTACAGAACACTTAGTAACTTCTGACATATACATTTGAAACTTAAAAAATAAAAAGGATCGTTACACCTCAAGGATTTAAAATAAATCGTTTTCTCCGATTTTGAGAGTGACATCATGGCACCAAGGAAAACAAGGTCCGCTGCAAGGAACCGCCAGCAATCGCCAGACAAAAACAGTGAGGAAAATCCTATTCAAAAAACTCCAGATCAGTTGAAAAAACAACAAACCGGAGAATTCAATGCAGAAAACATGTCAGGACGTGAACAATCCACAACCTACAAAAAATCAAACGACAACTCAAGGATCAATGAAGCATACGATATCGGAAACGAGGAAGGATCAGACACGAGGAACAGAGAAAAATCTCAAGATAACGCATCAGCATCAGATATTTTCCAACCTATTGACATCGGAAAACATAGGACATTCCCCAGCATCTACAAATGGAACCTGAAGTACGACGGATCCACTCCCATCCTGGACTTCATCGATATAGTTGAGGATAAGGTGCAAGCTAGAGGAGTAACCGAAAAGGAGCTCATCCAAGGTTTTACGGACCTACTAGAGGGATCATCATTATTATGGTTTCGCAGCATCAGACAGTATGTAACGACATGGAAAACTCTAAAGGCGGCATTAATAAATAAATATGAGTCACTCAATTACCAAACGAGGCTCGAAAATCAAATGCGTAACACAAAACAGATCGCAGGAGAAACAATGCACGACTTCGTTACACGCATAGACACCATGAACACCAGGCTGTCCCCAAGACTACGAGATGCCACAATACTGGAGATTGTAAAATTGAACGTCCTTCCATTGTACTACACTCTGCTGGGAACGACCAGACTGGACGACGTGGGAACATTATTGGACTTGGCGAAAAATTTCGAACAATACGCGCTAAATCCAGCACCAAATGCGACAAACAGCACCCAGCAACGTCAATCATTGTCCCCAAGATCGCAAAACAAAATACCGATGGCAGCCGTGGACGAGCAGTACGTATGCACTAATAATAGCAGTCAAGAAGAAGTAGCTGCGATTCCGCACAACGACAGATTCGGACCTCGCCGCGACATACCGCCGCTACTCCAAAGAAATTCCAACTACGAAAATCCTCCACTCGACAGACATCGTCAGCAAAACTTCGAGAGACGCCCCCAGAGACCTTCACCTCAGGCTTTATTTTGCAAGAAATGCGAAAATCATGGACACACCTTCAGAGAATGCCAAAAGTACCCAAATCCTATGTGCTTTAACTGCAAGTTGCAAAATACATTCACGCGATTTTGCGTAAGATGCAACGGAACTCAACAGCAAAACCAGCCAAAAAACGGGAACACCCACGGATACAGGCATTAGACGGGGCCATAACCGTGGAAAATTATACGTTGTCGGCTAAACCACAGTATAACGATTCCCGTCCACACGCTAATATCAACATAATGGGAAAATCTTATGAAGGACTGGTGGATACCGGCTGCGCAGTCTGCATATTGGGCGACGAAGTGCACAAACGTTACATGTCACTGGGAAAAAATATCAAAGAATCGGAAAACCGCATAGCAACGGCCGACGGAACGCCGCAAGAAATCCTCGGATACCTGACTTTACCGGTGATATTTAAAGGAAAGTCGAAAGAAATAAATTTCCTCGTTTGTCCTACGATTAAAAAAGACGTAATTTTGGGGATCGAGTTCATCAGAAAATTCGACGTTAAAATCTCAATCGGAGAAAATCTCGACATCCAGGTGGCACAAATAAACAATACCACATGCCAACAAATCGTGGACATAGAAGATCTTACGCCGGAACAAATGCGACGATTAGATCACGTCAAGAAGCTGTACGAAGACATTTCCTTCGAAAAACAAGGCCTAGGAAGAACGCATTTAATGGAGCACAAAATTGTCACCACTGGCGACCCTATCCGCCAAAAGCCGTATCAGTTATCGCCAGCAAAAGATAAGCTGATAAAAGATGAGATCGACGAAATGTTGAAGCTAGGGGTGATCACACCAATTAAGTCCCCATGGTGCAACCCGATACTCGTCGTAACGAAAAAAGATGGCAGCCCAAGGGTGTGTTTAGACTCGAGAAAATTGAACGAGATAACCGTGAAAAACCATTACCCGATGGCATCGTCGCAAAGAATTCTGGACAATTTAGGGAACGCACGCTACCTAACATCTATCGACTTATCGAAAGCCTTCTGGCAAATCCCGCTAGAAAAATCCTCGATCTACAAAACCGCATTCGCGATACCGGGAAAAGGCATGTTCGCCTTTGTACGTATGCCTTTTGGCGTCTGCAATGCATCCTCGGACCTCTCGGCACTCATGGACCAGATCTTCGGACCTGAGTACGGAAATAAGGTATTCGCATACGCCGACGACCTCATAATTGCATCAACAACGTACGACGAGCACATCGACACCTTATTACGAGTGAGGGAAAACCTGAAAGAAGCAGGCCTGACGGTAAACCTAAAAAAAATGTGAGTTTTGCAGGCCAGAACTAGTATATCTCGGCTATATTGTCGACAGACAAGGCTTGAGGACAGACCCAGGAAAAATAGCCTGCGTTACGAATTTCCCGAGACCGGATCGTGTAAAACAAGTGAGGAGTTTTCTCGGTTTGACCGGATATTACCGCCGATTCGTGAAAAATTACTCAAAAATAGCCGCTCCACTGTGCAAACTAACCGGTGGAAAGAAAGGTGTAAAAACAATTTTCACATGGACAGAAGAGGCGGAAGAATCATTTATCATGCTAAAACAAGCTCTGACTACAGCCCCGATCCTGAAATGTCCCGATTTTAGCAAGGAATTCACAATAAGCTGCGACGCAAGCGACATCGCCATAGGCGCGGCCTTAACCCAGTACGATGAAAAGGAAAAGATGGACTTACCCATATCATATTTCTCGCAAATCCTTAACTCCGCGGAAAGGCATTACTCAGTAAGCGAAAGAGAATTGCTGGCCGTCTTAAGGGCCGTTCTCCATTACAAGACGTACATAGAAGCCACCAGATTTAAGGTAGTGACTGACCATAGCAGCTTGAAATGGCTCACCAAATGGGAAAACCCCACAGGCAGACTGGCAAGGTGGAGCACATTGTTGTCACAATTTGATATGGAAATCATTCACCGAAAGGGTAGCCTGAACGTGGTAGCAGACGCGCTCTCCAGGATTCCATGCATGGCCCTATCAGCAACATCCGGCGAAGACGAATGGTACAATCGCACGTACGAGTCGGTACGAAACGATCCATACGCAGCCCCGGAATACAAGATAGAGAACAATACACTGTACAAATACCACGCTCCCAGGAGAGGCGAGAAACTGCTAAACCCATGGAGAATCGTTCCAAAGCTCGCAGACAGGAAAAACGCGATGAAAGAAATACATGAGGGAGACTTCGCTGTTCACTTCGGCATATTCAAAACTCTACGGAAGCTGCAATCGTACTATTATTGGCCAGGAATGCAAAAGCAGGTGAAATCCTACATAAAAAGCTGCGACACTTGTAAAGCCCACAAAATTCGAACAGGGCCAGCCCAGGGCCTGATGGTCACTCCAAAATCTGTGAAAACCCCGATGCATACCATCAGCATCGACCTTATAGGGCCCGTTCCGAGATCAATGAGTGGTTTCACATACATACTTTCCGTGGTCGATGTATTCACCAAGTTTTGCTGGCTATTTCCTTTAAGAAAAGCCACGTCGGTGAATATAAACAAACACCTAGAAAACAATATATTTCTCACTTATGGTACTCCGGCCGTTATAACGTTAGATAACGCGACCTATTTCAGATCAAAAACATTTAAAGCACTAATCGATAAATACAGAATCCCCAGACTATTCTACGGATGCGTCTACGCACCGCAATCCAATATGGTTGAGCGTTACAACCAGACAATAGAAACTAGCCTATCAATTTTGTCAGGCCAAAATCAAAGAATGTGGGATAAATACATTTATTTGATACAAAATGCTCTAAATAATCACGTAAATCTCGCGACAGGATTTTCACCCTCGTATCTAATGTTTGCTCGACAGCCTTTTGTTGATGGAAGGTACCACAAAATGCTAGGGTACGTGCCAGATCAAAACTCCCAAATAGCAGTCGACAGCCCGCAAGAGTTCGCTAATATTTGCTCGACAGCCTTTTGTTGATGGAAGGTACCACAAAATGCTAGGGTACGTGCCAGATCAAAACTCCCAAATAGCAGTCGACAGCCCGCAAGAGTTCGCTAAGGGACTAGAAGCCTTGGCGGATACTTACGAAGTCGTGCAGGATAGGCTAATGGAAGCTTTTAGAAACAGCGCGGCCAGGTATAATTTAAGGAGGAAAAACATCCAATTCTCAGTAGGTGACACTGTATGGGCAAAGAACCACACCTTATCGAGGAAAATAGATTTCTTCTCTAGTAAATTAGCACCTAGGTATACAAAATGCAAAGTTATCGCTAAAAAATCGCCAATCGCCTATGAATTAGCTGACATGAATGGGAAACCTCGCGGAACGTTCCACATCAAAGATATCGCCAGCGACTAAACGCGTCTAAGTAAATGGTAGCTGTGATGTCGTCGGAATGAATATACTCCCATAAACAGAAATAAACCGCTCGGAAAAGCTATGGAAACTCGAAGACACCGTATTATGGTACACTAAAAGGTATTTACAAACAAGTATTAAAGGCATGAAACGGACCACAGTGTTATTTTCAAATAAGAACAATAAATATATATGTACACATTTTAACAAAATAAATTAAATAATAAAATAATTAAAGTCCAATAAAATATACAACAGTATAAAATAAACCAAACTAAAAGAAATGCATTGAAATGATATCGATTTGACTTATAAAAACACACAATAATAATACATCAGATAAAAAACAACAATACAAAGAGCCTTGTCCCATCAAAAATAAACAAAAATACAAAACTTACAATTTAAAGTTAAAAAAAAATTTTTTTTAAATAAAAAAAATTTTTTTTTACAAGTTATCTAACCCGGCTAATCACCGGGCTCGATAAGACAACATTCTCCATTTATGCAAATTTCAAAACTTCCTAAAAAATAAATAAATCTAAAAAAAAAAGGTCATATAGTTACCAAATAAAAAATAAAATCATAAATTCAAAAAATAAACAAATAACGTCCCTTTGACTGAGCCATTACGGACCGATCTAAGAATAAAGATATTTCTCTACCTTAATATACCATTATTATATACATATTAGGTTCGGTGCTATCCATCCATATATAGAGAGAAAACACCTCCGGAATATCCGGGTTTTTATTATTTATTGGGTTAGGTGGTTATATAGCCCGTCATTAGACAGAAACACCATTGAAACCATTGGTTTCCGGGTATATGTACATCAACTGTCAGCGTAGAATTAAAATCAACATGTCAGCTCTGTTGCACAAGTACCACCATGAATATCATTTATATTATATTATTATCATTATTATTCGATCACGCGGCGAGTAAGTCGGCAGAACTAAGTAGCGACTAGAACTCCGTACACAAAACCGTTGTGAATTCGACATGAACAGCTACAGAAAAATCTTTATTCGATCCCGGCATTTGCCAGGACATGGAGTCACTCCATACCATGAAAGTTTTTATAATAAAACACCCCCCCATAGATTAACCGTAATGATACTCTTAGTATAAAGCTCAAATTAGTTTGCCCATCGAAAGCTCTACAAATTTAACATAGAAAACCGATCTTAATTGCATATAAATATCTGTATAAATTTACTCCCCTCATTATAGTAAATATATTTTCCCACAAACAGTCAAATAATAAAATAGGTACTAGACAGACAATTTTGGTATGAAAGGAAGTATGATAGGATGGGTTTGAAATCGATGTAAGCAAGAAGCGTGCAAGACCCGCGAAAGAGAAAATTCAAGTTAAAATACTGAAAATTATTATTACCACCAAGACTAAGAAAAATTACCATCAGACAGAATTTATATACAATATAAACATTGGACACTAAAGATCTCACAAATCTTAAACAGTTAGGGAATATCTAGCGGAACAACGCATATTAGACATTCTATATTAACTATATACCATCAAGAGCAAAATGACTAGAAAGTCAAAGACTGTGGTTTTGTCGCGAAAAGCGCGCATACTTTTTCAGTCCTCCCGTCCAAATAAAAGCAAATAAAATAACAAGGCTCTATAAAAAATAAAAACACAAATTATACAATAATACATGACACAGCCCATATAAAATATTACATTCCAATATACTTAAAAGAATAGCAAATAAAAGTAGCAACATTTACCCAAATAATATACAAACCCTATAAAAAAATACATAAATAAAAACACGGCCGATCATGGGTCTCGCAAATTAAAATTACGTGAACCCGAGTCTGTATACTTCAGACAGGTCTCCAAAATATACATACACAAAATTATAAACAAACCGGCAAAATTATATATATTAAAAATATACATTATTAATAAGGAACATATAGCCTTCCTAATATTATTTATGCGCCAATGCGCGAATGCAAATATACAATGCACATATAGATAAAAACAATCCATGATTAAACATTACACCCAAAATGACGTTAAATCAAGTTCAATATTACAACCGGTTCCCCTTTTTCCCCCCTTTTCCCTAAAAATCATAAAAATAATAAAATACAACTAGGGCATTTAAAAATAAATATAGGAGAGATCTGATATCGAGGAGAAATAAAATGCAAATAAAATCAAGTCCCATATATAAAATATCACAATAAATCGATAAAAATTTGACCATTGCACAACATTTTATAAGTTTAATCAAAGGTCGTAGCGCATCTCGCTAACGGACCACATTCATTCCCCCTTATAATCCATAAATTATTACATCAAAGTGCAGAAGACGCACACGCACCTCTGCGTCCATATTATTAAAGTCAGTAAAAAAGAAAGGAAAAAGAGAGCTACAAATGTACATATCAGCATAGAATATAAGTATATAAATATCGTATAATCACTAATCAGGTCATTATGTCTAGATAAAATGTTGTTTTTAAATATTAGTAACGCTGTTTCATAAGAACTTTTACAGTAACTCCGTCAATAAAGAGGACTGATTTGTATACCATATGTAGCTAATCGGACACATAATATTAACTGCATACATAGTAATAGCAACTTAGTACATAGAAAATTAATGCTAGTTTATTTCTGTTTATTTATTCTTTTAGGAAAGGAAATAGCAAATAGAATAACTGTCATTCTGTTATACATTCCACTGAGGAATAAAATATTGTAAGATCACACAAGGGTATAAATTGAATAAAAATGGAAATATATAGTTAATTGTTTGTAAACGAGGATATCACAATACCTACTCATGGTACAGTGAAACAAGCCTATCCTTCTTACCTCACCCATCCTAGTAGTACCAGATAAAGAAACATTAGTATCTCGACAAGATGATGCCGCATACCTTTCTCAAATTCCAGAAAATTTGGAGCAACGATGCAGAAAAGGCCATACTCATAACGACGTTACTATGATGAACCGATGCAGCGAATATCGACCCAATAATATAAAGGGATCTACACGCTAATCAATTGGATACGACAAATTTCACTACCGATCGTCCAAGGAAGAACACCGTTAAATTCAACTTGCGATCCGGAAATTATAACTACAAGCAGTCATAGCAGGTAAAGACACATTTTCCTACCTCTATAGACAATAGGACTTCAGACCAGATGATCAACACCAGAGGGCCACTAATCGCCGTACCAACAACGTACCGATGACGTCCGCATAATGGATATGCACCCACGAAACAGGAGTCTAGCAAGTACCATGCATACCATGCATACATTGTACCTTTAGCATGCAGCTTTTTCCCAGATGCTCTTTGAGTGAAAGACACTAAGAAAGTGCCATTCAGTTAGTTATCGTTAAAAGTGAGAGTGCAATTAATTTGAGTCTAATATCTTATGGTATTTCAGTGAAATGGACATTTGAAACCGTTAAGCTACCTATTCAAGTTCCCGTAGTAATCAATTCTACACAGGACTTACATAAGCAAAGTGTTCATAAATTGCCACCTACGAGGAAAATTACCACGACAACGTAATAGTACACAGGACTTTATAAAGCGAAGTGTCAAATTTTAAGTCATTACCCGAATTTTACAACATTACTTCAACTTAATGACCCAACATATAGACTTTTATAATCTGCTCCTGCACACATAGACTTTACTGTAAAGCAAGTGGCGTAGCATAGGAAGATACAGTTTAAAAAGACTCTATACTTCGTAGCAGAAATTTGGCTTCGTAGCGGAATTCAGGAAACTAATGCTTGTTTCCATTTTCTTGTCTGTCGTAAGGTGACGTAAACCACGCTGCAGCCGACACCCTAGAGTGTCATGACGAAATCGACGACCAGCCATTATTCGAGGACACACTTAGACGTCTACAGGACCCAGGATGCGACCGGAAGGATGTCAACGCGATCTACATTTTAATTTTGTAAATTGTAAAGGGCCATATCCAAACTATATATCCACTTAACGTTAAAAAACGAGCAAGTGACTTCCATGACTGAACTTCTAGCGACAAAATACCCGTGACATTTCCATATATTTCCTTTCCAATCTCATAATCTACATCATAATTCATAACCAAATGCATAGGACACAAACCATATTAATACTTAGAAGAATAGAACTTTAATTCAAAACCTATAACTTTTCCATCTTCTTCACATGTCAAATTAAACTTACATAATCATATATATCAAAGTAAAATAATTTAGGTCTAATATATAGGACATATAAAAAAAAACTAATAATAAGTAATTGTTAAATCCAAGCACAAATACAGTACCTCACCAGTAGCTACGCTTCGTAGCAAGTGTTAGGCGTAGCAACTCGTAGTATAGTTTGTTTCTTATTTGTTTATTGCTTCTTTTGTTAATGCCACCGTGGACGGTGACGTTGTTATCTACCCGGCATGTAATGCTGCTGCATTACCCTATACTTAGAAAGTATACCATTATAGTCTAATACTTATAAAATAATTAATCCAGTTAAGCAAATCCATTCATCGTGTAAACTTTGCCGTGCAATCGACGCCTAGTCTTTGTACGTCACTAGTCAGCTCATCCGCAAGCGGAGAGATTTTTCAGTATTACCATTGCGGGTAATAGTTTTTTTTTTGGCTACCGGACCTCGAGGAAGACGGTCGATACTTCGGAGAGGGCGCGCGCGCCTTGGCGGCGCGGCGCGCCCGATTCATTCACTACCCTGCATCCAGCCGCAGCAGTTTCAAATTAATTTTATAAATTCAGTACGAGAAGTAGCATCATTTGAATCTTTAATTAAATTCAGTGTAACACCTGGGCAGGCCATCGAGGAATCCTCAACCCTACAGGCAAGTCACTCACTGTACCGTTAACCGCCTCTCTTCTCGCTTCTTAATTTCTCGCCTTTTCTTTTATAATTTTTCATTGCATTTTAAAAATCTATTTATAATTAAATTAATGTGAAGCAGACGCCAGAACCCGCGTCGCTTCGAAAGGAACCCAGGTTATTGTAATATCGCCGTTAGGCCAGGGTTAGGTTAAATTAACTATAACGTTCCACCGATAGAAATAGATTAAATAGCATAGCCGGCTTGTCCGTCGAATAAACGTGCATAGTTCACTTTTTCCTAAATTTTCATAAAATGTGCTACCCCCCATTAGGTCGAAAAGGTGAAAGTCGACCCGCGAAATCCTTTTAATAATACCGTATTCTCTGAGTGCAATCCCCTCAATACCAGGTCTCTCGAAAATATTCTCTTTCAAATCTCTACCCCACGAAACGAAATCCCAAATCGCAAACTAATTTTCGAATCTCTTTCCCATAGTACAGGTCCAAAATCTCAAAAATATTATATTTCAAATCACTTCCCAGTAACACAAAATATCAACCATCTAAATTATTTTTCTTTATTTATTAAAAATCTTTACCCAGTATAAAGAGAACCAAGATCAGGTCCCCAAAAATAATGTCCCTACTCGAACGTTATCTAAAAAATATAAAAATCTAAATTCCCGTATTTTCCAAGTTCCATTAAATTCTTGCACCATCGTAACCTAAAATCAAAGCGATCATTTTCCATAATCCTAAACACAAGAATAAATCATTTCCAATCATTATCAGTCAACGTCTCTCTAGAAAAATCTACGGTTCAACCGAAGGAGATACCCGCATCCCGATACCGACAGACTTCAACGCCTACCCGACTCCTAAAAAATCCGAAACCCCGAATTTCAATCACGAAAATCACGGATGCTCGATAGAAAATTCATAAAACCTTCGAAACTTAATTCGGCCTTGATATGCGCATTAATTAAAATTATATAGAAAAGATCAGAGAACTTATGTACAAGAACGCAACATGTACCACAAATTTTCATAAAATATATTCTTCTTTATAATAAAAACTCCATTATAAGGCATTATGTTTCATTTAATAATAAAGGTTAAAAATTGGTAATTCTATAATTTTCTCAGAAGAATTCGTAATAATTCGAATTCGGGAGCGTAAGACCTACAGACCGAGTCAGGGAGAAGAAAGGAAAATTCACAGGGTTAAGAACCATTAGTTTATGTTCGAATAAACCGAACCATATTATTTAAATTCTACAAATTCCTCTCATGGAAATTTCTATAGATTTCTTTGTTTAATCAATCGTTTAAAGCACGAATCAGTAAAGATAGAATCGCGAAACTTCTAGCCATTTTCTTTAGTATTCATTTTTACGAATCATTTAAATTTGAAATTAAATTCGATAATATAATAAACAAAATAGATCCAAAATCATCGCTCAATAATAAAAATAAATTTCAATTTAAATTACCATTCAGCAATCCGTACCGATTGTAAAAACATATTAAATCGGCCCGGGGAGCGGTCTCAAACCAGTTCCTTATCGTTAGGCGGTCCGCGGTCGGCCCGGCGACAGCGCCGCGCGTCAGCGCCACCTGTAGGCGTAGGGCGAAGGAGGGGGCCATCGCCGGCGCGACGTGCCCGAAGATAGAGGGCGCTGTATCGTTTCCCTGCAATCTACTTCCCGCGAATTGGGAGCGGTTTTGAATTCACGAAATACTCTCCATAATTAAATGAATTTTATAGTTGCAAAACCCAATATAGGAAATTTCAGGAGGCGTAATTAGTAATCCATAATTAAAATTCGAATATATTTCCCAATCTTTAGTAATTATATCCCATCCAACTTGATCGCCCGTCTGCCTCACAGACGACCCCGACTTCCGAGGACGCCGCTAATAAAACGGGATAAAAACCACCCCTGAGGATCACATATTCCGACTTGAGCTAGTGCGGCCCCGTCAGTGACGTTCCTCCTCCCGTAATCTAGACCAACCGCTAGGCGAAGGCGTGCGTCTAGCTTTTTGTGCGTGAACCCCATCCCTATAATTATCACGGATTGGCGCCCTGGAACTTGACGGTTTCCTAAAAAATTTAGATATTATCCGTGACATAATGGCATTTATCCGATCTTCATACAATACTATATAACCATTATAAACGGGGCACGTAGCAACTTTTTACTTTGAGACTGAAGTGCTGTTAATCGACATTCCTTATTCTTCAGGTAGGCGTCAAACTGCTGCTGTCACTACGGAGATAATGACGGTGGTCGAGTGACGGGATCGATGCAAGTGAATTTTGATACTCCACCGAGCACACAACACTCACTGTATCTTGTGTTAAGTCCTTTCGCTCGGCGATGGGCATTGAGAGAATTTGAAACAGTCGTACAATAAATAAAAGGTTAGTTATATAAGCGATAAGTATAAGTATTTAATATATACTTAAAATATGTGTGTAGATGTATATGTGTGTGTGTTAATATATATGTATGTATGTATGTTTGTATGCGTATATGTGTAGGTATATATGTATGTAACGAACCCTTTATCATATATATTTGTATTAATATGTGTACTATTTTATGCCATTATCTTAGTATTGAAAATAGTCTATTAGTCAGTACTACTCAAACGTCAGTACTACTCAAAAACAAAGGCTATATATTTTGAATGCCCAGATACAGGCTGTTCGGTCTAGTTGGGCATTCGTCTAGAATGATCGTATGGGTTGTGTTCATTTTCTTATTGCTGAGATAAATAGTTACAAATTATATCTGTACGATCAGACTGTTAACTCTCTACCAAGTTGTAACAAATAAATAAATAAATAAATAAGTAAATATATAAATATGTTATATTACAATTATACTATAAAACAAACGCTATATATGCATCACACATATACGCATACATATACATACATACATATATTAAATTATTATATGATGCATTTTCATTTCAGTCTACACGACCTACATCATGCAGTAACCATTTTTATACTTTTGTCTTAAATCGACGTACATTTTGTACATTTTTATTGACTCTTCTAATGTACTCGAATATTATAACCAAAAAGCGATAGATGACTAACATGAAATTAACACATGGGTACTTAATATAAAAACCATTATAAAGCTATTAATGAGGATATAGTACATATATTCACCAATATAAATAAGTGAACAGCTAACCCAAAAGTTCTAGGGATACAAAGTTATGTAAGTTAATAAATAAATAACTTTTTCTCTCCCCTCTCCCACTGGAAAATACAACTCCCGTTTCCATTTAGACTCATATTAAAATAAATGGTCAAACCGTTTTCAGAGACAGTTAGATATTCAAAAGTTTTTATATAGTGATATTTTCTATTATTTTTATTAATCTGGAGACAAACAACATTTTGTAAGATTTATACCATTGATCAACCAAGTTTTTCTGCCACAGATCGATAATTATTGGAAACTGGAGCTGTCAACTACAACGGGCGAACCCATCACCTGGGAAAGTTTTAACGATAATAAATCGTTCTGTCTCCCGTTAGGTTAGCTTAGAGGACTTGGGACGAACACAGTCCACTGTCTAGTTACGCTACTCGCCTGTAAGAAGACAACGCCCTACGGCGAGATAACCGAGTTAATCAAACAGCAAGCCGACATTCGCGCCCTTACTTCGAGTTGCAACCAGATTACTCGGGTCTCCCGACTGGTTACAGATTCTAGGTCGCTTGCGCGGTCCTCTCCCTTACGTAGCAGTGATTTGGTGTCTACCGATTATATCGCGGACCATAGCATCATTTTCCCGGATATTCACCCGGTATCGGGTAGCCGATTGGTCGTTTCAAGAGCAGTTGCCGTAAGGTTAACAACTACCACCGCTCTATAGGAAACAAAGCCGTTCCTAGACTCAACAGGCTATCAGTCGGAATGCACAATCGATTGGCTGACGCCGCAAAGTGCGCAAACCGCCTAGGAGCACCTGAACTTTGATTCCTAGGGGAAACTGGCCCACAGGCCGGAGCACAAAAAATAAAAAAATAAAAAAAAACGTTTACACTATTAATCGGTAAATCTCAGGTTATTTTATATGTCTTTATTAGCCATTTCATTATTTGATAGAAAAGAGAGATAACAAAAAAATAAATAAAATGTAAGTGATGCGAGACAAGTATAAGGGAGAACTACATATTTCTCATATGAAATTAAACCATTATTAAATATTTTGCGCTGATGATACATGAAAAATATATTTTAAAAGTATTCATGAAAAATGTCCATGCGATTAAAGAGACATTAAATGAGAGGCTATCGCGGTCGTTGGTCAGTATAAAGATTTTAAAAACGAACGAATATCATATTACGAACAATTACCAAGGAGCAGAGAAAACTCCCCAGCACCTCATGTGCGAGTGTGGCCCGCTGATGCGTAAAAGATACACCCACTTGGGTGGTCATTACCTCCAACCTGAGGAGGTAAAACAATCTGGCGCCAAAAGCCTGTTGCGATTCTCTAATGACACAAGGCTTAGCGCAGAACTATAATAGGTGGCGAACACAATAGATCAGCAATGGTCGTAGTGTTACAAGGCTTATAAAGACCATAGAAAAGACCCATTCAACAAATAAAAAAATTAAAACTCTTCAAATGGCATATTCGAGTGCATCTGTAGGAAGGATTCACCCGAGCCGAAGTCGTACTATTTGCTACGGTGCTGTAGAGAGATCAGGTGTTCTGGCCGGTGGTGGCTGAAGCGCCGCCGTCAGAGTGGGGCGATTTTCTAGTGAATGCCGTCATGTTTTATTCAGGCCCGCCCGCCCGACAGAACCGCCACTATCCACACCGCAGCCTACCTACGTATTCATACCGGATAGGTTCTGTCTAACCAGATAGCTCCGGGTAGAGCGGTTCATTTATATCGGCAATCTGCGCGCTCTTTGTCTGCAATAGATCGCAATGAGATTAACACTAGAATTCTCGGCATTTTCTACTACTTTGGATGCTCAATAAATTATTTTGACTCCTTAATATACAAGTAGGGAAAGTGATTTTACTTCATTAGAATAGAATAAAATAACTTTATTGTGCTAAAAATAACATTACGTATTAAATATTTCACTGGTTGAAAAAAAAAAATTACACACCAATAGCGGATTTATTATCACTATACCGATATCTTACAGTCGACCATTTAATAAATTAATGTTTAATTGTCATAGTTTATTCAACTTTAGAGTAATGAAAATAAAGGACATAATAAAAAAAAACAAACAAAAAACCGTTGTTTTTAATAACTGCAGCAGCAATTTCATGGTGAATCTCAGAACGGGCTATCATAGTTTAATGCATATACAAAATTTCGTGTCTGTGCTGTTGGCCGTTGAGGAGTTCCCTCGTAGGAAGCTAACCCTGGGTGCCGCAGTCCTGTCTTGGTAAAACTTAGAAAGGGCTGTCGTAATTGAATGCATATACAACATTTCGTGTCTGTGCTATCAACCGTTTAGGAGTCCCCTCGTAGGGAGCCAACTCTGGGTGCAGCAGCCATGTTATGGTGAAACTTAGAACGGGCTATCATAACTGAATGCGTATACAAAATTTCGTGCCTTTGCTGTTGACCGTTGAGGAGTACCCTCGTCGGGAGCCAACCCTGGTGAAGAATCAGGTCATGATTACCATAAAAAAATCATTGTCATCGGAACTGAACCAACATGTATATTTTCAACGTCATAAGATAATATATGAGCAGATACCTCAATTCCTTATGGATCCTATCACCAGAACAGGATTATGATAAAAATGTGACCAATCTGGAAAAATATCCTTTCAAATAAAAAAAGAATTTTCCAATTCGGTTCATAAATGACGGAATTCTAAGGTAACAAACATAAAAAAAAGATACAACCGAATTGATAACCTCCTCTTTTTTTCGAAGTCGGTTAAAAATCAGAGCAGTTTGTATATGTGATGGGCCCATCTATTTACAATAGATTAGTGTTGATTTTAGGGAGGCGAAATCTGTACATTTTTTTAAAAATAAACTGAAAAAGTATGTATCTACTAATTAGATGTTTACTGCTTTCCGCGTTAATGTGGCAAATCTGTGGCCACAAAGAGTAAGGTATATATTTCTCTCTATCCTCCTTTTATTTATTTGTCATACTTTTTGTATAGGTTAAGTTATGTAGTCTACTCGCAAATGATGTTCTTACAATAGTATAGGTTAGCTCTAAAATATTGCCTGCAGGCAATAAGCTTGCCTTTTCTTAAGAATAAAGAGTTTTATTATTATTATTATTATTATTATTATTATTATGTTACTATTCCATAAGCGCATTATTTAAAGAATGTTCAATGAATTAATTGTTATTTAGATGATAACATATACTTATGTATAAGCAATTTGTTTTCGTACTAAGCATTGTATTTGAAATTTAAAAAATATATATCATTGTTATAGTTATTACCAGTTTTTAAAAAATCTAACATTATTTGGAACTCTCTTCTTAAACTTCTCTTCTCACTGCCAAAATCCGAACGCAAGGACGTGAGATAGGATACAGTGAGTGTTGTATGCACGACGGACTTTCGAAATTCGCTCTCGTCGAGTCCGCCCCCCACCACCGTTGTAATTTATGCAGTGGCGACAGCGGTATGCGGCCTACTTAAATATATTATTAGGATTTTTTTAAGAAGTTACTTGATAAAATCAATTGCAAATCTCCATTAGGCACCACAATAGTTGTCAAATTTCATAAAGCAATTGTCGTAGTTCTACTCGGGAGTAGATGTATGGAGCTATTTGCGATGGTAGTTGCATAGTTACCGGGCACATTCACTGGCGCGAGGCAGCTACATTACCGGCCATTGTTAGTCCGGCTTTATCGTGTGAATTCGTGTGAGCGCTCTAACGACATACTAGCTACAGTTCCTGGGCTATTTCATAAATATTACGAATGAACCAGAGTCAGATTCAGCACGTCCAAAGTTTAGAACGACTAAATTATACTGGATGCTATACCCCGACAGTTCTGTGCTTCCAGATTGGATGCTCTGTCTTTTTAATATACTGAGCAGCCCTTAAATACAGCTCTATTGAAAAAAAAGATATATATAGCTAAATATAGGTAAGTGAAAAATATAGATAGCTCTATCCATATATTTATGCGAGCATACACAAGGTGAGGCGTAATCGAACAACCAAGTAAACCTAGACGGTCTGTATCTGTTAGCCGATTCTTATATAATTTAGCATGATAAAGGATAATGGGCAAAAATGTATGGGTGCTGTGCCCACCACTCCAATTACAATAACGCATTTATCATTGGAAAGATCTATTTATCTACAATATTAATGACTATTACAACGTATCTCAATTTAAAGCCGTTTGAGGTGTTGAAGTTCGGAATCATCTTAAATATGAATAAATACACGAAATATCTTAAATATGAATCATCTTAACCCCTCGCGTACCAGACGGCCCGAAACGTCCAGAATTGATATTTACCGTCGAACCCCAGACGGCCCGAAATGGCCAGGCGAGGCCGACCGCTAATTATGGATTATTTAATCGACTAATAATTATGAATAATCTTTATTGCTTTACATAACGACGTTACAAATATCTAATAGCAAATTTCAATAGGAACATAAAACAGGTCTTTTTTAGACGATCGGTGTGACAGTTTCGGAGTAATCGTTTTTTTTTCTGAAACGCCATCTTTTTTTTGAGACTCGCGAATTTCTTACGGGCCGTAAGGCATACATTAAAATTCAAACCGCTGGCCGCGAGGGGTTAAATATCGGAACATATAACTTATGATTGCTTTGAATTGCAAGGCCAGGACTTCCTGAACTTCTTAAAATTTAAAATATATCTTAAATTTCTGAACTGTGAAATGATCGTTTTTGCTATTATTCACTGCTAAATTAGTTTTAATAGCCACCAGCATAAGCTTTGCAGATGCCAAAATAGAGAATGTAGTGAAAACGTTAAACTATGAATTGGCTCTGTTAAATACCTGGTTCGAGAAAAATAATCTGTCTCTCAACAAATCCAAGACAGTATCCATCTTCCTATCTTGTAGAAAAAATAAGGTTATGAACAGTCAAAATTTAATTATCGGTGCAAACACAGTAGCCAATATTAAAAGACTTAATATTCTGGGTTTAGTTTTAGATGAAAATTTAAGGTGGAATGCTCACGGAGAGGAATTAAGCGACAGACTTTCCAGCGCCTGTTTCTTACTAAGGCAAATAAGGAAACTGATCAGCGTTAAACACACCAAAATAATATACTTTGCCTATTTCGAGTCAATTCTTCGTTACGGGATTCCCTTCTGGTCACAGTGTACAGTAGTTTTAAGGCAACATATTTTCTCTCTCCAAAAACCAGCCATAAGAATATTGATAAACCTTAAACATAATGAATCATGTCGTGGTCACTTCAAAAATCTCAGTATTCTAACGCTACCATCACTATACATATTTGAATGCATAACGTTAATATTAAGAAAGATAGGAAAGATGAAGACCCAAAAAGAAATTCACTCGCATTTCACCAGATGTAAAATTGGTGAAATGCGAGTGAAAGGTGAAATTTAGCATTACCCCGTTCATCTCTGGAATTATTCAAAAGGGATCCAAATTACGTTGGAATGGCGTGTTACAATAAACTACCCGAGAATATCAAAATTATATGTAGAAACGGAAAAATAACCCAATTTAAATCGAAATTAAAAGGCTACCTTATTGCTAGATAATTATATAATATTAACGAATTATAATTAGATTACTGACAATTTCCATCTAGATTTTTTTTTTATTTAACTTGACATTTGTACCATTTTATTGATTATTATATTATTACTACTGTTTCTAATTGTCTCCCATAATCAATTGTATTTCTTATTTATAGGACCATTTAATTTCAATATTATAATTTCATGACTATCTGTAGTTATAAATATCTAATATAACTCAATTGCTTGGTGAGTCTCTAATGAAATATTTAGTATACATTTTAAAGTTATTTTAACATTAAGCGGCTATAAAAAATGTCTAAACAACTATGTGAAAGTTTTTGAAGACAATAAATGCGATTTGATTTGATTTGACCGATCATGGCTACCAGATAGATCTGTTAAGAAAAAACCGGGCAGTGTCGTGGGAGAAGCTGATGGTGGAAAAAAACGAAGAATAGTTTCTATTCTTATATTTAGTATTTTGATATACTTCTATGATAAACATTTTTTTTATTATTTCTTCCTTTAACCTTTATTCCGAGCAGGAATATGGTATATTAAAAATATAGATACCTCACTTCAGACGGTCTCCACATTTGAATGGTTCTACTAGAGTTGTCAACTATAACGGGCAAGCCCGTCATCTCCCTGGAGTGAGCGCAGAAGACTTGGACAAAACAGTCCACCGTCAAGCTCCGCCACAAACCCGTAAGAGGCCAACGCCTTAACCGCGAGATAGCCAGGAGTGTTACCCAGCGGGCTTACACTCACGCCCTTACTTCCAATTGCGACCAGATTACTGCAGTCTCTCGATTGGTTACGAGTTCGAGGTCGCTTGAGCGGTTCTCTCCCTTACGAAGCGGCGAAACGAAACTTTATCGCGGACCACGGCATCTTTTGCCCGGCTGTTCACCCAGGATCGGGTAGCCGATAGTCGTTTCAAGAGCAGTCGCCGTAAGGTCCACAACCACCCCCGCTCTATAGGAAACAGTACTGCTTCCAGACTCCCCCGACTGTTAGTCAGAGTGCGCAATCGATTGGCTTATGCCGCGCGGTGAGCAGACCATCCAGGAGCGTCAGAGGGTTGATTCCTAGGGGAAACTAACCCTAGGGCCAGAGTTCTACCCAAGCTCGCACTTCATGCGTGGAGGTCGTTGAATAAGTGTTGACCCGTGAGTGTGACCAACCTTGAACAGAATGGGTCTTCGTGGCCAACTCAGCAAGGGCCCCTTAGCTCCTTACATATGCATGTATAGATGTTTTCTTTGCATGTATCGTATACTTATGAATGTACAGATGTACAGACGTATAAATGATTAAGTAATAGTTTTCTTTATAGGCAGGAAAATATTATACGGAGAAAAGAACATACGGAGATAAGAAAATAAAATTTTCAACGTATTTATCTGGCGCAAATACTGGTTGTGTGTTTCATTTGCTTTATTGTTTTGATAGGTGCAACTAATTCCTGGTTATAACGCCATAAAAGCATTGATTGTCGAATGATACGATCGATTTATCTAATTCGCCTGAGTCGGGGTTGACTCGTTATTTTACAGACATGCATTTTATTTGTTAGCCTTTTTTGTCGATTGAATTTTCACCCTACCACGATCATTGCACTGTATTTGAACCCGATTTCGAAATTTACCAGTGCAAACGAGACGGCACAAAAGCTTCTGGCAGTCTTTATATACAACAATAAATTCTTCGGATATCCGACACCATAGTCTGGTAAAATTCAGAATGAAGAAAACGTCGATAGAATCATGAGTTGAACAAATGATTTGCTACTAAATCTGAATGCCAGCATGTGTCACACTGTACAGTTATTATATCGGGAAACGTGATCCTAAAATAACGACTCACTGAATCGAACCACACCCGAAAATTTACAACGCAGAGGTACCTCGGTGTAACCATTAGCAGTGACATGTTAATGGGAAAGGCACATCATCACTATAACAAAATAAAACGGTTATGTCACACTAAGACTCTCCCGTCAAGTAGCTAAAGACTGATTTTATGTAAATATTAATTTCATTAATAAAATCGATAAACGCCCTGTCACGGCCGACGATCGAAAACGGCTAGGCCCCATTGCGACCCCTCAGGCGATAAAGTTTGTTTCTCGACTAACTTCGGGTGGCTCGGAGTAATTTATATATTATTAGTGGAGATTGTGTATGAGATATTCCGAACAAAAAAAAATTCACAGTGTGATTTCGGCCCAACAAGGCATCTGTTTGCCAAATTTAAAGTGTATAAGTTTAATATTTTGAGATTGATATATGACTAGTGCGCCCTCTGGTAGATCGATTTCAACCACATCCCTTTCAACCTTTGCTACGACCAAATTATGCTTGCATAATATGAAATTTTAGCTCAATCGAATTAAGCGTTTTGGCATTATCGTGTAGGAATAAACATAGACAAACACACGTACACACAAACAGGCTTCAATCTAGAAATGGCCTTAACCGGGTCAGCGGGATTCAAAATGGATATTTCTGTTTTTTTTTCAAAACATTTTTAAGCGCTTTCACAATACTTTCTCTCCTGGCTGATTGGTGTGCCGGAAAAGTAATAGCAAACAGCTTAATATATTTAAATTAAAAATATATATTTTTTTTATACATGAGTTAATGCTGAAGATCTACAAGGCATACATCAGGCAATTGTTAGAATACGGTTTCCCAATTCGGTGTCCATATTTTGTCAAGGATATTCAGATGCTAAAAGAAAAACGAGACGTTTCACCAAAATCCCAATGCAACTAAGGCATATGAAATACGTGAAAAAACGAACGTTGAAACTTTACAGGGCAGGCAAATGCGTGGAGACCTGATCGAGACGTATATGGTGATTGAGAGTTGTCAACTACCACGGGCGAACCCGTCACCTCAAAAAGTTAAATTTATTTTATTTATTTATTAAGTAATTCAAAAATAATTTAAAACAATTTTATCTTAGGAACTATGCACAGAAATATTTTAAACATTGAATAAATAGTAGAAAATGAATACATTGCATAGTCCAGTGACAACGCCACCTAACTAGGCCGGGACCTGTTCTAAGGTGAACGTGTAATTTTGTGTTTGCTTGTTAAACACTGTGATTATTACAAAAACAAAATATGTTTGTAACACCTCTGGAAGTTTTAACGATTAGTCGTTCTCTCTTCCGTGAGGTGAACGCAGAAGACTTGGACAAAACAATCCACCGCCAAGCTCTGCCACATGCCCGCAAGAGATAGCCAGGAGTGTTACCCAGCGGGCTTCCACTCACGCCCTTGCTTCCAATTGCGACCAGATTACTCCGGTCTCTCAATTGGTTACGAGTTCTAGGTCGCTTGCGCGGTCCTCTCCCTTACGAAGCGGTGAAACGGTGTAAACCGAATCTATCGCGGACCACTGCATCCTTTGCCCGGTTGTTCACCCAGGATCGGGTAGCCAATGGTCGTTTCGAGAGCAGTCGCCGTAAGGTCCGCAACCACCCCCGCTCTATAGGAAACAGTACTGCTTCCAGACTCCCCCGACTGTCAGTCAGAGTGTACAGTCGATTGGCTTACGCCGCACGGGGTGCGCAGACCGTTCAGGAGTGCCAGAAGGTTGATTCCTAGGGGAAACTAGCCGTAAGGCCAGAGTCCTACCCAGGCTCGCACTTCATGCGTGGAGGCCGCCGGTTGGGTGTTGACCCGTGAGTGTGACCAACCCTGAACAGAATGGGTCTTTGTGGCCAACTCAGCAAGGGTCCATTAGCTCCCAAATGATACTGGTAATGTGTAGGTTGATGAGATCTAGAAAAAGACATGATAATAGAATAACAATAAAAACAACATATTATAATAACCCCAAAAAGATCAACGCCATTATCTTTATACGCGGTATAGCTGAGTTGTAACGGTGTTGTAAATTCGTGAAAACAAACGGATTACAGCATCAAATAAGAAGAAGAATAAAACTTTATGCTGGTCTGTGAATTTGGTTTTATGTTTTGCTCGGCGCTTCCGTTTCGGATTTGCGCGGTCGAATGGCCCGGATGGAACTTGGCAAGTTTGTTTGCGCGCAAGTTTGCGAAAGCTTGCGAAAACAGTTTTCAATTGATTCATATCATTGTTGGATAGGAATATATTCTGCTGTCGGATGGCAAAATATTGATGTCGCTTCGCTCATCCGTAGGTTTGCATACGATATTTGCTCGACAATCTCGCGAGTTGGTTGCTGATGCATTCTATTTCAGTTTCCTCTTTGTTGCCGTTTCATTTATTTATTTATGAATGAAATTATAATTAAACACATAGTTCTTAAAAAAATGTTGTTATGCCGATTATATCTTACGCCATGCGAAATAATTTTTAAAATATTTTGTTAGGCTAAGAATATAGTTTTAAAAATTAGGCATCAAATGAATATTTTTGAATATTCTTATTGTATATTAGCCTAGTCATATTAGCCTTTCTATTTGGCGTTCTAAAAGTTGTCTCAAAAGTCTCATAAAAACTCGTCTGCGTCGTAAGTTATTCAAGGTCATAAAGTTCGAAAACATTGGTTTTACATGATTTTCCAGGTTTCTATAGCTTTATTGATGTTAACGTCTATAATAAAAATTATAGAGCATAAAATTTGCGATAAATTTTGCTTCAGACATGTTTTCATGCGCTCAACCATTTTAAAGATGGAGGGTGAAGAACGCGCAGCGCTCAGCCATACATACTGTAATGCAATGTCAACTGGGAATCTCGGTGAATACCACCATTAGGCGTAGCGGTGAGTGTGATATATTTTAATTTAATTATATTGACTGGTTAATTCTCATCGCGCTTAGCTACTTTTTTTTTATTTAGGCCCTAAATTAATTACAATTAATTAAAACGTGAGAGCGCTCTGTGAGTTACACTAAATATGCTTTACCATTAACACCCTTATAACACCTTTACTGTGACTGCGCTGCGATCGAACGTTTAATGTCCGCCTGTTCGCCGGCGCATACGCACAGGGAATCTGTATCTGAAGCTTCATAAACGCCGGTTTTTATTGGTGAAACCCTACAAAAGTGACCCTGCCTATTTATTCGCGGGTCCGCCCATTTCAAATATTTTTCTCTGGTAGTAAGTCGCCTTAACCCTCCGTGCGACTGGAGAAAAAAGTCTATTGGTGCGCCTGGGAGGTCTGTTGGACCCCAAATATAAAGTATGTTTCTGTTTTTACTGAAATTTAAAAATATATATTTATATTATACTTATAAACACCACTAATAAATATGTTTAAATAAAAAAAATTATATAAAACTCTATTTATTAAATCGTTCATTGTCACTTTTTATTGAATCGGTATTTTTTTAACACGATCCTCTTCTTCGTCTCTGAAGTAAAGTTAGATATTTTCATAATGGTCTTCCCCTAACACAGCCCTCTTATATCATCTTCGTTTAGTATCGTTATACTATATTCAAGTCTAAAGTATACATAATACATAATTATATTAGATTTTGTAAGAAAAAACCATAATCTCCCCAATTTACCAAAATAATCACGCCGTGCGCCTGGTTGGGTCTATGAAACCCGACCTCCTTTGTCGGCCGATTCACAATGAACTGATTTGGCATGGCAAAACGCAAGAGCAGCCTGTTATGGCCAACTATTGAAAACTCTGGACCGCTTAGATATTGTAGTGACTCATGATGATGAACAATCTAACATTAAAATCAACAAACATTTCCAATTCCACGATTCAGTTGACGTAATTTAACAGGCAAAACTGTCTAATCGCGTGATGACTAATAGCTTTCAAATAAATGATAATTTCATTTTTTAATGAGTCTTCCATACGTTGCAATTTATCAATATACGGCGCACGGAAGGTTAGGCGCTTGGACGCTTTGTGAAGAAATACACATAAAAAGATATATACACAGAACCGCGTTTACAATATTTTCCCTTCTCATCGGTTAGTGGCCCGGGGAAATCATAAAAGAGTTAAAGTATCGACCGGAAAGCGCGACTCGTCAAAGGGAGGCGTGGTGGTTTTGCCTATCGTCAATACTAAACGAAATCTAATTACCAACTTAATTTACTATTCATATATCGATCAGGCTATCCATAAAAATAAATGACCTCCCTTAGCAAAGCTATCGAAGGTGAAAGAACGTTTATAAATTCCGCGGTGTTCCGCCTAATAACCAACTCTCTCCTAGTATGGGAGTCAGCGACAGAAAAATGCAAGAGTTTTGAAAACACTGATACTTCCAGATTATACAGTATTTTGGCCATAGAATGCCGGGGTACAGTCAGCGAACCAGATTCCGGTACCTACACCTGGCGCTGGCGTACTAGGAAAGGTGTAATTTTAATTAGTACCCTTAAAAAGTTTTGAAAAAGCTGAAAATTCAACAGTAGAGAGTGGATGCAATAAAGAACTCGAAGCATATGTTCAGACTGCTTTATAATCCATGCGTGGCGTCAGCATTTCCATATCATTATATTGCGCCATTGCGACCATCATATTGCGCGGCACAACCTATGCGTCATAGACTGATGCGTGACATGTATATCGATACTGACGCCAGTGTTTCGGAAAAGCTGAAAATTCATCAGTAGACAGTGGATGCAATAAAGAACTCGAAACATATTGTCATACTGCTTTTACGCGTGGCGTGAGCATCTCCATACCATTATATTGCGCCATTGCGACCATTATATTGCGCGGCACAACCTATGCATCATAGACCGATGAGTGACATGTATGGAGATGGTGACGCCACGCCTTCGATTATGAAGCAGTAATTCGAAATTGAAATATGACTAGTGCGGCTCCTAGTGGACCGATTTCAACCCCAATACACGCAACTCTTGCAATGACCAAATGATGTCTGCGTGCGAAATTTTAGATCAATCGGATGAATCGTTTAGGAGCTGTTGTTAATAATGCACACACAGAAGCGCGTTCACAATAGTTTCCTTTCTTGTTGGTTTGTGGGCCGGCAAAGTAAAATCATAAAAGAGTAAAAATAAAACTATTGGATCACTGAGAAAACCACAGAGCAGTGACCATATGTTTCGAGTTCTTCATTGCATCCACTGTCTACTGATACATGTTCAGCTTTTTTAAAACACTTTGGGGGTACTAAACTAGTACGCCAGCGCCAGGTGTCACGGAATCTGGCCTGCTGACTGTACCCTGGCTTTCTATAGCCAAAATACTGTCTGGTCTGAAAGTATCAGCATTTCCAAAACTCATGCACTTTTTCGTCGCTGGCTCTCGGACTATCCGATCCTCCCGCGCCGGGCCATTGAGGGCAAATGTTCGGTGGATAATTTGAATATTGCGGGAGGAACAGCTTCAAAAAGTATCCATTTTATCGGCGGGCGAAATTGCTTTAGTGTTATTGGGGTCGTGGTCGATACGTGTGAAATTAACTGATTGACTTATCGAGATTAGCTTAGAGGATAATACCCATTCACGCGTTTGTCCTTTGTCTCTACAATTAGGACATAATGGTACGGGTACCTTGGTACCATATAAGTAAATAAAACGCTTAATGTTCACTTCAGTTTAGTTAATTATATTTTTCGGCGACGTTGCAGCCGCCTGTTTCGACGACATTGCAGCCGCCGTTGTCTAGGATAGACACCCTAGTCTACCCTAGACAACGGCGGCTGTAACGTCGCCGAAACGTTTTACAAACTTCACGCGGTAAATTTGTTTCTTATCTTATTTGTGATATGAAGAAGTACTGGGCTACTAGCTGAGCACTGACCTAACCACATAGTGGGTAGTTGCAAGAGATCTTATAGATCTAGGTGACATCAAGGGCTGGAAACAAGCCCCCCACTCCGTCTGCTACTACTACTACTATTTGTTATATCAAACAACGGCGATAGTATTTGATTTCTTATATACTAGATTATCAGAATTAAATAAAACCAATATTTGCAAATACACATTAAAGAACTTATAGAAAATTCAAATCAAATTAAGACAATAACAAATTCAGCCAGTCAAAATATTATTTATACTTACCTATATATTAAATCTCCTTATGTGACCAAATAAAATCCAAGAACAAATTCTAATATTGAAAAAAAATAGATTTAAAAACCCAAAAAGTAAAGAACAAACAAATAATATTAATTAAAGCATGGACATAAATAAACTTAAAAGAATAAGAGATAAAATTAGTACAATTTAAGGATTTATTATTAAATTTATCATTTAAAAATATCAATTCACAATAATAACAATATTTAGTCGCATCCAATTAAACAAATAAAATAAAAAAATATAAAATTTAGAAATAATATTAAAGTTTATAATCATTTGAATTAAAATCAATTTATATTACTTGAATATTATTGCCCGTGGAAAATGATATGTTATTCTTCAAAGATGTAAAATGTATTTTCCAAAATGATTTTTTTAAACGTATTTTTTAAAATATATTTATTTTCCATGTTTTTAGGATATGAAGGTAACATAATAAAAAATAACGACCAGAGTATTCTTTGACTTGTCTCGCTACTTTTAACTTTGTAATATATAATCGAGTTCTTCATGAACGATGTTCTTGATAGCGGTTGATGGAGTATTAAATAAGATGAGTCCATTCAGTCTAGTGTTACAGCTCTTGGTTGGCCGACAGACTGGCAAAACTGGGCACACTGGAATGCCCGGTAGAGCCAGTTGTAGGGGTTCCCTTCGCTACATGTAAGAAAATTATCAGGGACTGCTTGGAGCAGGAACATCGGGCATCCTGGAAACAGAGCCAGGGATGTCGCCAGGCAAAAGCCATGATGGAGGAGCCACTACAAACGAAAACCAAGGCCCTACTTTACATGAGCAAGAAGAACCTTAGAACCACTATCGGTCTCCTCACCGGACACACGACCCTTAGAGCACATCTATTCAACCTTGTCTTGACCGAGAGCAAGGACTGCCGAATATGTGGCGAAGAACCAGAAGACAGCATAGGTACACATCGTTGGTCGCTGCCTAGGCCTCGCCGCAAAAAGACATAGTTTACTGGGACGAGACTTTCTCGAACCCAGCCATTTGCCCAACTTGAAGGTCAGTGATCTACTTGGACTGGTAAGAAGTACTGGGCTACTAGCTGACTGACCTAACCACAAAGTGGGTAGTAACAAAAGATCTTATAGATGTAGGTGACATCAAAGGCTGGAAACAAGCCCCCCACTCCGTTTTAGTACTACTGTTACTACTATTACTACTACAGCTCCTGGTTACTCTATAGACATAGATTTTTTTGCTTAATTCGTTCTATCTTGAGAAGGTGGAAAAGTTCTATTTGGCGCATGGCTCGCGGTGGCACATGGATTGAAATCATCTTTAGTAGGTTGGTACAACGATCTTACTTTGTAGTAACTTGCGAAGAAAAACAACATCTGCGCACTCTCTTCTCACTTTTAGAGTTTGCAATCCCCAGAAGGATTCCGCCGTCTTATAATCCTACAAAGTTTAATATAAATAGATTAAACTATTAATGAGTAGTAAGCGTGTATAAGTTTAAGCAATATGTTTTGAAAACTAAATTTATCTATTTTAAAATCGCTTTAAATATCTGAAAGAGCTTTTCTATATTACTTTCTCGGCTCACCAACCAACGACGAGGGAAAGTAAAGTGAACGCGCTTTTTCGAGATGAAGACGGAAATATCCATTTTGACCCCCCTGAGGCGATTAAGACCATTTCCAGATGAAAATTTGTCTGAGTGTCTGCCTTGGTGTCTGTGTATCTATGTGTCTCTCTATGTGTACTCCTCTACTATACGCCCAAACAATCAATCCCATTGTGCTGAAACTTGGCACGCGGGCATCATTTGGTCATGGCAAGAGTTGAAAAGGTTGTGGTTGAAATCAGTCCACCAGGGGGCGCACTGGTCATTTTCAATTTCGAAATATTTGACTTATAAAATTGAAATCTAGTACATAGATGCCTTGTAAGGCCAAAAGATTAAATAGAATTATCGGTGGTCAGTATATTTCCGTAAAATATTGCATCGAATGTGTTTAATCCGTTGTCTATTCACTATCCGCGCTCGTCGTCGACTATCCAATTCAACCAGGCCGACCTCCTTCCCGAAGGGACATCACGCTCAAAATACTTCCATAAGTCCTTGGCTAATTGCCTGGAAAATTTTGTGTTAGCAAAACCGTTTTTCTTATTGTGTTAACAATAACAACATTTCGCTATTTCGCATTGCATCACTACTATAGAACATCGTTGAAAAGTAGAACGTAGTTAATAATATCTACCTCACTCCCACAGAAAAGCCAGGTTTGTGTCACTAAACAAGGAGTAGATTCGTTGCATTCTTCATGAATGAATAAATTAAAAATGGAATTTCTATATCTGTTACATGTCTCGCCATATTTGAAGGGAAATAATAATATAAAATAAATTTAGGGTATTCGGCATTACAGAAGCTTTTATTAATGTATTATTTTTTTAAATATTTTTTTTATTAAAATTAGTCAATGAATAAAATGTTTGGATCAAAATATATAAATAATATCTTTTTTACAATATTATTTTTCGACGCAGATTAGACGAGATTTGTACGGATTTTTTCACCTCACTAGATTTTATGTATGTTCTAGGGTGATTTATAAAACATACTGACTTTGATATTTAAAATAGAGTGACCTTTTTTCATATATTCAGATTGCTCATTCATTATTAAAAACTAAAAGATATATGTTTAAATAAATAACTAACTAACAAACTAATAATAGACATATATTATAGACTAATAATAGACAGTAAATAAATAAACAAAAAATTGACCAATAACTTAAATACGTTAAAAAAGTTCCCTTTATATTACTAGCTCATTATTAATAGCGGATTTTAATTTTAAATTTAGTTACTTAATATAATAATATTTATTTATCTTAAATATAGTCAAGTACATGCGTATACCTATATGCATGTACTTGACTTTAATAATTTGAATTTAAAAATAATTTCTTTCTGCTAATGTGTATGTATGTTGGAATAACTCTCTCTGTGTGAGTATTTGTATTATGCAATTGTGAATGTTTTCAATTTTATTCCAATATTTATATAACCGAACGTCATACATGTCAGCTCGCGGAAAAGCAATTAAGTGAAATATCAGCATCCTTAGATACGGGCGTTTTTGCTCAGTTAGGTATGCGATGAGCCAATGGCTATGGGTTTAACTTGTTTTTCCTGCACGATTTATTGTAATGTGTATCTGCATAGCCATTCATTTGTAAATCTGTTTGTTTAACATAAAAATATTATCAGGTATCATAAATACCAAATTATATAATATTCAATGTAGATAGAAATTTCTTCGCGGAGAAGCGCTAGTAGAGCGGCGATCTATTTTCGGTAAAGTTTGTCATCAACCTCAAGAGACAGAGCGAAGTTTTAACCGGTCGTCCTCGCTCCTCCCCCGTCCCGATGAATATTCAAGGGTGTAAAAATAACGGCTATTTTCAGGGCGGGCGTCACTGGGCGAAGCAGCGCGCACGGCCAGTTCCGCAATACATAACTCGAGCTGGTGCGCTTCAAAGTTAGCCCGGGCGCGGAGCGTTCTGCGGTTGTCATATCGCGGGGGCACGGGTCGAACTGGCGCAGCTACAGTGGCCACCTCGGACTATTACAAACGCTACGCGGGTTGACCGATAGTGAACGCTGCTTGTTCTTTTAGTTCTCAGTGTTAGTAATTTAGATGGTGAACGGTTTCGTGCAGCTTGGGCAAAAATATCCACTTTGTTCTCGGATCGGTTGAACTCACGATTCAGCTCCTATTCAGAAGCCTCCTGGTGTGGAAGGCTACCCCGGGTAAGATTCCCGTGTCTCAGGCCTCAATGCTGGTGGACCGGTTTCTCCTGGCGGGATTGCATCCCGGCGCCGCTGGCCGGTTTGCATACCGTTCGGCGAAGCCAATCGGTTGTGCATTCTGACTAATTCCTGAAGGAGTCTGGAGACTATGGAAATATACTGTCTCTTAAGCAGCGTGGGTGGATGTTGACCTGTTGTCATGCCACCCTATAAATGACCTTGGGCCACTCGATCCCGTGTGGCACTACGGGCAAAGAACGCCCAGGTCCGCGATAAATTCTAATTGAATTACCGCTGTAATACAACAGGTAGATGCCGCGTAAGCGACATCGGACTCGTAACCAGTCGGGAGGACGGAGGTATCCTAAAGATTAATTCCAGACGGAGATATCCTACCAAAACTGGTAGTTAGGGGGTGATGCTACCAGCTGTTTACCTTTCCCGGTGCCTCGCCGTAAGGCGTCGGTCTCTAACGGGTTGCTGGCGAGCTAGACAGTAGATTGTCTTGTCTCTAAGTCTTCTACGTTCAACCCACGGCTGAAAGAATGATTACCTATCGTTATATCAGCCTAGGGTGACAGGTTGACTTAACAAGCCCCGTCGACTGAATCACGAATGATGACGAATAAATAGTTGCGTGCGTTGTCGGATATTTTCGGTCGTAAATCGATACATACATAACATTATTGGAAAAATGATGATGTAAAAAACAATACAAAACAAATCGTGTATAAGAAAATACTCAAATAACATTTTCTTTTATTTTTACTTTGGCACATAATATTTATATTGGTATCCTACTAATATTATAAACGCGAAAGTTTGTATGTATGGATGGATGTTTGTTACTCTTTCACGCAAAAACTACTAAATGGATTTTGATGAAACTTTACAATAATATAGCTTACACATCAGAATAAGACATAGGCTATAATTTATAAAGATACGAGTGGTATTACCCGGCGTTGCCCGTGTTATATCTTTTCTCAAATACCAATGTATACCAATTTTCTTGGCGATCGGTTGAGCAGTATAGAAGTTGGTGTGCTGCAGCGCCGTCTAGTTGAAAGTTGCAACAAAGCGGATATATATAAAAACCTTAACCATGAAAAAATACATATATATATGCCAACTTTCATGGTGATCGGTCAAACGGTTTCGGAGTCTATTAAACTCGGACAGACGGGCATACAGATATACCAACATCCATTTTTATATTATATTATTTTGGCCTGTTTTTGAAATTTAAACTTTGAATGCCTATATCTCGCTTATTTATAGCGACCGACACAATTTTCTTCCAGATTTAGCATTAAAATGAAAAAAATTGGACTGTGGTTCCTATACTGCAGTTATTCCACTTTTATAACTATGTGATAATACTTACATGTATATATTTTAATTAAAGAGTTTTGAACAATGAAGCACAAATAATTAAAAAGCAGGAATAATTTCACTGTATTACCTTCACAATATTTTGAATTTAGAATAACGCTTGGCCGACTATGACGTTTGTAGGTTTAACATAGCAGCGCCATCTATGGATTACTCAATAGATAACGCCATCTGTTAAAATCGTTTGGAACTAACAGATAATTGCGAATGTCAAATTGCAATAAAATAATATCGCGACTATAAATTAAGACGTAAGCTATCCTATCTTTCAAGTTGGATCAAACTGCACATTGTGTGCAAATTTGATTCAAATCGGTTAAGTAGTTTAGGAGTCCATCGCGGACAAACAACGTGACACGTAATTTATATATATTAAGATAGCGTGAATTATCTAAAATATAACGATAACTGTCAAGTAAGTAGGAAAAAATCTAAGAAATTGACATTCGAAATTTAAATTCTATCCTACTATCCTACTAATATTATAAACGCGAAAGTTTGTATGTATGTATGGATGTTTGTTACTCATTCACGCAAAAACTACTGAATGGATTTTGATGAAACTTTACAATAATATAGCTTACACATCAGAATAAGACATAGGCTATAATTTATAAAGATACATGGTTTTCTATCATCATTATCACAATTTTCCATCACCACGCGGGTGAAACCGCTGGGCGCAGCTAGTTAGAAATAAAGTTATGACTTGTTCTATATAAATATTTTAGAAACTCCAGTTTTGATAGTCCTTGTACGTGCTACTAAGGAAGGATAATATCGTTAAGCATTGGACATAAAATTAAAACATACTATACTGAATTAACCGAGTCGTTACCAGAGTCGAATTATACAACATTAACTTAAAAAACCATGACCGACAGGAAAACGTTGCACTTTAAAATTTTCGAAATAGAGAATATATGATTGTCTATTTCTAATGTCCAAAAGAAGTAAACATCGCATCAATGTCGATGTGCATTTATCTACCGCACATAATTATTAGTCTTATCGAAGTGTAAAAAATGTGAACATACTAGTACTTACTAAATATTTTATACGATCGTAATGCGTATTTAATGTATAAACAAAGTTTTTAATAAAATTTTAAGAGACTTTATTGATCCCAGTGAAGGCCCCCATTTTTTTATTGTTTTCTCCTTCATGGATGGAACGTTACTTTTAGTCCGTACATTTTTGTCTATCTTTGTTTGTATGTTTTACATGTAAAAGGAAATACAACAAAAGTTTTAACTTTCAGAAATTATAAAAATCTTATTTATTTATTATTTATATATAAAAATTTTTAGATTTTTATATATAAAAAATTACTTATTTATTTAAAAAAAAACATAGAGTGCTACAAAAAATAATACAATTACATTACATACATTATTTCTGGCCAATGACATGTTTTCAACAATAGTTTCAATAATTTGAATCTTCAATACACAGTGCTTGTTGTAAGGGTTAGGAGAGGGAAAAGGAAAGAATGGACGATATAAATAAATAGACTGTCGATTGCGTATCGCGTGATGACTGAATACGTATTGCGTGATGATGTTTTAGTGTAATAACAGAGGTATTTTATTGTAATAACAGACCTAATAAGAGGGTTCGTGGGTAGTTAGGAGGGTGCGAGGGAACAGCCTCTACGACAAGGGCCCCATAGTTTGTCGACCCGCTGTCGCCCTTAAGGTTCTTGTAGAAGACTATTGTAAATTGATTACCTCGGCAGAGAGGATGTTACAACCCGTAAAAAATAGCCGGATTGTGGAAAGAACGTTAATACCACTACTGCTGAAAAGTAACGGTATAAATCAGCCTCCAAAAGTTGGTAGTTTTAAAAAAATAAAATAGAATATGGCGGTGTATAAAAAGCGCGGACCACTGCGGAAACATTCAGGTTTCTATCGCTCGAAATGACTTGCAGTCTAGCAGTGAACGATGAGCATGTCGGTCAATTGATCGCTCGATTCGACGCGTTCACAGAGGCGCTAGGCTTCGTAGAGCGCGTCATCGAATTACTGGCGGTCCATGTCCTGCCGGCGAGCGCTACGTGAGTGCGGGTTCGCTTTGTTTGGCTGTGACGTCGGCCATCTAACTGCGCGCAGCTGCCTTTTGTGTGCGAGTCGTACGTACGACCGGTCGGTCCGTCTTTCCAACCCTTTGTACCGCCGCGTTATTAATTGTGCAACTTGTGAATTGGCCGTATTAATAGCACTCACACGGATTTCCAACGCGCTCAACGAGACACTACTCGCCAGCTCGAGGGGGAAACGAAAATTAAATAAACTTAGAAAATATAAACAAGGTGTACTCTTTTCATGTGTGAAATACTAATATACGACATATTTGTGTAAATATACAAATATATGTATAAATATATAATGACATATTTATTCAAATTTAACACGATAAATATTTACGGAAATTTTAAAAAATCAACCGCTGGTATGGTAATATCACCGATCGGTGGTATTTCTGTTGCGACAACTTGCGGGAGACCGATTTCCGTATTTATGCAATTATGTAATTATATATGAAAAAAGTCGCCTTCATTGAGTAAACCACCATTATTTATTTATTTATTAATTTATTCGTTGCATAAACATTCAAACGCAATAGCACAAAAGAAATATAATGTACAATCCCGAAAATACCGCTATATGCTTCTAAATTTAGGCATACATCTGTCTGTGCCCAGGCCGAATTGTGTATAAATTATATGTTAAAGTGCATAAAATTATTCCTAATGTGCCAAGTAAAGTGAAACCGAGCCCGCCTTGCTAAGCACTCCTGTGATAAGGCGAGTCTTATTGGAGTGCCACGGTTGTGTCAGTAAAAATAACAAATTAAATTTTATATAATAATATATTATTTAATAATTTTAACCGCAGATCATATCAAACATAATGCGATACAGCCATTTTGCCGTTCCGACGGCTGCCGTGCGCATTCCTACGAACTTCGTTTTTCATCAGTATGTATTATACATCAGTATGCGTGTGCACGCATACTACACCCCTATAAAAAAGTTTTTCGAGGGTTGAAAACATGCCGTCGTGAGTTTCATTCCCATGACTAGCTTTCTAACGGTTAATAACCGCTCGCTTGGTCATACAGCGCTCTCAAATCTTAGGTCTCTGACGTCATACCGTTTATTCCGATTGCTCGCGCATGGCGTCACTGCTGCCGTGAATTATGAGAAACGCTTATATCGAAAGTAGTTTATTTGTGATATAACGATAGGTACTACTCAAATACAGTAGCCCAGATACAGCTTGTTCGGTCTAATTGGACATTCGACTAGATTCTAGTATGATCGTGTGGGTTGTGTTCATGTTTCCCTATTGTTTATATTAACTAATTACAAATTATCTGTACGATCACTCTGATAACTCACTACCCGAATGTAAAATAAGTATACAAATTAATAAATAATATACATACATTAAGAAAAGCCTATGGTTTTTATGGCGGCCTTTCGATCGGCTTAGTAGATCGAGCCTCGACAAACTAGTTCATTCAATTATTTTATATAGCCAACGGCAGCCGACCTCCGAAGGTGGCTGTCAAAATAAATACAAAAACCGCCCTGCGGGACAATCAAACATGTCAGCTCGAGGCTCGTTGTGTTGTTTCCAAGTGTAAATTGACGGTGAATTTGCGATGACGGCTGACGAGAGTTGAAAATGTCAGAGCGAAACGGCCTAAAGTTCTTCCGATAGATGACCGTCGCTGCAAAGATATGGACCACGCTATGGTAAATATTTCTCTTCATAAGTTTCCGAAAAGGAATTCAAATATTTTTTAACTTACAGAGTCGATTTTTTTCCTTCCGGTCCTAATTCTTTAGTTCTTGAATGAAAAATTAAGAAACACAATCGCATGTCATACATGCTTTGTTATGTTATAACATGGCAAAGCCATAACATGGCTTTGTTATGGCTTTGCCATAAACCAGAAAATGCCAATATTCCAAGGTTTTAAAAAATGTAGTAATAATAGAAGGATAGAATATAAGTAAAATTTATTTCCTGTAGAGTCTTCATAAACACTTCATAAATACTTCCTTTCCAAAACAAACATTTTATTAGAAAATTGTACAGCATTCAGTTTCTTTAATTCTTCAAAAATTGCCAAGTATGGATTATTGGGGATTCAGAAATAGGCGATTCAAATATACTCGGAAGCAATGAATCCAGGTCACTAATATAAACCGTAATATCTTGGAAACTTGCCTTTACTCACCATTTTAAGGATTAATATAATTACTTATTCATAATTACAATTTTAGTCATTTCTTACCATCAGGAACATCAATGGGCGTCACGGAGACTATGTTCGTATCTGATTTTCTGGTTCTATGACCTAAAAAAGAAGAAAATCAAATTATCCAATGCGGTAGAAGTAGAATAGACAAAGGGCTTTCGGATCTCCAACTCGGTTTCCTCCTAACTGCAATCCGCTCGTTTATAGGTAATCCACCGAGACAAACAAGGACAAAGTGAACATAAAAAGAAGTGCGCGATGGCGGCGGCATCGTCACTGAAGCTCTTCGCACAATACTGAAACGGTTTTCTTTCAGCGCAGTTCGAACTTCCAAGTGTGTAATTTCATTTATTGCTTAAAGACAAACAGTCGTCTACACTATAAAGCGGATGAGATACCGAGCTGACAAAAATAGAAATGCCGGTAGCGACACTTTGATCGAACTAGATCAGTGGTTCCTAATTAGTTTTTCCTACGTACCACTTCAAAAAAGACCTCAAACTCGCATATCTTATGCAGAGGTGATTAATAAAAAATGAAATCATTTTTTTTAAACATTTAGTACCACCATAATACAGTTGATGACGATGAAAATCAGTTGAATCTGTCAAATGTGTACGTTTTCCTTTGCACAACTAGTAACAATATTAATAATAATAATTAAACGCTGTATTTGCTTAAACAAAAAGGCGAGCTTATTGCCTAAAAGCAATATCTCACAGCTAACCTTACAACTCTGAAACAACTTAGTCGAGAAATTGCCACGCGTACCCCTTGTTGCCACTAATTGGGAAACGCTGAACTAGACATTACTGTTTAGATTGGTGATATTATATTATTATGAAATTAGAATTGTGATATCCCTCCATAAAATACACAATACACATACTTAGCAGTCATAAATATATATGTATGGTAGTCTAGTTGGTTGATATTCCCTCTTTCTATTTCATTTGATTTTTCAGACGGTTCGAAGGTCAGCGTTTACCTCGATGGAACCCAAATCGAACAGGTCCCACAATTCAAGTATTTAGGATCGTTGGTTACGGAAAAGAAAGTGGCATCGACGGCCGATGTCCATAGCCGGATCGGTCAGGCAACAGCAACATTCGCCTCGTTCAAGTGGTGCATATGGAAGCGAACGAATATTACCATCAAAACCATAGTACGACTATACCGTACGTTGGTTCTTCCCATTCTTCTTTATGGATCGGAAACGTGGACGTTACTACAATCGGACCTCAAAAAGTTCGAAGTCTTCCAAATGCGATGCTTGAGTCAGATTCTCGGTTTCTCACTCCGCGACCGAATTCGAAACGAGACCATTAGAGAAAGATGCGATCTAGTAACAACGATCGAAGAAGAAGTACAAAAACGTCGACTACGATGGTTCGGCCATGTTTGCCGAATGAACGACAATCGCTTGCCACGTAAATTTCTTTGGCGGGACCGTCCGACAGAATGGAGAATTCAGCGATCGGCACCGAAGAAAACCTGGCTAAATAACATCAAAGACGACCTTAAAAATCAACGATTGTCGGCTAGGGATGCTCGAGACGTGGCAAAAAATCGTCAAGAATGGAAGCGAATCGTGAATGGAGTACGAGATCCAGCGGCACCGACAGCAGCGTATTGGCTGCGAGGGCGACCCCCTCCTCAATCGCCGGCTACGGAATAAATAATAATAATAATAATAACAGTTGATTTTAACTAAACCATTATATAATAAATTATACAAAAAAGTTACTATGGAGTTGTCACCTACAAAGGGCGACCAAGCCACCTTAGGAAGGTATAACGGATATTGATAATTCTTTCAACCCTAAGATGGACGTACAGACTTGGGGACGAAACAGTCAACCGTCTTGCGAGTCCAACGCCTTACCTTGGGGCACTGGGAAGTGAAACAAGCTTGCAGCCTCGCGCCCACACTACCATGTTTGCCCAAATTTTTCCGTCCTCCCGTCTCGTCACAAGTCTGAAGTCACTTGTGTGGTCTCTACCTGGTTTTAGCGGTAATTCAGTTCGAATTTATTGCGGACTATAGCGTCCTTTGTTCATCTTTCAGTCATTCACACTGGATCGGGTGGCCAATGAGTGTTTCAAGAGTAGTTGACATTAGGTAAAGATGTCAGCTATCCACCCCCGCTGATTAGGAAACTTAAAGAATTTCCAGACCCCCCACTCCCCTACTCCCTCGATTACTCGCCGCAGAGCACAGTCGACTAGCTGACGCTAGACGCAAATCGCACAGCAGCGCCCGCGTGTCATCCCCAAGAGAAACTGATCCACCTGCGGGGCAGGGGAAACAGAGTCCTTTCCAGGTTCGATCCTCTCCGAGGAGGCTACCTGATAGAGGTTGAACCGTGAAATGAGCCGACCCAAGTGAACGAGCGGGTGTCAAACCAGTTTTGATCTTGTCGCTCGATCGCCTATGTGCTTTGGCGAAAAAATACAAAATGTTGGTAAATACGGTCTTAATTAGTGCGGTGAACTGCGATATGGAAAAGTAAACATCCACGTCATAATACATAATAACCTCATAATACAACATCCACATCATAAATATAGTCAAAAACATCCAAGGACATTCGAGTATACTAAAAAAACTTTGGTGGGTGAATTCTCAGTTCTTCGTATAACGTGTAAAATCATTATTATTAAATCATTATATCCATTTCGAAATGCACTTGAGTGTACAAGCACTGACAACACGATGTCGATGATGGAGAAGTTCATCGATAAAAGTTAATAAAAAAATATATTATTTAACCGCATCGGTATGTACGCGATTTACCTAGGCACAACCCATTTGCGATTTATCAATGTGTATATTATCTAACAGATAACCTTTATCATTGTCAAATAACAGACGAGGGTATATATTTCTAATACCGGATCTTAGACTAACTGTGGACATTTCGCGCTCGCCACAGCGCCCGCGTCTCAGCGTAGACGAGCGCTCAGACGCGCTATAAAATGGTCGTTTTTAAAACTTGAAAGGCAAGAAATGTACAAAAGTAAGGACCTATGTACATATGTACAAAGGTTTTGAGACCTATGTATTTTTATTTATATTTATTTTTTTATTTATTTATTTTATTTTCGGGAAACATACAGCGCTTCATTAATTATTACTAATTATTCTAATACAGTGTTTCGCTGGCCGATTAATTGTTTCCTACATTATTTTCTTATAAGGTAAATTAAAAGTTGCATTGCACTAAATTAAATTAAATTAAATTACAATCGAACTATTGCAAGGATAAAAAAAAGAGGGATGGGAAATATGTAGGATAGGATATAGGTATTCAAATTATACTCTTTGCTATTCTCATTTTCGCCCTGAGTGTTTTGAAACAATTTGTGTACCTACTCACTATATAATCACTGCCTAGACGCCTAGTGAGCTAAGGACAGCCTCGCTGAATTTAGGTTGATACAAGTAAAAAATGTCGATATCTTCGACCGGACTGTTATATGTGGTCATCAAGCGGTTCATAACAGAGTTTTGGGCGTAACTAGTGTTCACACGAGGGATTTCGAACGTATGAGAAGAGCGAACCCTTCGTGGCGGAAGCAACAACGACAGTTTCTTTACGAAATGAGGGCTATTAATTTTGTTATGTATTATGTAGACGACTATGTCAAATTATGTAAAAAACACCACCTGCTTCCACTGGCAAAACGGCGAGAAATCGGTGACCTCACGTTTTTGCAAAATTTGCCCAAGGTTCTTTAGATTGTACCGAACTTTTATCATACCTATCTTTTAATGCCCCGGTTAAATCCATGAGACACACCATCCCAATTCGGCTACCTGTTGTTACATCTAATTACATGCAAAACACCTTTATGTGGCGTGCGAGTAACAACCTCAATAAACTGATTTGCAGCGACGTTGATATCGATCTATTTAGCACTAGTGTTGTAACAGCGAGACGTATCCTCAGCAACAATTTCTTTTAGTACCTACTCTTCTGCTTTTCTTTATTGTTATTATTGTTTTGTATTCGATTTCTCGATATTGTTTTTTTGCCTTCTTGTCCCTTTTGTTTAATTTTTATTTGCGTTTTGTAAATTTATAGTACCGGACCCTGCCAAGCGTTTTTGCTGGCAATTCCATATTCTCTAAACTGTTTCTATATGTGAGAACCTGTTATTGGCTATCATTTATTATTTAAGTTGTTATTTAATATTTTATATGGCTGTTGGTTTTCCTTAAAATAAATAAAATAAAATTATTTTATGCAATAATGTCATATCAGCCACTGTGAGGCGGTCTTCCAGTGAACACATTTTGAAATAGTTCAGCCTGATCTCGTAAGTTCCAAGTCCCAAGTGCTCACGATAGTTCAGGTATCTAATACCTGAACATTGTACAGGTACATTTAGTGTTTTCGCGATTCCGCCCCAGGCCTGCGATATTTCAGCCACGTTTCTACATAAATACCGAGATCACGTCTGTTGCGTAGACTCCAAGTAAGCGGTGCGTTTCGTATAATTAGGCAAGTTTGGGTGACAATAACATAAACCGCCCAGGAAATCCAGAAGGGCGTCGCAAACACCGCGGCAGTTATCAGCTAATATAAATTCTGCGAGCGAGTTGAAAACATAAGGCCGCGGTAAAAGGGGTTGTTTAGCGCTTCCATTCAGACATTAAGCAGATTCCGATGCGTCGTTGGAAATTACGGAACGTGTCCTCTTAACCCCTGGCACTGTTCGCGCCCCGCCGCGCAGTGCCGCGCCCGCCGACAAGCCCCGCTCGCTCACTACACTCCCCCATGTAACCTAGAGATGTAACTTAAGGTTTTTGATAATAATCGAATGAATAAACTTAATACAGGAATTTTGTATATATAACCCCGAGGATATTTAATATGCTAGACGAAGACCTAAAATTCAATTTGCCTAGGCGCGCTTTAAAGGTCCTTAGTGTATCGTTGCCGCCATGAAGCCGTCACCCAAACATGCCTATTTATACAAACGCACCGCTTACTTGTAGTCTTGATATTGGTATGGCATGTATTTTATTTATTTATTTATTAAATAAAATATGTAATCTTTATATTGGTCTGTATGTAAAAACGTGGCCAAAACAGGCCTGGGCGGAATTGTGAAAACAGAATAAGAATAGAATAAGAATAAGAATAATTCATTTTCAAAAACCCGATCTGGGTATATAAATTACATATCTAATAATATTTCTACAAATAAAATTACATTTCAAATTACTCATAAATTATAAAAAACTAATAATTGAAATAATGAGAAAACATAGAGGATCAGCAATGCAATAACAAAAATATACAAAAACTAGAAAAATAGAAAGCATACAAAGAGTTCTACATAAACTACATTTCTAAAACTTAAATATCTAAAAATATTCAAATTTAAATAATCAAATTAGGTAAAAATAATTATAATCAACGTAATGTAACATTACCAGTGGCGTAGCGTGCCTTGGCGGGGCCCCGTATAAAAATTTGTTTGGGAGCCCTTAGCAAGGCTAAAGATTTCTCACAAAAGAAAAAAAATGTTTTCATAAAAATTAAAAGAAATATTTATTCATCATAATTATCTATCTGTCACTTTTTCCAAAATTTTTACAAACAATTCAAATTAAATATACACTCTCCTTTCATTTTTTTCAGCAAATTGATTTATTAAATCATTTATAGCTGATGATGACTTTAGTTTTTCTAAAGTTTTGCCTCTATGGACAATAGTGACAGGTCTGACAGGCGTCCATGTCCCATCGAAGTTCTTAGGTAATTTTTTATGAGCTTTAATTTTGAAAAACTTCTTTCAGCAGTTGCAGTTGTAACTGGAAGGGTCAAGAATAAAAATCATGCTGTTATTACCTCCGGAAAACTGGATGCAAGACTATTGAATTTTATCAGCAATAATTCAATGAGTTCCTGGAATGAATTTCTTGAATTTCAGATTTTAAGCATGTGTTTAGAGCTTTTAATTGGTCATAGAGAATAACTGAGATGTCTTTACTGTATTTAGCCGACAGTTTTCCGGAAGCGTTTAATATCTCTTCGTTTGAAGAAGACAGGAGTTTCTCCGGTTGTAATATTTCGAATATACTACTCAGGTCGCCAGGTCAGGTCAGGTCAGGTTGGGGGCCCCCGTGGCCCGGGGGGACCGTATAATTGATACGGCAGATACGGCGGTAGCTACACCCCAGGTTATTGCCTACCTATGTATATAGGTTGGCTTTTAAGTTTTTACAAACGACCACTAGATAGAGCGATTGAGTTTTATGGTATGTATGTAATCTTGATATCGGTATGTATGTAAAAACGTAGCTAAAAGAGGCCTGGGGCGGAATTGTCAAAGCATCCAATGTAATAGGTCCTTACCTACCTATGTATCTATATAGGTGGACTTCTAAGTTTTAAAAAAAAACTGTGAGGGACCACCCCTCACTGGACTCCAATTGCTCGTTAGTGAGTAGGTGGTATCATCAGGGGGTTTTCTCCGTAGTAAAAGTCGTTCTTGATGCTGCTGAAGTTGTTTATTGAAGAGCGTAGTTGATGATTGCCAGGCGTAACGCTTTCGAATAGTAAGTCGCGGTGTGTGTAGTGTGTGCTCGAAGATGATGTCGCAGATGTGTGTCGAAGTATTACGCGCGGCGAAAGACTTGAAGGACGATGCGAGATATGAACGCGATTGGCAACCGTTCGAGGATGATGAGTCGGTGTGGGCGACTGACCGAGGATGATGATGCGAGGTATAAACGCGGATAGCGGTCACTCGAGGATGATGAGTAACGTCTATTTGAGAATGATACGTGTCGGGAGACTGACCGAGGATGATAATTAATCGGTCGAATGTATGGGCTTATATACTGTATTACATGACGCGATGTTAAGAGCGTGGGGGAAATAAGTGTGTTCCGATTGAATCGATTCGAAGAAATTGACATGAATCACCGGCTGTGTGCATTAATTACCGAAATTAGATGGAATTTAATTGCAGTTTACACTCGTAGAATTGATTGTGTTTGCGATTATAGTTTCTCAGAATCTAATTCTTTTGTTGACATGATATATAGGGCGAAGTTCCTACACAACCACTAGATAGTGCGATTGAGTTGTATGTATTCGAAAACTAGGCTAAAACAGGCCTGGGGCGGAATTGTGAAAACATCCAATGTAATAGGTCCTTACCTACCTATGTATATAGGCTGATATCTAAGTTTTTAGAAACGACCACTAGATAGCGTGATTGAGTTTTCGTAAAATTTGACAATTCGTAAGTTTTATAATGAACCAGCTTACCAAAAAAAAAAACTTTTATGGGTCCAAAACTTAGTAATTGTGATCGATTTGACTATTTTTCTTTTATATGTTTTTTTTAATGTATTATTAATTGATAATGTTTAGCGAAAATTAAAAACGAATATTATTACGAATATCGTTGAAATTTATTTTCGTTGGTTTATTATCCATGACTTTAAAAAAAATGTTTTAATTAGATCTCGCTTTGTTAATAAAATATGGTTTTTCGGTATGTGCTTTTTTCAACCCAAAATACTTACGGAAATACTTAATAATCCGGATTAATTTTAAGGAAACAATGGATTCTTCCAGCTGTCTTTGATTTAATGAGATAAATATTATAAATAATTCAATCATAAATAATTACCGTATTAATCTACGCTTTCTTCTCTGCATCCAGGGTTTTTTACCTTGATTTATCGTAAATTAAATGACACTTATCGTATATAAAACGCACTTAATTAACCTCGGACTCAGATGCCCCGTGGATACAGGTGAACAATGCAATCAAACGCCCTAAAGACGTCGAAATATACGATTTCCTCGATAACACTTGCGACACCCCTCCCTTCAACGTAGGCTGGCGGTTATCCGTAGATACGTTGAGCCGCAGCGACAGAGCTTTGTAATCAAACCACCGGATTGATACTTTGTTCGCGCTGTTCTCGTGCTCGCAGCTTCGCTTCTTTTAATCCGATACTATTTGCCTTTGTCGTGTACAGCAGCGATTACCAGATAAACTGCCAACTGCGGCAACTCTGTCATTTAAGCTCTCCGTCCTATTCCTCTTCCTCTAGGAAGTTTGCGTACTCTAAAGCTTATAATACCTCTGGCTGTGGCTTTTATGTACAGGGATGCTATTTCTTATTATTACTGCAGCGCAGCAATAATAACAAATGCAGATCAACAGTGTATTCACTCCCCATAAAAGAGCTATACGTGCGATAGTGGGTATTGGTCCAAGGCAGTTATGTCGTTCAGGAGCTAGTTTAGGAGCCAGCGACAAGAAAGTGCCAGAGTTTTGGAAAAATTGATACTTTCAGATCAAAGAGTAGTTTGGTCATAGAATGCCGGGCTAGAGTCAGCAGGCCAGATTCCAGGACACCTGGTGCTGGCGTACTAAGAATAGTAAAATTTTATATCTTATTATTATATTCCAAATAATTTTGGACAGGCTGAAAATTTATCATTAGACAGTGGATGCCATAAAGAACTCGAAATATATGAAAAGCCTGCTTCATAATCAAACTCGTGGCGTTAACATCTCCATACAAGCCACGCATCGGTCTATGACGCATCGGTCATCTGTCGCGTAATATAATGGTCGCAATGGCGCAATATAATGGTATGGAGATGCTGATGCTACGCGTTTGACCAAATATTTCAAGTTTTTTATTGCATCCACTGATTAATTTTTAAAGCTTTTCCAAAACACTTTGGGGTACTAATTAAAATTACACCTTTCCTATTACGCCAGCGACAGGTGTCCCGGAATCTGGTCTGCTGACTGTATCTTGGCATCCTATGGACAAAATACTGTTTGACCTGAAAGTATCAGCTTTTCCAAAACTCTTGCACTTTTTTGTCGCTGGCTCTCGGACTACTAGGGATTTTACTTTCCGCGGATATTAACCGTACACGCAATTATTTGGTCAAAAAGACCTTTTAGAATTCCATTAAAATAAGAGCTCGGCAATATCCCACGAAAAAGTACATCGGCATGACACCAGGAATAAAACCCATGACCAACCGATCGTACATATGTATGGCCACGTTCCAGGCGACTAGCCTTTGCCTAGACCTTAAACTTTTTAAGAAATTGCCTTTTCAATTAAAGGCGATTAAAAGCATCGATATTTTCAAGAGATCCATTCGCGTGTATCTGCTTAAAATCAACATGTATGTATGCGCATAAGGATATTTTAAAATGTTGTGAAAATACATAGCGTCGTAATTACCAATTTAATTTAACGTACATATTTTTAATTGTTAATTGTTATGTTTTAGTCCTTGTTTTTGTTAATTGGGAAGTTTAAAGTAATTTACTTAAAATGAGTTTTTGGCTCAATTGAATAACTAGTTTAAGATTAATTTCATGTCATTCCTACACGATTCCAATGGGTTTATTAGAAATATACTTTTTATATTTATCTTATCTTTTCTTTATTGCGACTTAGCAGCTAACGGTTTCGTGCTTTTTGGACCATTATTCACAGTTTCGTTACCTTAGTTTGAATAAAGTCACGGTTTAACTCCTATCCGGTAGCCTTCTCGAAGAAGGTCGAACCGGAAGAGGGCTCCGTTTCTCTGTCGCAGCTGTGTCCTGGATATGGGATCGAATCCACTTGGGGATTTGAAATTCGATAGGTAACGAACAGTGAATAATAGCCTAAGCTGCACGAAACCGTTAGCTGCTAAGTCGTAATAAAGAAAAGATAAGATAAAGATAAATATTATTTATTTCCATTATAACCATTGAAATTGTAAGGTCATAACTCACGGTTTCATAGGTCGTACATAGGTTATACATGGATTACCATAGGTCATCACCTACGGTTTCCGCATCGTGCGGCGTCAGCCAATCGACTATGCACTTCGTCAAATAAACGAGGGGGGTCTGGAAATGATCGTGTATGTTTCCTAAGCAGCGGGGGTGGTTCTTGGCCCTATGCTTGGTATTCTTGAACGACCCGATGACTACACGATCCCGTATGAAAGAAGGGCAAAGGGCGCAAAGGTCGGCGTTAAATTCGAAGTGAATTACTGTTAACATTATGTAGGAGCCGAGCTAGCGACTTCGAGCCTGTGACCAGACGGGAGGTCGGCGAATTCCTGCCAAACCTGGTAGTGAGGGGAGAGGATGCCCGCTGGTTTCACTTCCCATTGCCACGCGGTAAGGCGTTGGGCTCTCGCGTTCTTGTCGGTGGAGCTAGAGAGTGTACAGTCTTTGTCCGCAAGTCTTCACGAAGGGAATAACCTCGAACAAATCATATAACAATACATTTCCCTCCTTGTGGATAGGTTCCTAATGGTTCCGTGTAGCTTGGGTGGTATTGGCCAAACTCTTACTGTCATCTGTCCTGCCCAACTCATGGTTCAACTTTTATCTGGTAGCCTCATCAAAGAGGGGCTTTCCAAGCCAGGGTCGCTGTGAGAATCTGCCACGTCTGTAATATTGCAGTCGGAGGCGGTTGGGATCAAAAGATCCTGGATTTGGGAGAATACCTCGAAAGTAACTGGGCGGTTGGAGCACTATTTGCACTTGCGAAAAAAAATAGGAAAGATCCAGCCGGCGAATAACAAGGGAGAGTCTGGAGACGTATTTTTCCTATGGCATCGGAGGGTAGTTGTCGACCTGACGTCGTCAACCCTGGAATCGGTCAGTCAGCCACTTGATCCCGAGTGGCGATGGCTGATAAAGGGCGTCGCGGTCCGCATATTCAAACTAAATAACCGCTTACGTCAGGTAGAGGCTGCGCAAGCGACCTCGAACCCATGACCAGACCGGGGGATAGAGATACCCGGCCAAATCTGGTAGTAACGGTGTGAGGTTGGCCTGCTGGTTTCATCAGGGGAGCTAATGGAGCTAATGGTTTCTTAGGGAGCTAATGGACCCTTGCTGAGTTGGCCACGAAGACCTATTGGTTCAGGGTCAGTCACATTCATGGGTCAACACCCATCCGGCAGCCTCCACGCATGACGCGAGAGCCCAGGTAGGACTCAGGCCTTAGGGCTAGCTTTCCCTAGGAGTCAATCTTCTGGCGCTCCTGGACGGTCTGCATACCGTGCGGCGTAAGCCAATCGAATGTGCATTCTGTCTAACAGTCTGGAAGCAGTACTGTTTCCTATAGATCGGGGGTGGTTTCTGACCTTACAGCGACTGCTCTTGAAACGACCATCGGCTACCCGATTTCGGGCGAAGAGCCGGGCAAATGATGCCGTGGTCGCGATAGATTCGGTATACATCGTTTCATCGCTTCGTAAGGGAGAGGACCGCGCAAGCGACCTCGAATTCGTAACCAATCGAGAGACTGGAGTAATCTGGTCACAATTGGAAGTAGGTAAGGGGGTGAGTGTAAGCCCGCTGGGTAACACTCCTGACTATCTCGCGGTTAAGGCGTTGGCCTCTTACGGGTTGGTGGCGGAGCTTGACGGTGGACTGTCTTGTCCAAGTCTTCTGCGCTCACTCCAGGGAGATAGAACGACTAATCGTTGAAACTTCCTGAGGTGACGGGCCCGCCCGTTGCACAAGAACTCTAGTTGCTGGTTTCAGCAGGGGAGCTAATGGAGCTAATGGTTTCAATGGGACCTTGCTGAGTTGGCCACGAAGACCTATTGGTTCAGGGTCGTCACACTCACGGGTCAACATCCATCCGGCGGCCTCCACGCACGACCGCTGGGTAACATTCCTGACTATCTCGCGAATAAGGCGTTGGCCTCTTACGTGCACGTGGCGGAGCTTGACGGTAAATTGTTTTGTCCTAAGTCTTCTGCGCTCACTTCACGGTAGATAGAACGATTATTTCGTTAAAACTTCCTGAGGTGACGGGTTCGCCCGTTGTAGTTGACAACTCTACTTGCTGGTTTCACATTTCAGTGTCTCGCGATAAGGCATCGGCTTCATACGGGCATGTTGGCGGAGCTAGACTGTGGACTGTGTTGTCCCTGAATCACTGTGTAATCCCCTCACGACTGAAAGAACGATCTATATCGTTCTGGAGACGTCATATCTGTCATATGCAAGATATGACAGGTCCAAGAGACGACAGGTCCAAAGTGGTCGGTTGTTGGATCGGAAAAGTAAAATTAACCGAAGAAATTATTATACTACTTTATAAATTTTTATACCTACTGTTTATAAATTTGTATCGTGTTTATTTGTTGTAAATATTTTGATTTTGATTATTTTGTTTTTTTTTTAGATTTATTTGATTTGGTTATTTTATTTTACTATCATTTGATGTTAAATAACTTGATTTTGGATATTTTTATTTGTGAATTAATTTGATTTTGATTTTTAGATTTATTTGATTTGGTTATTTGATTTTATTACCATATATCTACCAATAATTAATATGTATGTCTTGAAAACCACGATAAGAGATACGATACCCCTCTAACTTGCAGCGTTTGTAGTTTTTTTACATAGTCCTTGTCTATTGACAGTTTTAAATTTAATCTGTGTTTTTATTTTTTTGTATACGTTGTGTTTGTATACGTTTTGTTTGTAACAACAGCTGCAAATAAATATTTTCAAATACCCCATTGATTAGGTTGAATAAAAATATTTTCTTTTTTTTTCGTGAGCCCGCATGTTTGGCAACCATATCTTAAATTCAACGGTAGTGTAATTGGACTAGATGGAACAAATTTACGAAATTTCAGTCTAGACTCAAGATTTCACAATTTCATATAATGAAAAATCTTTTCAAGCAATTTCGGGGAAAAGCCCACAGGGAAAGCTACTTAATAGATAATTAACATGTTTGCAATGTGGCTTGGCTCTGCGAATGGAAGCCATATTCAGGATTAATATAGGGGAGGGCAGGCCACGGAGCACATACCGTCGTAAATTTGTACACATCGTTAGTAAACTCAACTAGCATACCTCAAATGCTCCGAATTATTAATACGCGAGAGGAATATCTAATTCTAGCTCGCGAGGAGGCCGAGGCGGGAATCGATCGCTAAGTCAACAGAGAAGGATATTAACGCAGTGAAAGGTGAGTGGGGGGGAGGGAGATTATCAAGGGATTAAGTCTCCCCCAAGGAACTGGTAATATTTTAATAAATTGGTCTTCTCTACATACGAGTAATATATAATGCAACGCCTGTCTGTGTGGAACTCTAAAACTTTGATCTGATTTCAAATGGATGGCTTAACTTCTATCAGGTAGCTTCCTGGAAGAGAAACGAAACTGGAATGGACTCTGTGATCCCTGTGACTGCTGCGTCGTGTATAGGTGGCATCGAATCTTCAGAGGCAAGAGCTTGGGCGCTGCTGGACGGCTTGCGCATCGTGCGGCTTTTGCCAATCGACTGTGCACTTCGGCGAAAAACCGGGGGAGTCTGGAAAAGTACCTTTCCTAAGCAGACTGGTGGTTGTTGACCTGATGTCACCAACCTTTGAAACAACTTTTTGGCCACCTGATCATGTGCGAGCTTGACAGGCAAAAGGCGCCCCGGTCAACGATATATTCGAACTTAATCACAGCTGACATCAAGGTAGAGGCCGCGTAAGCTTCTTTGAATCTGTAACCAGACTGGAGAATAGAGAAATCCGTTCAAATCTCGTCGTAAGGGAGCGAGGTCGGCCCGGTGGATCCTCTTCCCAGTGCCTCGCAGTAGGGCGTTGAAATCTTATGGGTGTGTTGATGGAGTTAGACGGTGGTCTGTCCTCGGTCTAGGACAAGTGGGCGTGGCCAACTGGGCGCGGCCGACTGGGCGCTGCTAACTGGGCGCCGCCGACTGGGCGCTAGGCCGACTGGGCGCAGGGACAACTGGGCGCGAGCCAAGTGGTCGCGGGACAGGTGGATTTTTTGTGGAACAGGACAATTTTATATAAACAGAGAATTAACTATTTACAGTCTTGTAAATTATTTGAGTAAATGTATTTAAAAGCTTTCATAGTAATAGAATACTTTCATTTATATATTAGGCCAGTATTTAAAATACTAGTAATGATAATAGAAATATATACGTGACCATAAATATAAAGAGAGGTGTGATTTTTATGATATTTTTTGATATTTTGCAATAAATTTTGTATTTATTATGTAAATGTTAAATCCAATGTAAACGCTAACTTTGAAACGGGTGTATCACAGTATAGCTACGTAGGTAATGTTTTACCTTTAGTTATTTTTTATATAATGTTGCAATAAAAATATTTCTCGTCAGTCCCCATAAATAAAGATATAAATATATTCCATAATATAATTTTGGCGCCCACCTGTCCCGCGTCCACTTGGTTCGCGCCCAGCTGTCCCTGCGCCCAGTTGACCTTGTGCCCAGTCGACGGCGCCCAGTCGACCGCGCCCACTTGTCCCATCCCCTCTGTCCTTTATCCCCTGAAGTCTTTTACGGGAGATAGATGGCAGATAGAATGACCTTATGTCGTTAAAACTCCCTAGGGTGATGGGTCCCCCGTTGTGTTTGACACCCTTGTTTGATTCCGATCGCATTTTTTAGGACTCATATACTTAGTGAATAATTTATGGTATTCTTTGATAGTGCGTGAAATATATTTTGATATTTTGTAGTGGATATTACGTTTTGAGGTCCCAGGATCCCAAAAAGTAGTTTAAAGAAATGTATTTCTGATGTCTGTGGTCCACGCAGTCTCGTAATATCCCAACTACTAGAGAGATCTCGTTAAAATTTAGTATTTTCTTTTATGAGTGTCTCTAATCCTTTTAGGCAAGTAATTAAGTATAGCTGCAATGAAAGGGAAAATTAAAATTTATTATTCCCTAAAAATGGGTGTTACGATTCTTATGACATTGTGTTTTAAAATGGTCCTTATAAATATCGATCGAATTCACTAATTCGTTTTCACGGAAAACTCTAGTATTCCAAGGTAAATATCTATGCAATACAGCGCTACTTGTAAAGCGTTCATGTCGTGTCTGGTGGCGTGTTTGTTAAAGCGCATAGACTGTTTTTGGTCTTGGCATGAACTTCCTTGGTTCAATACCTGCTACACCCATACGAAATATATTTCTTAATATTATGAATTTAATCCTTTAATAACATTGATATTGTTGGGCTATTGAGGTTATATTATTATTATTATTTGTAACCGGTTTTTTATTATTATTTCAAAGAGTATTTCTATTTATTAATTAAAATATGTTGTTTCATCATAAACGACTTTCCAGGCAAGTAGACAAGATCCACCGCCAGCCCCCCCCCCCCCCCCCGCGCCAATTCGTAGCATATTTGTAGTTTTTTTTTCAACTTTTTCCCAACTTATCTTATGTACTATCGCGCTATAGTACTATCGTACAAATCATTGATATTGATTAATATATTTATGTAATTGATCGATATATTTATGTTAATTTATTGATATTTGGACATTTAGACAATTACTTATTCGGTATTTGGACAGTTGAGGTACCCTATGCCACCCGGGATGACATAACGATTCTAACAATAACAAACACTTCTAAATGGGTTCAAGCGTTTAGAATATATGGTGGAATAAAGAAATGAAAATCATTTATAGATGAACCCTTAACACTTAACACTGCTTTTTGTAAGGCAGTCGTGTAATAGTAAATCGTCAATAGTCAGAATAAATCGTATGTATATAATTACAGATCAATCTTTGTTTGTTTTCAATCTTTATTGTGACTCACAATGAGCGGGTTTATTTTAACACAACAATCTCTTACAGCCAGCCATATTATGTAAACTGTTTATTTATTTATTTATTTTTCAAGAAAACATACAGCGTTGCTTTAAGCAATTTTACATACGCAATGGTAACAATAATAAATGTAAGGCGGTTTACTTGTTTTCAACGTTTTACAATAGATAATTAGCAATTAGCGGGAGGAGTAGGGATTGAAGGGAAATGGTTTGTATTTTATACATACATACATATACATACATACATGAATACCTATATCAATAAAATATACATATAAATAAGTAAATACAGAAATTAAATATGCATATGTGCGTGTGATATGTGTGATGGTTTGTATCTTGTTATTTCATTCGATCAATAGAATTGAAGTGCAATTTCGTTAATTTTATCCCAACGGGAAATGGTGACCAAGCCTAGAATCGAACCCGAAACTTTACAATGTATGTAAGATCTGGCGATTCACTGTGCCGTGTGCCTATTATTTATTAATAACTATCTGACCCGTGCCCACTTCGTTGGGCGATAAAACTTTTTACTTGTGATGAAATTATGAGTGTGGTTCGGTTAGTACTGAGTGCTATGATTTATTTCCTAACTGCCAAAAGAAGGGTTATATTTTTACTGCATATTTATGTATGTATTTGCATGCCAATTTGACTATATTACAGTTATTTGTGAGTATCTTCTTGTGAGTTGTGTGTGTTTTATCTCTTTAACCATTTATGCAGTAAAGGGAAATTATATGCAGTAAAAGGGAAAAATCCTTTGTTTTAAACACTTGAGACGATAAATTTACTTATTTTAATAAGAATTCATAATTTTTGATAATATGAACAATAAACATGACGTAAAGATTTAAATTATTTTTTTAATATAAAAAACTACTTTTTGTGACTTAAATATAAAATTTAGACATATGCTGTCGGCTGACTTTTCTGTAGGCATTACCAAGCTCTACAACTTTTCTCTAGAACTTAATCATATATCTCTCATCGTTAAAGCAGCGTTAGTTAGAAACGTTTTCGTTCGACCGTTTTTTCTACGACTTACTTTGCATATCCGACTACCACGAAAAATTATTTTCAATTTTCGGAATTATATATATCCTATGACACTCAGAAATAACGTGGCTTTCTTCTGGTTAAAAAAAATCAAAATCGGTTCAGTAGATCCAGAGATTACTTCCTACAACCTCACAAACTTTACGTCTTTATAATATTAGTATAGACTAGTATAGATAATTAACGGCATGGTACTAAGTAGCTGCGATGAATCTGACATATCCACAAAATCCACTGAGATGTAAGTGTAAATATCGCACGGCTCGTGCGGATGATAAGCATCGGTGACTGCTCTTTGAGAGTGTAAAGTGTAAATTCGCCTGAAAGGAGATTAAGTTCTCAGAGCGCGGCGCGCGAAACGATATGCAAAGCAGCCGTCAAAGGTCCGCGCGGAGGGCTTTTTTCCGCCGCCTCTTTTGTCCGCGGCGCCCTCCTCCTCCGCTATCGGCAAAATTTATTTTTCTCCTCTCCTCGAAATCTAATCACGGAACGCTCTGCGTATAATGTAGTCACAAAGTTCTTTACCTTCATTCTTTTCTTATTTATCTTTCGCTGTATTTCCCCATTAAACGACCGAAGAACAAGCTGCGCGAATTATTTCCTTTGCGTCTCGTTTTCCGGAAACATCTGTCGGAATTCATGGGTGTCAACAACGATATTAGAAGCCTCTCGACCAGCCCCTCGAATCACGATAGCCAGATGTTTTATTCGAGGCATACACTTTACTTTTACATGGCTATTGAGCCCGATTGCGATTCTTCGTGAACTAAAATAGGAACTTAGTTCAAACGAACGAGACAGAGCAATACGGTAGAACGGAATATGAAATAAACTATCGTCGATTTTCCCGCACCAAAACTACTTGTCGAACTTATAGACGCCCGAATAAGTTGAACATATTTCGTGCGATTTTAGATTTAGCCGCTTTATCTTCGCTGGGTGGTTTTAATGCCTTTCAATGGAAGGAAAAGTCTCTGTCTCGTTCACGTGAACTAATTTTCGATTTTAGTTCAAGAGAAACGCAGTCGAGCTCAGTAACGATGTAGCTAATGTGTTGCAGTCAGGCCCCTAAGACCCATGTGTTTAGGGTCGGTCAAACGCACGGGTCAACACCCATCCGGCGGCCTCCACGCAGAAGTGCGAGCCCGGGTAGGACCCTGGCCTGCGAGCTAGTTTCCCCTAGGAGTCAACCTTCGGGCGATCCTGGACGGTTTGCGCACCGTGCGGCGTCAGGCAATCGATTGCGCATTCTAACCAACGGCTGGGGGTCTGCACACAGTAATGTCTTTTATAGAGCGGCAGTAGTTGTTAACCTTACGGCAACTGCTCTTGAAACGTCCAATCAGCTACCCGATACCGGGTGAAGAGATGCCGTGGTCCGCGATAGATTCGGTAGACACCGTATCACCGCTACGTAAGTAATAGGACCGCGCAAGCGACCTCGAACCTGTACCAGTCGGGAGACCGGAGTAATCTGGTTGCAACTGGAAGTACGTGAGCGAGTGTCGTCCCGCTGGTTGATTAACCTGGTTATCTCGCGTTGATCTGTTACGGGCGTCTGGCGTAACTAGACAATGGGCCGTTTTCGTCCCAAGTCTTCTACGTTCACCTCAGGGGAGACAGAATGATCTACTATCGTTAAAACTTCCTGAGGTGACGGGTTTGTCCGTTGTAGTCGACAGCTCTAGTTGTTACTTTTACCGACCGGATTAAGTTAATTAATGATATTGCGCGGACGATGAAGTTGTTTATAGAAATCTACGAGTGATATTTATCGAAAGTTACAAGAACAATAATTTAAGAATTAACAAACACGACTGCTGTTACAAAGAGTGAACTACTGTAATTATAATTATTTAAAAAATGTTAGCGCTATAAAGCACGTTTGTTAAAGAATACAGTTTTTCTTTGAAACAAAATTCAATTTACGAAAGCTTCGCTACGTCCCAGTAGACGCTTGTTTCCTCTATGCACATACAGTGCTTAAAGACGATTGCTCATTCTATGGGTCAATCGACGGGCCTTGTCCAAGGCGCGTCGAGCGGGGCTTCACGTGAGCCGGGCCTATTGACCCGGCTTTCAGAGTGTGACGCCGCAGGACTGCTCGCCCTGCGGCAGGTATCTCAAAAGGATTGCGCGCCGCCGTCGCTCCACTCAGATACACGGTTGCTATTGATGCTCAAATAATAAAACGGTTTTTTTATGAAATATTTCTGGTTTTCGTATTTATTCATATGGATATATATTTTTTCGGAATACTTTTTCCACAATGTATTCAAGCAGACTTATGATTTGATACTAAATACGATTTATTTATTGATTTTTAGACATTTAGCCAATTACTTGTATGACATTTGGACAGTCTAGGTGCCCTTTGATACTTGAGAACACATAATTATTCTAACAATACTACTAACTACTATATCGATTCAAGCGTCTTGAAGTTATCAAGCGAACATACACGGATCCTGAACACATTACACTATTTTTTTGTGGGACAGTCGTATAAAAGGACAAAGGATGGATTTTTCTTAAAGTATTAAAATCATAAGAACTTTTGCTTTAAACATTTTATTGGCAGATTAATCATCGCTCTGTAGGTTACTGCGTTCAAACGCTATGCTAAAGTACAAAGAAGGGTATTATTTTATTCGCAAGTAATTTACACTGGAGTTTAATATAAAGAACTACCCCTTTACTGGCTCACTAATGGTACAAAGCAGTTCGCGTTTATTTCCTACCCTGGGTAGAATATTTTTCTCGGTTATATTCGTGCCAGGATATCTGCAGCATTCTACGGTAGTCACATTTCCAAGTGGTTATACATTATTCTAACGATGCCTATGCTCATGTTACGTATACACGATGTCTTCGCATAGTTGCGTTTGACAATCTCGAATTCTCTTTGCCAGCGTAAGGACTAGTCGGAAGTCTACACTACGTTCTCTGTCTATAGAACGGGGCGGCACACTAGGTGACGTGCACGACATGTTACTTTATCAAAATTAAAAAAATGGTGGTGTCACCACAAAACATTCCCGGTAAGTAGCCCAGCCCCGGTATTCTAAAGTCGCGATACGATACATCAACGCGACAAGAGATTGAATTCGAGATCGTCCTCGATCCGACGACTTGACTGATTCTGTTTCAGAATCGTCAGCTAATCTCTGAACTCGATACGTCCCACGTGATTCCCACCCCGATATCGTTTTCTGATTGGCCGGCGTTGGCCGTTTAGCAGTGATCGGAATATGCTCAATTCGGACCGCGCTCTGAGCGTGCTTAGTGCTTTGAGCTAAGGGTGATTCAGAACACATCATTTATTTATTAACCCTTGGAGTAAATGGGTATTTTCATGGATGCATCTGTCTCTTTTGCAGGATTTTCGGCGACATCGACGGCGCTCGACTTAAAGTACTATAACTACGAAACTACTACACCAATCATAAAAGGAACAACTGCACAATGATTGCATTGAAATTTCGAATATAGAATATTGAAATATCATTTTGTAAAACAATTAGATAATTATGAATAAATATGAGAACGTCAAAGAAGTGAAAAAAACTCGCGCGCCGAGCGCGACCAGATTTGGTCGACTCCTACTCAACGGATAATTGTTTCGCGACCAGATTTGGTTGACTCATACTCAACGGGTTAAATAAAATATTCTTATTTCTCGGCGCTATATTCAAATTTCAATCTTCTTGTGTGCTGACCGTCGTTACTTGATCATGCCAAAACATCACGAAAGATCATTTTTATTCTATAATTTAGGCAAATATAGTAACTGCCGAAGTTTGAACCTGAATTCGGCCTAAAAAGGCAACTGTGAACCAAATTTCAAGTTTTATAAGTCCAATATATCGAAATTGAAATATTACTAGTGGGCTTCCTGGTGGACCGATTTCAACCACAACCTTTTCAACTCTTGCCATGACCAAATGATACCTGAATGCCAAATTTCAGCTCAGAGGATTAAGCGTTTGAGCGCTATCGTGGAGGAATACATACAGATACACAGAGAGACTTTTATAAAGAAATGGTTTTATTAATCTCAGGGGGCTCAAAATTAAATTTCCGTCTTCATATCCGAAAAAATATTGGCGCGTTAACAATACCTTCCCTCCTGTTCGGACAAAGCGCAGGTAGAGAGTATACCTTCCCAGAATATAGACAGACCGAATCGAATGATACTCATAAGCACATTCGCAATCTTTTTGATAATGCCGTTGGAGTGGGTTAAGAAGAAATCCAGGAAGAGCTGATAAAACTCCATAATTATACGCTCTATAAGGACGGGTTTGAATTAGATTCTCACGAGGGATTTTAGTGTGAGAAGGCAACTTCACATCCTACAGTTCGGAGGCTCACCTAGCCAAAATCTTATCCTCTTTCACAAAACTTATCAATGCTAACAAGGACTTTCCTGTTTGCTCATAATTAAGAACAAGGTCAGAAATCGTGATATTTATGTACCCCTGAGCAACAGTATCAGCCCCAGGATTGCTTAACTTGTAAAAAGTAAGCATGCTCAAAAATCACATAGACTTATAAAATAATTCTTAAAATTAGTTCTTCATTATTGTAAATATCTTAAAATGTTTCTGTAAATATAAAGGTTTCATCCCTGTAACGAAACCTTGAAATCCCTGCAATGAAAAAGAAAAGTCTTTCTATTTGTCCCTGGTCAAAGAAAGGTTAGGAACCCCTACTTTAAGGGGATGACGTGTTGCCTAGCTATGATCCATTATGGTGTGATGCTTTTCGTGCGTGAAATAAAAAATAGTCATTATCTTTACTTATATTTGCGCACTTCTAAGACTCGAACCTCTCTGAATAATGTATCGCTTGTAAATAGTTATAGCTCCTTATGTATTACCCTTATAATCGCCTTTTGAGCTTTATGGTTATATTATTCAAGAATCAATATAAAAAGGGCACATTATTATTTTCCCGTTAGCTTGTTCAACACATAAGTTCCGCGAAAAGCGCAATGCCGGATGAAAACTGCACTCGAATCAAAACAAAATCATCGTTTCTTAAGAGGCGAGAATTTCCATTTTTTTCAAATTTATTTACTTATTTATTTATAAAATTATCCAATATGAGTAACAGATTTTGACATAAAAACGGCGTATAAATAATAATATTTTAGCATTTTTTCAGATTTGTATGGATTTAATCACATCACTAGATTCTTTGTCTCTTCTGGAGTGACAGTAATTAAGACGCAGTAACTTCAAATACTTTTTTTTTATTATTTCATTCACCCAGATCGCGCATTCTTTCTTAAAAACTATATATATATTTTAAATGACTAACTAACCGACTAACATTAAATATATAAATAGGTAAACCAATAATTCTAGGAATAAATAAACAAATTAATTTGATTTGTTTAAAAGGTTTCTTATTATGCAGATATATAGCTTATTATAAATATCATCATAGATTTCAATCTAAATATTTCGTATAACCATATATTTTTTAATATGGTCAAGTAAATATGAAATTAAACTGAAAAATCTATTTATTGCACAGTAAAGCACTAACGGTACCATGGCGGACTTATTGTTACATAAACAGTGGGCTCTATTGCGTTTCTTCGTGAAATAAAATCGGAAATTAGACCGTGTGAACGAGACAGGGCAATACGCTAGGGCGGAGTTTTAGATGATCGGTTGTCACTTTTTCGCATTGAAACTGCGCGCCAAGGTCAAATCTTACGCCGCACGAAATATGCTCGAATTTATTCGGATGAGTATACGTCTATACGTTCAACAGATAGTATATCGACGATCGTTCGTTTCATATTCCGCTCTAAAGTATTGCTCCGCTTGGACTAATTTTAGATTTAGATTACAAAGAAACGCAATCGGACGCAATATTCCAGTCAACCAACAAAATGTGTATATTGTTCTTCTTATAGTGCCTCTCCTACAGAAGGTTGGTTGTAAGCTCTATTAATTTTTCCCTGTAATGGGTCAAGCGAAATAGTTCCTCTACGAGGTTTTTATCCAGTCTCGGATGTTGCGGAGTCAAGACTTTTTTTTCTTCCAGCCCGTCATTTACCGCAAACTTTCCCCATAATAAAGCCAGCAATCTCGTGTGACAAGAAGATTGAAACAAACAAATTTTGCAATACCACTCAGGAGATCCACTTTTGGCCAATCCAGTTTCTCTTATCTTCCCCCCAATTTTATAATTGCCTACCGCTAAACATTAAAGACATTACAATTTCATATACATTTAAAATTAGTTTGAGTGCCTACCTCTTAAATTGTACAAATGCAGATATTGAACACCACCAACATAATAGTATATGTAGTTGATGATTGTATATGTAGTATATGTAGTAATAGTATATGTAGTATATATAGTATATGTAGTATATGTCGTATATGTATATGTATATGTAGTATATGTATATGTATATGTAGTATATGTAGTATAAACATAATAGTATATGTAGAAAATTTATGATTTCTAAATATAATTTTATTTTTATTTTTGTGAATTTATTTTGTATATTATTAATACACATTAATACTTATTAATACATATATATATATATATATATATATATATATATATATATATATATATATATATATATATATATATATATATATATATATATATATATATATATATATATATATATATATATATATATATATATATATATATATATATATATATATATATATATATATATATATATATATATATATATATATATATATATATATATATATATATATATATATATATATATATATATATATATATATTAATATTTGATTGTAAATGTGTAAATTATTATTTTTTCAAATTGAAATTATGTTTATTACTAAATAAATGAAATGATAAAATAATGAAAGGGCACTTATCTGGTCTGTGGCGACCAGGAGTGACTCCACGCCTTTTTCCTCTCTTATTTCAGTGTCCGCTAAGTGAGTGCCCCCCGCCGTGGTATTGGAACCTGATCAAACCGGCCTCCCACTGTCTCCCACAGCGGCAACACAACAATGCGAAAGACGAGAATGAATGCTGGAAAATAATAGGCGATTAGTGTTTCTTAAATATTAATGATCCCTATAAAATGTATATCAATATTTCGGCTCAGCCGTCGTCAAGATATATGACATTTCTGAAATCGAACAATTCGTTGAAAATTTAAATTCAAGGAATCGAACAAAAAGAAATGGATTAATAATATTTTACACGATTTAGTTAAGGTACCATAACCAACCGTGCAAAACGTTATTTTAAAATGAATGATTATAAATTAAAATAAAAAGCATTTGATGATTATGATAATATGATAAACCTTATTAATTTTGCCTATTGAGACCGGAACCTTTGCAAGCGCCTAAAATATAAATATAAGCCAATTCCCAAGATTTGACGTCCCTTTCCTTGGCATTATCACCAAGGCATTTTATTATTTTAACTTTAAAACATTGATCAAAAGATAAATTATGCGCCCTGGCATGCAAAGATATTGGGAGTTGGCTTTCACTTCCTACACTAGCCCTATGATTATTTAGTCTTAATATTAAGTGGTGTTGTTGTTTCACCGATATAAAAGGCATCACAAGTCCTGCACAGAAGTTGATATACTATATTTTTTGAAATACAACTGCAATGAAAGGGAACCCTGTAACTATTAGTAGTATTTTGACTGGTAAAAAAAGGACTTGGATCTAACAGAGGACAAGTTTTACAACGTGGACGACCACAAGGTTGAAGGCCAAAAGTATTATTACCAATAGAGAAATTTTGATTATTTTTTGTTTTGTTTAATATTGATCTAATATTAGGTGGTCTGCGGAAAGATAAAATTGGCGGTGAATCTAAGAGATCCTTAGTGGATGCATCATTAGAAATGATGGGGAATAAATCAGATAATATATCTCGCAGTTTCTCAGCACCAGGAAAATAAGTGGTGCTAAGAAAGATTTTATTATTATTATCATTTTTATTTGAAGAAATTTTAGGTTTTGGTATATATTTTACTTCAGAGTTTAGAATATGTTTATCCAATAGAGGAGCAGGGTATTTTCTTTCAAGAAGAGATTGCTTTAGATTATTGAGATATTTATCTAAATTTTCTTTGTTGTTAACTAAACGGTGTCCGCGAATGGACATTGAATAGGGAATGGATCTCTTGGTGTGAAATGGATGACAGCTATCAAAGTGTAAATACTGTTCTTTATTTGTAGGTTTTATATGAATCGCGGTTTTAATTTTACCTTCGGAAATTGTTAAATCAACATCTAAGAAAGTAATTTGTGATTTAGAAATGGTATGATTGAAATTCAAAGGGCCAAAATTATTTAGGTCGTCAAGAAAGGTTGTTAGAGTAGTTTGTCCGTGTGGCCAAATCATTACTATGTCGTCAATAAATCTATACCATAATATGGGTTTTAAATTTTGCGTTTGAAGAAAATTTTGCTCGAATAATCCCATGAAAAGGTTGGCATATGAAGGTGCCATACGAGTGCCCATAGCAGTCCTTTTTATTTTAATTTATAATCATTCATTTTAAAATAACGTTTTGCACGGTTGGTTATGGTACCTTAACTAAATCGTGTAAAATATTATTAATCCATTTCTTTTTGTTCGATTCCTTGAATTTAAATTTTCAACGAATTGTTCGATTTCAGAAATGTCATATATCTTGACGACGGCTGAGCCGAAATATTGATATACATTTTATAGGGATCATTAATATTTAAGAAACACTAATCGCCTATTATTTTCCAGCATTCATTCTCGTCTTTCGCATTGTTGTGTTGCCGCTGTGGGAGACAGTGGGAGGCCGGTTTGATCAGGTTCCAATACCACGGCGGGGGGCACTTAGCGGACACTGAAAGAAGAGAGGAAAAAGGCGTGGAGTCACTCCTGGTCGCCACAGACCAGATAAGTGCCCTTTCATTATTTTATCATTTCATTTATTTAGTAATAAACATAATTTCAATTTGAAAAAATAATAATTTATATATATATATATATATATATATATATATATATATATATATATATATATATATATATATATATATATATATATATATATATATATATATATATATATATATATATATATATATATATATATATATATATATATATATATATATATATATATATATATATATATATATATATATATATATATATATATATATGTATATATATATATATATATATATATATATATATATATATATATATATATATATATATATATATATATATATATATATATATATATATATATATATATATATATATATATATATATATATATATATATATATATATATATATATATATATAGTTGTTATATTTGATAAGGTTCGTAAAGAAATCCGTTTATAGGATGATGTTTTTATTTAAAATAAAAGTAGTAAAAGCTACTTAAAAAGTAGCGAAGGAAATCCCAGCTTGTATTGGGAAATGCTTATGTTTGAATGAGATATACTTACGGATGTGCACGACTTTCGACGGTGCAATGTAAGTTTAAAGGTCCTTTTGCAGTCGACTAACGATCACTATTCATCCATATATCTCATAAATAGGGCTTATCCTTATGCAACACAAAATGCCTTCAATTGAGACGAATTAAGCGAAAAAATAAAAAATTAAACTATTGATCACTTCGGCAAAGCCGTTTTCTAAATGAAAGTGACATTACGAAATAATTCAAATTTCGAATGCTACCAACATTTAAAATATGATACAATTGGCTGAGTTTGTTATCAACGAGCCATTAAATCGAAATAAAAATAAAAAAACCTCCATATGCTCAATGAAATGAAAGAAGAAACTTCAATCTTAATTTCTGGCAGAGGAGTTTATAATAAAGATTGTATAATGTTATCAAAATAGGGTAAACCTATATAAAATTGTATAATATTAAAAAATTGTAAAGAAATATTGTAGAAAACAGTATAATATTGTTATATTAGATAAGGTTTGTAAAGAAATCCGTTTATGGGATGATGTTTTTATTTAAAATAAAATTAGTAAAAGCTACTTAAAAAGTAGCGAAGGAAATCCCAGCTTGTATTGGGAAATGCTTATGTTTGAATGAGACATACTTACGGATGTGCACGACTTTCGACGGTGCAATGTAAGTTTAAAGGTCCTTTTGCAGTCGACTAACGATCACTATTCATCCATATATCTCATAAATAGGGCTTATCCTTATGCAAATGTTGATGTTGACGAAATTAACTTCCAGATACAACAGTTGTTACCAGGCGATCTGATGTCTTTTAAATCAATCGATACTGTTGTTGATGAAAATGAAAGTGTAAATTTTCCAATTGAATTTTTAAATTCACTAGATATACCTGAAATGCCACCACATAATCTTCGATTAAAGATTGGTTCCCCTATTATTCTCCTACGTAATTTGAATCCACCTCAATTGTGCAACGGTACGCGTTTGGTCATCAAAAAGATCACCGGAAATATTCTTGAAGCAACCATTTTAACTGGGAAGTTTAAAGGAAAGTGGTCCTGTTGCCACGTATTCCTTCAGAAGGCTACAGTTTCCAATTCGTTTAGCTTTTGCCATGTCTATAAATAAGTCTCAAGGCCAAACAATGTCCATTTGTGGTTTAGATTTGGAAAATCCATGTTTTTCTCATGGGCAACTATATGTTGCATGTTCACGTGTAGGGAAACCGTCGAATCTATTTGTGTTAGCTAAAGACAGGTTAACCAAAAATATTGTGCATCGATTAGTGCTAAATTAAATTGAAATTAAAAGTATTTATAATTCAAAATAATAAATATTATTGTTAAAGGTTTAAGACTATCTGCCCTACCTACCTCATTCATAAGTTTAAGTGTCACATGTTATTTACTAACAACTTTGTAATATACTCATTTGTTACAAACACAGATGCCTTATTAGGCCGTTGTGAAATTTTGGTTGGAATATCGAGTAAACAAGGTACACTAATTATATTTAAATTCCGCCATATATTGTAATCAAACACTAATACCGAGACGCTCGACGCTAGCTGAGGAACGATCCGCACCGCCTGAGGCAATTGCAACGGGTCCCAAACGGGTTCTCCGCAGCCGAGAGAGGGCGCTTATCGATTTCATTTATGTAATAAAATTATGCTTAGAAAGTCTTGGGCTGAGAACTGATTTATTGTTATATAAGTGGGAGCAGAAGCAGCGCATTTTTCGTAAACCTTGTAGCATCAAAAGGTTGACCATTGCTCGGTATGCTAGCTAGAAGAGATCGCTGAGGCTTTCTGCGATTTTATAGGTATAGGTCGACATAACGGGCGAACCTGTCACTTCAGGTAGTTAACGACATCAGGTCGTTCTATCCACCATAGAGTAAACGCAAAGACTTGGCGGACAAAGACAGTCCACTGTCTATCTCCACCGACGAGCCTGTGAGAGTCTTACCGCTATATAGGCACTGGAAAGTCAAACCAGCGGACCGACCTCACGCCCTCACTAGATAGTGAGGGTTTGAAGTGATTTTGCCTGTTTTGCCCGTCCTCCAGGCCTTTACGTAGTTTTAGCGGTATCCAGTTCGATTTTTTTGCGGATCAGTGTCCTTTACCTACCAAGCTCGGGATCGGATGCAAGATTGATCGTTTAAAAGTAGCTGAAACCAGATCAACGACCACCCCCGCTTCTTAGAAAACGTTTAAAACTGTTTCCAGTCCCTCCCCCCCCCCCAGTTATTAGCCGTAATGGAAAGTCAATCCAAAATCAAATTGAAATTTAAATTTCTTTGTTAAATTTATAAAGGTACATTTATTGCAATTACAAAGCCATCCTAACTAGGCTTCGACTGTACTAAGTAAGGCTTAATCTATTATATTTGTATGTATTGGAGTTCACATATAAGGTATTAATTGCTTATAATTTTATGCAATGAATAATTGTATGCAATGACCTAAATGTCTGACTACACCGTCTGATCTCCCAGAGGAGCCCCCGCGATTCCACCTGTCCACGACACAGCCGTGACAGGGTTGTCAGGGTCCATTTCCAGGTTCGTCCCTCTTCGAGGAGGCTATCGGATGGGAGTTAAATCGTGAGCTGAGCCGACCCTAGGTAACAAACAGGGCATATGGCCCAAGCTGCACGGAACCGGTAGTTACCCTCATCTGCCTCATTTGCGTTGCATCCCCAGTTCGGCGTTCAGTGCTTGGAGATGATGACATTCGTCTGTCAAGAAGTCGAAAATGTCGATCTCCCCAGTGGGTTCTGCCACCACCTCGCTACGGAGAAAAGCCCTACGGAGGGTGACAACCTCATTTACCGACAATTCCTGCTGTTAGCGTGAAATCTAGAGCCAGTCACCAGTCACCAGTCGAATCCAAAACATTAAGCACCCAACCCCAATAACATTGGTAACGAAGCTCTGCGACAGCTTCCACGTCGCCAGTTTTCGGCTCTCGCAGGACTACTAAACTTCACAGAGAAATGGAAGACCGCTCAGATAATTTCTGCCAAAACCCCGAAAAGAGCTCCGGCAACCGCTGGTCTTGAATCGATATCCCTTTTGAACACCCTTACGAAATTCTTCAAGCGATATGTGCTCGCATGAATAACGCCGCACCGCGCCTCGCGCACAAAAGAGAATGGTCTTTGTTCGGTCTATCCTGCAACTGACGCGGGTTGTCCAATGCCTGACCAAATTCTGCAATTAATACCTGCACACTGCAGCCCTCTTCCGCGACAGAGAATGCGTTCGACTGCGTCTGGCATTACGGCCTCCGTTTCAAGCTGGCAAACCAGACCACGAACAGCGCCTGCTCCGAGACTTTTTGGCTTCCTTCTTCTCCGAAAGAGAGATCTTAGTCGCAGTGGAAAGCACGCTGTCCTTGACACGGCAAGAGACCATCAAGAAGCTGCTTATTGCCAATTTTCTAGGGTGCCTACACCAACGACATCCTGCTTAGCGCCAATGCGGGGCTGGCGTTTACAGCAGACAACGCTATGTACATGGCGTCTTTAATGAACGTAAACACGAGGCCAACTTGGTGTTGCAGAAACTATAGACGTTACCAGAATGGCTATAGAAATGCAAATCTTCGTAACCACGACAACGCTGTTTTTAAAGATACTGAAGCTTCATTCAAACACGATTCTGGTGAAGACACGACTGGTGATACTGAAGATATACGTGAAGATGAAACCCAAGTAGGCGGTAACGGTCTGGTACTACTTGATTTCGGTAGCGCAGCAAACTTCTTAACGTCGGGCTGAAGGAAATGTCGGCAGCCCCCTGGTACATCGGAAACGCGACTGTAACAAAGAGAGCCTATCGAAGAATACGCGACGGGCTGACATCTCGCCGCACAAGTACTCCAGTGAGCCTGCCCCACTGCACACCAGGCTGCTGTATATCTGGAAGCTGTAGCCGCACAGTTTTGAAGGCCTATAGATGAAGCAAATAACATTAGAAATGTACACGCCTCTGAGGCTGATAAATCTGATTACATTGCTTATTTTCATTATTTGATGTCTTATTTTCTTGACTATGACATTATTACTAATATAATTATGGTTATAGACATTGTTCTCACGTTAGGATGTTATAACGATATAGATCGTTCTTTCAGCCGTGAGGTGATTACACAGATACTTTGTGACAATACAGTCCACAGTCTAGCTCCGCCAACATGCCCGTAAGAAGCCGGCGCCTTACCACGAGCCACTGGAAAGTAAAACCAGCGGGCCAACCTCACGCCCTTGCTACCAGATTTGACCGTATTTCTCCGTCCCTCGGTCTGTTCATGGGTTCGAGATCGATTGCGCGCCGAGTCTATCTGACGTAAGCGGTTATTCAGTTTGAATATTTTGCGTACCGCGACGCCCTTTGCCCGCCATGATCACTCGCGATCTGGTGGCCGACGGATCGATTCGAGGGTTGAAGATTTACTTCAATCGTCTTCGAAGCACTGATATAAATTCGTTTGATTTTATATCCATAAAAGAAGCATTTTCGTAAGTTCTCTGTTCTTGACGTACGGCAAACATTTTCTAAAACGATAATACTCTATTATCACAAACATAAAGAATTGCACCAGCCAACAAGCCATAAAATTATAACACGAGCGATAACTAATAGTGACCATATAGTGCCCAAACTGAATAGTACCCATGCACAGAGACATTTTCTATACTTGGCACCGTCGTTGTTCAATAAAACTAAGGATATACCCGGCATTTATACTCAAGGTATAAATATAAAAATAAATATAAACAAAAAAAGACTAACCCACTGGTTGATCAACCAGGGAAGGAAAGAAACTGAAAAACTACTTTGTTTTATTCCTAGCTAACTTACCATTCCTAACACATTATTATTCACCTACTTTATATTTATGATTGGCATGCTTTTTGTTCTTTATATTATTATTATGACATACCTTTTAAGATTATTTGAATTTTATTTTTTACTAAAATTTTAGTTTAGTTGATTTTATTTTTCATGGCATTCTTCAACGTATTTTTTTATTTAGCATTAGGCAGTACTTAATTATACGAATCTGAGCCTACCTTAGTGCGGACGTCTCGTGCGATCCAGTTAGGTTAGGTTTAATTTACTTGTAACTGATGTTTTTTTTGTAAAATAAAGAATTTTAATTTGAATTTGAAAAATTCTATTACTAATCACGATTTTCAGCGTCCGGTTTTCCGGACGGCCGGATCCGGCGAGTGTGCTAAAATCTTCCCCGTTGTCCTACATGAAGCGCCACAGCGCGGCCGCTCAACAAATAAACCAATTCTCGAATAACCTAATTATCATATTAGCGTTTGCCCAAGAAGACGTGCGCCGAAATACAAAATACATCGGGGAGTAAAAATAAAAATAACCACTGGTATTTTCCAGGGCCGCGGAAAGGTCAAGCTCTGTTTATGTATTCATCGACCGGCTTTCACTAGCGGTCGATAAATAATATCAGCGCGTTGATTGATCTTAAACTGTATAAATAAATTAAATATGTTCGTAAAAGTGCAGAGTTCAATTTAACAAATACCCTGAAAATATGCAGTAACAAGTGGCTGATGACGAACAGCAGAAATGAGTGCAAAGAAATAGTAATTCATATCCTGATGCAGGCTATGATATTTTACATATTTGATTGTTGACAATATACTGTGGACTCATTATTACAAATTACAAATTACAAATGATTTAGTTTGTGATTCATTGATAGTTAATTATTCAAATTGTGAGTAGATTCAAAATACAAAAGTCTTAACCTAACTAGGCTGCCGCCTGTTCCAAAGTAGACAATTTATTTTAAATATCCTAAGAAATCTATAATATTATATTTATATAAATAAATACTAGCAGACCCGGCCACGCGTTGCTGTGGCTTAGGTTTTTGTTATATTACATTGTAGTAAACTATTTAAGAGGAACGGTAGGAGAACATCATTCATGGGGACCACCATGATTTTTTACATAGATGCCATTTATAAAAAAATATGGCGACCTCCATGACAGATTTTCTACTACCGTAACCCCTTAATACAATGAAATTATTATTTACAAACGAAGACGGAAACGTTAATGCTGGTATAAAAATCCACTGGATTGGTATTTGAAGTGGAAGGACTTTGAACACGATTGATTAAAATTTTCGTACAGTTGATATTAAGCAAAAACCAATACAAAAGAATTAATTTTAATATTTATTATTATTTTTATTCAAGTTTGTAACAAATGAGTATATTACAAAGTTGTTAGTAAATAACATGTGACACTTAAACTTATGAATGAGGTAGGTAGGGCAGATAGTCTTAAACCTTTAACAATAATATTTATTATTTTGAATTATAAATACTTTTAATTTCAATTTAATTTAGCACTAATCGATGCACAATATTTTTGGTTAACCTGTCTTTAGCTAACACAAATAGATTCGACGGTTTCCCTACACGTGAACATGCAACATATAGTTGCCCATGAGAAAAACATGGATTTTCCAAATCTAAACCACAATTGTTTGGCCTTGAGACTTATTTATAGACATGGCAAAAGCTAAACGAATTGGAAACTGCGTGGCAACAGGACCACTTTCCTTTAAACTTCCCAGTTAAAATGGTTGCTTCAAGAATATTTCCGGTGATCTTTTTGATGACCAAACGCGTACCGTTGCACAATTGAGGTGGATTCAAATTACGTAGGAGAATAATAGGGGAACCAATCTTTAATCGAAGATTATGTGGTGGCATTTCAGGTATATCTAGTGAATTTAAAAATTCAATTGGAAAATTTACACTTTCATTTTCATCAACAACAGTATCGATTGATTTAAAAGACATCAGATCGCCTGGTAACAACTGTTGTACCTGGAAGTTAATTTCGTCAACATCAACATTTGCATAAGGATAAGCCCTATTTATGAGATATATGGATGAATAGTGATCGTTAGTCGACTGCAAAAGGACCTTTAAACTTACATTGCACCGTCGAAAGTCGTGCACATCCGTAAGTATGTCTCATTCAAACATAAGCATTTCCCAATACAAGCTGGGATTTCCTTCGCTACTTTTTAAGTAGCTTTTACTAATTTTATTTTAAATAAAAACATCATCCCATAAACGGATTTCTTTACAAACCTTATCTAATATAACAATATTATACTGTTTTCTACAATATTTCTTTACAATTTTTTAATATTATACAATTTTATATAGGTTTACCCTATTTTGATAACATTATACAATCTTTATTATAAACTCCTCTGCCAGAAATTAAGATTGAAGTTTCTTCTTTCATTTCATTGAGCATATGGAGGTTTTTTTATTTTTATTTCGATTTAATGGCTCGTTGATAACAAACTCAGCCAATTGTATCATATTTTAAATGTTGGTAGCATTCGAAATTTGAATTATTTCGTAATGTCACTTTCATTTAGAAAACGGCTTTGCCGAAGTGATCAATAGTTTAATTTTTTATTTTTTCGCTTAATTCGTCTCAATTGAAGGCATTTTGTGTTGCATAAGGATAAGCCCTATTTATGAGATATATGGATGAATAGTGATCGTTAGTCGACTGCAAAAGGACCTTTAAACTTACATTGCACCGTCGAAAGTCGTGCACATCCGTAAGTATATCTCATTCAAACATAAGCATTTCCCAATACAAGCTGGGATTTCCTTCGCTACTTTTTAAGTAGCTTTTACTACTTTTATTTTAAATAAAAACATCATCCTATAAACGGATTTCTTTACGAACCTTATCAAATATAACAACTATATATATATATATATATATATATATATATATATATATATATATATATATATATATATATATATATATATATATATATATATATATATATATATATATATATATATATATATATATATATATATATATATATATATATATATATATATATATATATATATATATATATATATATATATATATATATATATATATATATATATATATATATATATATATATATATATATATATATATATATATATATATATATATATATATATATATATATATATATATATATATATATATATATATATATATATATATATATATATATATATATATATATATATATATATATATATATATATATATATATATATATATATATATATATATATATATATATATATATATATATATATATATATATATATATATATATATATATATATATATATATATATATATATATATATATATATATATATATATATATATATATATATATATATATATATATATATATATATATATATATATATATATATAAATTATTATATATATATATATATAATTGTGTGGACCGGTTTCTCCCGGCGGGATTCCATCCGGCGCCACTGGACGGTTTGTACACCGGTCGGCGAAGCCAATCGGTTGTGCATTCTAATTAATTGCTGAAGGGGTCTGGAGACTATGGAAATTCACTGTTTACTAAGCATCGGGGGTGGATGTTTCACCTGATGTCATGCCACTCTTGAAATGACCCTGGGCCACTCGATCCTGTGTGGTACTACGGGTAAAGAACGCCCAGGTACGCGATAAATTCAAACTGAATTACCGCTGTAATAAAACAGGTAGAGGTTGCGTAAGCGACTTCGGAGTCGTAGCCAGTCGGAAGGATGGAGGTATCCTGAAGGTTGATTCCAGACGGAGATATCCTGCCAAAACTGGTAGTTAGGGCGTGGAGGCTGCCCGTTAACTTTTCCGGTCTCTAACGGGTTGCTGGTGAACTAGACAGTAGATTGTCTTGTCCCCAAGTCTTCTACGCTCATCCCACGGCTGAAAGAACGATCTATATCGTTATACCAGCCTGGGGTGACGGGTTCGCCCGTTGTAGTCGACACCGCCATCCTGCTTTCCTCCTTATTTGAGAGCTACCCTATGACACTCGGGATGACATAACGATGCTAACATTGTTACACACTTCTAAATCGGTTCAAGCGTTTAGAAGTTATGGTAGAATACAAAAACAGAAAACGTACATACAGTCGTGTAAAAATAATAATTCCTTTTATTGAAATAGATGATAAAATTGTACATAAGATATGCACGTTACAAGTTAAAACAAAATCTATATATATAAAACATAGTCAGGTTTGATCGAACACTTATAACTCAAGAACGGCTGGACCGATTTTCATGGTTTTTGATTTGTTGTATTTGTGTCTGTCCCGAATAGCAGAATAACTATTAAAAACAAAAATTGGAAAATTGACTAAAAATTAAAATAAAAGAAAGAACATTTTCTCATACAAAATGTAAATCCTTGTTTTTCTCGTGGTCAGTTGTACGTGGCATGTTCACGTGTCGGCAAATCAGCCGATTTATTTGTTCTTGCGCCTGATAAAAAAAAAAACAAAATATGTCGTATATCACAGGTTGCTTCAATGGAGAGAATTAAACCGAGTGCATCCCATGTTGCACAATATGTAAATAGTTTAATTCAATCATGTCTTGCTGACACGCGATTGATATACTTATTTTTTGTACTTTTATATTTCTTTTTGTGGTATTATCTTAATAAAGTAGTGAACTTAATATTTATTTTGTATTCATTGTATTATTATTATTATTATTATTTATTCCGTAGCCGGCGATTGTGGAGGGGGTCGCCCTCGCAGCCAATACGCTGCTGTCGGTGCCGCTGGATCTCGTACTCCATTCACGATTCTCTTCCATTCTTGACGATTTTTTGCCACGTCTCGAGCATCCCTAGCCGACAATCGTTGATTTTTAAGGTCGTCTTTGATGTTATTTAGCCAGGTTTTCTTCGGTGCCGATCGCTGACTTCTCCATTCTGTCGGACGGTCTCGCCAAAGAAGCTTACGTGGCAAGCGATTGTCGTTCATTCGGCAAACATGGCCGAACCATCGTAGTCTACGTTTTTGTACTTCTTCTTCGATCGTTGTTACTAGATCGCATATTTCTCTAATGGTCTCGTTTCGAATTCGGTCGCGGAGTGAGACACCGAGAATCTGCCTCAAGCATCGCATTTGGAAGACTTCGAAATTTTTGAGGTCCGATTGTAGTAACGTCCACGTTTCCGATCAATAAAGAAGAATGGGAAGAACCAACGTTCGGTATAGTCGTACTTTGGTTTTGATGGTAATATTCGTTCGCTTCCATATGCACCACTTGAGCGAGGCGAATGTTGCTGTTGCCTGACCGATCCGGCTATGGACATCGGCCGTCGATGCCACTTTCTTTTCCGTAATTCATTGTATTACTTTCATAAAATCATAAATTAAGTTCAGCTAATCTGTAGCACGACGTTCATTGACTGTTAGGCGGTACGAAGTTCGCCGGGTCAGCTAGTTTTAAATATAATCGAATTAAGAAAGACTGAAGACACATTTTTTTTACTTAACTCATTTAAATCAATTTATAATAGAAACACCGCCCACCAAGACATACTCTCCTGAAACAGCAGCTACCAAAATCGTAATGCTGTTAGCGATAGAATAGTTTTCATGAAATCGAAATGAACATCTCTATCAGTTTTACCTTCTAGTAATAAGAACCTCAATAAAGGAAAGCGGTGGAGAATAAAGTAATCTCGTATATAATGACATTTTCTCTATCGATTCAATTGGGAAGTTTTTACTGCAAGTGACGGTTTTTAATCTTAACTCAACTGGTGCATTTTAGATCTACGACTACTCGAGCCACATCTCATATCTAACTTGATATTTCAGGTGGTCTGTTTTAATTGCCTCCTTTGTCGATTAATAAAAGACGGAAGCTGTCGAGTGGTGAGATGTCGATCGGGTGCCCCGCGGCGCGCGTTCGACTCCCGGTCGACGCTTATCAACGAGATCTAATTTCGCGGTGTGGTGCAGTGATAAATGGCTGCAAATATTGTGATAAATCGTGGCGCTTGAATGATATCAAAAAATGGCTCGGGCTAATACGGAAAGCGGCGCCCTTTGCGTATCTACATATATATATATTGCGTATATATATATATATATATATATATATATATATATATATATATATATATATATATATATATATATATATATATATATATATATATATATATATATATATATATATATATATATATATATATATATATATATATATATATATATATATATATATATATATATATATATATATATATATATATATATATATATATATATATATATATATATATATATATATATATATATATATAGTTGTTATATTTGATAAGGTTCGTAAAGAAATCCGTTTATAGGATGATGTTTTTATTTAAAATAAAAGTAGTAAAAGCTACTTAAAAAGTAGCGAAGGAAATCCCAGCTTGTATTGGGAAATGCTTATGTTTGAATGAGATATACTTACGGATGTGCACGACTTTCGACGGTGCAATGTAAGTTTAAAGGTCCTTTTGCAGTCGACTAACGATCACTATTCATCCATATATCTCATAAATAGGGCTTATCCTTATGCAACACAAAATGCCTTCAATTGAGACGAATTAAGCGAAAAAATAAAAAATTAAACTATTGATCACTTCGGCAAAGCCGTTTTCTAAATGAAAGTGACATTACGAAATAATTCAAATTTCGAATGCTACCAACATTTAAAATATGATACAATTGGCTGAGTTTGTTATCAACGAGCCATTAAATCGAAATAAAAATAAAAAAACCTCCATATGCTCAATGAAATGAAAGAAGAAACTTCAATCTTAATTTCTGGCAGAGGAGTTTATAATAAAGATTGTATAATGTTATCAAAATAGGGTAAACCTATATAAAATTGTATAATATTAAAAAATTGTAAAGAAATATTGTAGAAAACAGTATAATATTGTTATATTAGATAAGGTTTGTAAAGAAATCCGTTTATGGGATGATGTTTTTATTTAAAATAAAATTAGTAAAAGCTACTTAAAAAGTAGCGAAGGAAATCCCAGCTTGTATTGGGAAATGCTTATGTTTGAATGAGACATACTTACGGATGTGCACGACTTTCGACGGTGCAATGTAAGTTTAAAGGTCCTTTTGCAGTCGACTAACGATCACTATTCATCCATATATCTCATAAATAGGGCTTATTCTTATGCAAATGTTGATGTTGACGAAATTAACTTCCAGATACAACAGTTGTTACCAGGCGATCTGATGTCTTTTAAATCAATCGATACTGTTGTTGATGAAAATGAAAGTGTAAATTTTCCAATTGAATTTTTAAATTCACTAGATATACCTGAAATGCCACCACATAATCTTCGATTAAAGATTGGTTCCCCTATTATTCTCCTACGTAATTTGAATCCACCTCAATTGTGCAACGGTACGCGTTTGGTCATCAAAAAGATCACCGGAAATATTCTTGAAGCAACCATTTTAACTGGGAAGTTTAAAGGAAAGTGGTCCTGTTGCCACGTATTCCTTCAGAAGGCTACAGTTTCCAATTCGTTTAGCTTTTGCCATGTCTATAAATAAGTCTCAAGGCCAAACAATGTCCATTTGTGGTTTAGATTTGGAAAATCCATGTTTTTCTCATGGGCAACTATATGTTGCATGTTCACGTGTAGGGAAACCGTCGAATCTATTTGTGTTAGCTAAAGACAGGTTAACCAAAAATATTGTGCATCGATTAGTGCTAAATTAAATTGAAATTAAAAGTATTTATAATTCAAAATAATAAATATTATTGTTAAAGGTTTAAGACTATCTGCCCTACCTACCTCATTCATAAGTTTAAGTGTCACATGTTATTTACTAACAACTTTGTAATATACTCATTTGTTACAAACTTGAATAAAAATAATAATAAATATTAAAATTAATTCTTTTGTATTGGTTTTTGCTTAATATCAACTGTACGAAAATTTTAATCAATCGTGTTCAAAGTCCTTCCACTTCAAATACCAATCCAGTGGATTTTTATACCAGCATTAACGTTTCCGTCTTCGTTTGTAAATAATAATTTCATTGTATTAAGGGGTTACGGTAGTAGAAAATCTGTCATGGAGGTCGCCATATTTTTTTATAAATGGCATCTATGTAAAAAATCATGGTGGTCCCCATGAATGATGTTCTCCTACCGTTCCTCTTAAATAGTTTACTACAATGTAATATAACAAAAACCTAAGCCACAGCAACGCGTGGCCGGGTCTGCTAGTATTTATTTATATAAATATAATATTATAGATTTCTTAGGATATTTAAAATAAATTGTCTACTTTGGAACAGGCGGCAGCCTAGTTAGGTTAAGACTTTTGTATTTTGAATCTACTCACAATTTGAATAATTAACTATCAATGAATCACAAACTAAATCATTTGTAATTTGTAATTTGTAATAATGAGTCCACAGTATATTGTCAACAATCAAATATGTAAAATATCATAGCCTGCATCAGGATATGAATTACTATTTCTTTGCACTCATTTCTGCTGTTCGTCATCAGCCACTTGTTACTGCATATTTTCAGGGTATTTGTTAAATTGAACTCTGCACTTTTACGAACATATTTAATTTATTTATACAGTTTAAGATCAATCAACGCGCTGATATTATTTATCGACCGCTAGTGAAAGCCGGTCGATGAATACATAAACAGAGCTTGACCTTTCCGCGGCCCTGGAAAATACCAGTGGTTATTTTTATTTTTACTCCCCGATGTATTTTGTATTTCGGCGCACGTCTTCTTGGGCAAACGCTAATATGATAATTAGGTTATTCGAGAATTGGTTTATTTGTTGAGCGGCCGCGCTGTGGCGCTTCATGTAGGACAACGGGGAAGATTTTAGCACACTCGCCGGATCCGGCCGTCCGGAAAACCGGACGCTGAAAATCGTGATTAGTAATAGAATTTTTCAAATTCAAATTAAAATTCTTTATTTTACAAAAAAAACATCAGTTACAAGTAAATTAAACCTAACCTAACTGGATCGCACGAGACGTCCGCACTAAGGTAGGCTCAGATTCGTATAATTAAGTACTGCCTAATGCTAAATAAAAAAATACGTTGAAGAATGCCATGAAAAATAAAATCAACTAAACTAAAATTTTAGTAAAAAATAAAATTCAAATAATCTTAAAAGGTATGTCATAATAATAATATAAAGAACAAAAAGCATGCCAATCATAAATATAAAGTAGGTGAATAATAATGTGTTAGGAATGGTAAGTTAGCTAGGAATAAAACAAAGTAGTTTTTCAGTTTCTTTCCTTCCCTGGTTGATCAACCAGTGGGTTAGTCTTTTTTTGTTTATATTTATTTTTATATTTATACCTTGAGTATAAATGCCGGGTATATCCTTAGTTTTATTGAACAACGACGGTGCCAAGTATAGAAAATGTCTCTGTGCATGGGTACTATTCAGTTTGGGCACTATATGGTCACTATTAGTTATCGCTCGTGTTATAATTTTATGGCTTGTTGGCTGGTGCAATTCTTTATGTTTGTGATAATAGAGTATTATCGTTTTAGAAAATGTTTGCCGTACGTCAAGAACAGAGAACTTACGAAAATGCTTCTTTTATGGATATAAAATCAAACGAATTTATATCAGTGCTTCGAAGACGATTGAAGTAAATCTTCAACCCTCGAATCGATCCGTCGGCCACCAGATCGCGAGTGATCATGGCGGGCAAAGGGCGTCGCGGTACGCAAAATATTCAAACTGAATAACCGCTTACGTCAGATAGACTCGGCGCGCAATCGATCTCGAACCCATGAACAGACCGAGGGACGGAGAAATACGGTCAAATCTGGTAGCAAGGGCGTGAGGTTGGCCCGCTGGTTTTACTTTCCAGTGGCTCGTGGTAAGGCGCCGGCTTCTTACGGGCATGTTGGCGGAGCTAGACTGTGGACTGTATTGTCACAAAGTATCTGTGTAATCACCTCACGGCTGAAAGAACGATCTATATCGTTATAACATCCTAACGTGAGAACAATGTCTATAACCATAATTATATTAGTAATAATGTCATAGTCAAGAAAATAAGACATCAAATAATGAAAATAAGCAATGTAATCAGATTTATCAGCCTCAGAGGCGTGTACATTTCTAATGTTATTTGCTTCATCTATAGGCCTTCAAAACTGTGCGGCTACAGCTTCCAGATATACAGCAGCCTGGTGTGCAGTGGGGCAGGCTCACTGGAGTACTTGTGCGGCGAGATGTCAGCCCGTCGCGTATTCTTCGATAGGCTCTCTTTGTTACAGTCGCGTTTCCGATGTACCAGGGGGCTGCCGACATTTCCTTCAGCCCGACGTTAAGAAGTTTGCTGCGCTACCGAAATCAAGTAGTACCAGACCGTTACCGCCTACTTGGGTTTCATCTTCACGTATATCTTCAGTATCACCAGTCGTGTCTTCACCAGAATCGTGTTTGAATGAAGCTTCAGTATCTTTAAAAACAGCGTTGTCGTGGTTACGAAGATTTGCATTTCTATAGCCATTCTGGTAACGTCTATAGTTGCTGCAACACCAAGTTGGCCTCGTGTTTACGTTCATTAAAGACGCCATGTACATAGCGTTGTCTGCTGTAAACGCCAGCCCCGCATTGGCGCTAAGCAGGATGTCGTTGGTGTAGGCACCCTAGAAAATTGGCAATAAGCAGCTTCTTGATGGTCTCTTGCCGTGTCAAGGACAGCGTGCTTTCCACTGCGACTAAGATCTCTCTTTCGGAGAAGAAGGAAGCCAAAAAGTCTCGGAGCAGGCGCTGTTCGTGGTCTGGTTTGCCAGCTTGAAACGGAGGCCGTAATGCCAGACGCAGTCGAACGCATTCTCTGTCGCGGAAGAGGGCTGCAGTGTGCAGGTATTAATTGCAGAATTTGGTCAGGCATTGGACAACCCGCGTCAGTTGCAGGATAGACCGAACAAAGACCATTCTCTTTTGTGCGCGAGGCGCGGTGCGGCGTTATTCATGCGAGCACATATCGCTTGAAGAATTTCGTAAGGGTGTTCAAAAGGGATATCGATTCAAGACCAGCGGTTGCCGGAGCTCTTTTCGGGGTTTTGGCAGAAATTATCTGAGCGGTCTTCCATTTCTCTGTGAAGTTTAGTAGTCCTGCGAGAGCCGAAAACTGGCGACGTGGAAGCTGTCGCAGAGCTTCGTTACCAATGTTATTGGGGTTGGGTGCTTAATGTTTTGGATTCGACTGGTGACTGGTGACTGGCTCTAGATTTCACGCTAACAGCAGGAATTGTCGGTAAATGAGGTTGTCACCCTCCGTAGGGCTTTTCTCCGTAGCGAGGTGGTGGCAGAACCCACTGGGGAGATCGACATTTTCGACTTCTTGACAGACGAATGTCATCATCTCCAAGCACTGAACGCCGAACTGGGGATGCAACGCAAATGAGGCAGATGAGAGTAACTACCGGTTCCGTGCAGCTTGGGCCATATGCCCTGTTTGTTACCTAGGGTCGGCTCAGCTCACGATTTAACTCCCATCCGATAGCCTCCTCGAAGAGGGACGAACCTGGAAATGGACCCTGACAACCCTGTCACGGCTGTGTCGTGGACAGGTGGAATCGCGGGGGCTCCTCTGGGAGATCAGACGGTGTAGTCAGACATTTAGGTCATTGCATACAATTATTCATTGCATAAAATTATAAGCAATTAATACCTTATATGTGAACTCCAATACATACAAATATAATAGATTAAGCCTTACTTAGTACAGTCGAAGCCTAGTTAGGATGGCTTTGTAATTGCAATAAATGTACCTTTATAAATTTAACAAAGAAATTTAAATTTCAATTTGATTTTGGATTGACTTTCCATTACGGCTAATAACTGGGGGGGGGGGGGGGGGGAGGGACTGGAAACAGTTTTAAACGTTTTCTAAGAAGCGGGGGTGGTCGTTGATCTGGTTTCAGCTACTTTTAAACGATCAATCTTGCATCCGATCCCGAGCTTGGTAGGTAAAGGACACTGATCCGCAAAAAAATCGAACTGGATACCGCTAAAACTACGTAAAGGCCTGGAGGACGGGCAAAACAGCAAAATCACTTCAAACCCTCACTATCTAGTGAGGGCGTGAGGTCGGTCCGCTGGTTTGACTTTCCAGTGCCTATATAGCGGTAAGACTCTCACAGGCTCGTCGGTGGAGATAGACAGTGGACTGTCTTTGTCCGCCAAGTCTTTGCGTTTACTCTATGGTGGATAGAACGACCTGATGTCGTTAACTACCTGAAGTGACAGGTTCGCCCGTTATGTCGACCTATACCTATAAAATCGCAGAAAGCCTCAGCGATCTCTTCTAGCTAGCATACCGAGCAATGGTCAACCTTTTGATGCTACAAGGTTTACGAAAAATGCGCTGCTTCTGCTCCCACTTATATAACAATAAATCAGTTCTCAGCCCAAGACTTTCTAAGCATAATTTTATTACATAAATGAAATCGATAAGCGCCCTCTCTCGGCTGCGGAGAACCCGTTTGGGACCCGTTGCAATTGCCTCAGGCGGTGCGGATCGTTCCTCAGCTAGCGTCGAGCGTCTCGGTATTAGTGTTTGATTACAATATATGGCGGAATTTAAATATAATTAGTGTACCTTGTTTACTCGATATTCCAACCAAAATTTCACAACGGCCTAATAAGGCATCTGTGTATAAAATTTCAAGTCTTTACATCCAATATTTATAGATTGAAATATGAGTAGTGATTGAATAATATTGAGTAATGGACTGATTTCAAACCAAATTTTGTCATCTTTTGCCATAAACAAATGATACCTGCATGCCAAATTTCAGCTCAATCGGTTAAAGGGTCTGGGCGCTATCGTGAAGATATACACTCACAGATAGACAGACTACCATATGGAAATTATATTAATCGTCTCAGGGGGGCACACAATAGATATTTCCGTCTTTATATATAAAAAATAAATAAATGCACGTTCCCATACTTTCCCTCAACGTCGGTTGGTGGGCCGGGAAAGTAAAATGAAGGGAAATATTCGAATTCCGAGTTCCAGATGAATATTTCCCTCGATTCTACCATCCCGCAAAAGCGATCCCTCGACCACGTCTTTAAGATGTGTAGAATTACGCGGTTAGATTACATTGGGAATTTTTGTCGCGCTGTCGGGTAAGAGGCAAAATATGGAAATCGTCGCGCTGCGTTAAAAATTCCAGACGGCGAGATCTCATCAGGGCGGATTCGGGCGCGAGGCGGGCGCGGCGCCGCCGTCGGACAATGCGACACTTTGTATGCGAGTGGCGCGCGACGGAGTAAGCAATTGGGTTAATTCGGTCGTAATGGGTTTGCCACCTCCGCCGAGAGTAAGGTAAACACTCGGTCCCGTTGTGCAAAGCGAGCGCCCCCGTGAGCGCCATCTACTTCTGAGCCTCCTCATTAACTGGCGCACACACGGAATACAACACGCCGCACAGCTAATATAACACACTCAAAGCATTAGCTATATTAAAAAATTGTCATTACGACAGCTAAGGTTAGGCCAAATGAATAACCATGTGATTAAAAGTAGAATCGCATGAGACACAGTATCAAATGTATTCTTTAGTATGTTGGGCTGGGATTATGTGTGTTGTTGATTGTATTTTTTTGATTTTTACTTATGTATGTAGACATAGAAATAAAGGCATTTTAAATTTAAACAACAAGTATAACAGCTGTTTAAAAAGATTATACAATTATTAAACGCTGTGAAGCTAAAAAACGCTAAAAAGCCAACTGCACTGATAGGCCGGTAGCCTTAAATGGTATACTGATGGGTCCAAATCGGGACTGGACGTAGGCTGCGGTATATATGAAGAGCGACCAAACGTCGTAAGAAGTGTAAACTTGGGGAAATACGCCTCCATATTCTAAGCAGAGGTATACGCCATTATTGGATGTGCGGATATCAACCTCAATAAAGTCTACGCAAACCATCGTATCTTTATCCACTCGGATAGCAAGGATGTTGAACAGAGCTTGACAATGTATGGCCCTTAAGGTGCCGCTAACTGCCAGACGGGTCGTAGGCTCGGCGCAAACAAGCCACGGGCCACAGCCAAAAGTGACCAGCGACAAGCAGATGACACGCTTCTATATACATATTGTAAGGACTCGTCGCAAACGCTTGACCGGTGGCCGCCACTCGCTACAGCAGTGGCCGCGACTCGCGACTTGTGCCTCACAGGGGACACAAAACGCGGAAACTCGCCACTGCGCAACGTTCCGAACCCTCTCATCCTGTAATTCTTACCTCTCACCCTCTGCATCGTCTGCCTATGACGAAGCTTGACCAGACCTCCCGTCACAAAGTCCATCGTGAGACTGCACGAAAGAGAGAGGGTTATAAATTGAGGTGGCCACAGACCACTTGTGGCGGCCACAGAACACCGGCGACTGTAGAATTGTAAATAATGATTTTTTATATGGATTTTTGCATTCAACTCAAATCACCAAAATGTCACTCGGGTACTCTGGCTTTGTCACTTGGGTACTCTGGCTCTGGTGGCCTCATATTTAATGAGTTATTTTTTAACATATTATCTAACGTTACATTTCTAAGAATGAATAAGCAATTCGAATGAATCGATGAAAAAATTTATATCAATCAATCAAATCAATCAAATAATTTATTGTCCTAAAAACTAATACATTACATTTGGCCGTGATATGATTAAATTCTTCATTAATGATCAAATTCTTCAAATCAAAACATAAAAGGTTACTCGTAAGAATAAAGAAGGTATTATTGTAGAAATAAATCGAGTCTCACCATTTAGTTTAACAGATAAAACACAAAGTAAGATATGTAGAAAGTAAGATATAGAGAAGATATGTAGAAATTAACTCAATAAGTAGTGATTCTATTACATTGAATATAATGAATAATAGAATGAAAAAAAGAAGGTTATAATGAACATAATTAATTCTTTAAAATACCGATACAAATAAGTTTTTTTAGTATACATTTAATAAATGTAATGTCAAAAAGAACAAAAAAATGTGACGATTTTCAAAAGCAAAATAAAAATTAAATGTCTTAGTTAAATTATATAGCAAATAAAGTAATTATATAGCAATAAAATAGTAAGTATAAAATATATAGCAATAAAATAGTAAAATTATATAGCAAATAAAAATAATCAAGATATACTTAATATGTGCATACCTAATAAAAGAAATAGTCAATACATTTGAGTCAAATTTAAAATTGATTAAAAACCTATTACAGAAAAAGATATAGTCGAGATGCATACAGTTTTTAGAGATCGTTAATGTCCGTACTCTTGTCTATCTCTTTCGATGAGATATAGCTTGAGTTTATTTTTAAATTGGGGAATTTCACTACGTCTTAAATACTTACACTCGAAAACAGATATCCAATCTAGTGGGGTGATAAAATCCACACAAATGTCATCTTATTTGCTTCGCAAAACAAATGTAAAAAATATTATTATTTATAGGTACTTTTGTTGTTTGACAAAAGCTATTTTTTGTATTAGATAATTTTAGATAAAAAATACAATATTTGAGTTCAAAGTAGCCATTATTGAGAATCGGCAATTTCATAGGTAAGGACCTAATAATATTGTTGTCCTTCCCAGTTACATAATCTACGTATTTCCCAGCGGATGCAACTCTGTTGTTATGTGAGCTATCTGCGCAGATTAGTTTTACGTTACTCTACTAACAATGTCGAAAGCGAGTTGCAACGTAAAATGGGAGAGTTTCATTGGAAATTGCATTGGGTAATCTGGCTAAAGCAGCGGGAATACTGCATCCAATCTGCTATGAGTACTCCTATCGCATTGACGCCGATCTCATTGCGATTTCGCATTAATTTCCAGCCGCGAATTGGACGACCACTTAGTCTTGTATATTCAATGGCTGCGCGTTCGTATCCCATGTTCATTTCACTATGGGCTGAAAATTTCAATTGGTTTTAACCAACACAATCGTATACAAATTGGGTAGGTTCAATTTTCATTGACAATGGTCCAGTTAATATAACTATTGTTGGATGTTAACCATAAAATCTCCTTTCACCTGTTCTGCCGTCGTAAATGAAAACAATGAAAACACAGTAGCTTCATTTACTGTGTTTATACAAGTTTGCTTCTTTAAAATAACGAGTTGGAGTACAATAAGGCAAATTTTTCGGTTTGTCTGTCGGTGGATAGTTACCGAGATACCTTAGATAAAAACACAGTATTTTAAAAAAAATCTGAATATTTTTAATAAAAAACACAATATTTATGTATATTTTTTCAAGTTAAAATAGAGTAACCTATTATTTACTTGATCTTTTTTAATAATTATAAGCATTTAGGAAATATTTTTGTTTGGTTACAACACGGCTTCTTCAGATACTGTGGTTTTAGGTAAAAATTTGTTAAAAGTTAATTTATTAATACACGAATTAATCACAGTATCTTAATTACTGTGTTTAAGGTGCCTACAGTTTTTTATTTATTTAAAAAATATATATTTATTTTACATGGTTAGAACACAGTAAGGGGTAAAATTTACCGATAACACAATAACCACTCAGTTACGGTGTTATAGCTTAAAAATATAAAACTTATCAAATTATTTTCCAAATTTAAAACACATCATCTAATTTAATTAATTAAACAATTATAATTTAATATATATTTTTATGCAGAATTGAAGTTCTAACTATTTTTTAACATTAAAGATTAAAAGAAATAATCTATATTGATTGCTTTGTTCATGAAAACAAATATTTTAAAAATGAACTTTGACCGCGTTTTTCTCAAAACGTCTTCTTTCAAGTTACTGTGTTTTCATTTACGACGGCAGTGTTATAGTGATGGTGTTCACCTAATAGGGAGTGATGTTGGCAATACCATAGCTATACCATTACATTAGAATTCTTTTTTTTCACCTACTCATTTACCGTCCATTCTGCTCTACATTAGAACAAGCTTCCGCATGTTATCCGTCACGCAACTTCGGTACACTGCTTCAAGGCGTTAATAAAAAAATCACTTTCTTTCTCAATGTATTGAGTAGCATAGTGATGCTTACTTAATATTAGGAGTGCCCTAACCGCCCCCCCCCCCCCCACCATACTTCTTTCCCTTGATTTTTTTGATTGTACAGTACAGTAAACACTTTATTATGTAACTGGCTGCGCCCCGCGGTTTCACCCGCGAGGTGATGGAAAATTGTGATAATACTACTAATAGAAACATATATAATTATACATTATATACGTGTAACTCAAACGGTTTTTGCAGCGCACGCCAGAATAGCTCACAGATGACAGATTTTTTTCCTACTTACTTGACACTTATCGTTATATTTTAGATAATTCACACTATATTTTTATAAATTATAGCCTATGTGTTATTCTGATGTGTAAGCTATATTATTGTAAAGTTTCATCAAAATCCATTCAGTAGTAGGATATTTATCAAATTATTTATGTATCTATATTAATTTGCTAAACTGGTTAATTAGTCATTTTGTTTAATATTACTACAGTTGATTGTAAGAAATCGTATTACGGATAAGCCCGCCGTGTGTAGTAATGCAAAATAGAATTTAAGTTTACTTTATCTTTGTTAGTGATTTGTTACAAAACAGCTATTTTTCTTTCTTCGCGTTTTGCGCATGGGTCAATAGACGGTTCCAGAGTCAATCGCTATAAGAGCCTTATGCATTCCCGCAGTGTCTCTCTACAACATAGGCCATATATGTAAGC
>OX155959.1:29542099-29599599 GCA_944548615.1 Micropterix aruncella | reverse complement strand
TTTAAATTACTTTTTTAATTTGAAAAAAAACTACTTTTTGTGACTTGAATATAAAATTTAGACATATGCTGTCGCTGACTTTTTTGTAGGCATTATCAAGCTCTATCAAACACTTCTCTAGAACGTAATCATATGTCTCTCATAGTTAAAGCAGCGTTAGTTAGAAACGTTTTCGTTCGACCGTTTTTTCTCCGAGTTATTTGCAAATCTGACTACCACGAAAAACGTGGCTTTCTATTGGTAAAAGAATTTTGAAAATCGGTTCAGCAGATCCAGAGATTACTTCCTACAAAGTCACAAATTTTACCTTTTTATAATATTAGTATAGAGATTATTAATGGCAGAAATTGTACAAAACAAAAAGGGTATCTAATCAGCTATTTCCATAACGTATCAAGCAAACAATTTAATCGTCTGAAGTGACAAAGAAGGACGTCACAAAATAGCATTTATGTATAAAGCCCAGTGAGGAAATTCATGGCAACGTCACGTCGCATCGCGGCTTTCGCCCCGCGCCGCGCCGAGCGGAACACAATTAAGTGACGGGAAAATATTTACAAAACTGATTAGTGCTCTTTTCGCCGTCGCTCGTCGCAGTGGCGGCCATTACACTGTCATCGAGACAGTCGATCCGGCCGGCAGCTTTTTGTTTACACGGAGTGCTTAAGGAGGCGCCTGCCACCGTCCGTTCACGAGGGCTGCCAAAAACTATTTATTTATTTTATTATTTATTGAAAAGTAAATGTAAGCATTTTGATAATAATTATTACATAGCCAACTAGGGTTGTCGACTACAGCCGGCGAGCCCGTCACCTCAGGAAGTTTTAACGATTAGTCGTTTTATCTCCCTGGAGTGGGCGCAGAAGACTTGGGGACAAAACAGTCCACCGTCTAGCTCCGCCACAAACCCGTAAGAGGCCAACGCCTTAACCGCGAGATAGCCAGGAGTGTTACCCAGCGGGCTTACACCCACGCCCTTACTTCTAATTGCGACCAGATTACTCGAGTCTCTCGATTGGTTACGAGTTCGAGATCGCTTGCGCGGTCCTCTCCCTTACGAAGCGGTGAAATGGTGTTTACCGAATGTTTACCCAGGCTCGGGTAGCGGATGGTCGTTTCAAGAACAGTCGCTGCAAGGTCCGCAACCACCCCCGCTCTATAGGAAACAGTACTGCTTTCAAACTCCCCCGACTGTTAGTCAGAGTGCGCAATCGATTGGCTTACGCCGCACGGTGCGCAGACCGTCCAGGGGCGCCAGAAGGTTGATTCCCAGGGGAACTAACCATAAGGCCAGAGTCCTACCCAGGCTCACACTTCATGCGTGGAGGCCGTCGGATAGGTGTGACCAACCCTGAACAGAATTGGTCTTCGTGGCCAACTCAGCAAAGGCCCATTAACTCCCATTACATAGCCAACTTGGGTTGTCGACTACAGCGGGCGAGACCGTCACCTCAGGAAGTTTTAACGATTAGTCGTTCTATCTCCCTGGAGTGAGCGTAGAAGACTTGAGGACAAAACAGTCCACCGTCTAGCTACGCCACAAGCCCAGAGGCCAACGAATTAACCGCGAGATAGCCAGGAATGTTACCCGGCGGGCCGACACTCACGCCCTTACTTCCAATTGTGACCAGATTACTCCGGTCTCTCGTTTGGATACGAGTTCGAGGTCGCTTGCGCGGTCCTCTCCCTTACGAAGCGGTGAAACGGTGTTTACCGAATCTATCGCGAACCACAGCGTCCTTTGTCCGGCTGTTCACCCAGGATCGGGTAGCCGATGGTCGTTTCAAGAGCAGTCGCCGGAAGGTCCGCAACCACCCCCGCTCTATAGCAAACAGTACTGCTTCCAGACTCCCCCGATTGTTAGGCCGCACGGTGCGCAGACCGTCCAGGAGCGCCAGAAGGTTGATTCCTATGGGAAACTAGCCCTAAGGCCAGAGTCCTACCCAGGCTCGCACTTCATGCGTGGAGGCCATCGGATAGGTGTTGACCCGCGAGTGTGACCAACCCTGAACAGAATGGGTTTTCGTGGCCAACTCAGCTAGGGTCCATTAACTCCCATTACATAGCCAGTATGTAATAAACGTATGACGATTATAATTGAAACCTATGGGAGATATTACCGTTGATTATATAGGGTTATTTAATTGCTCAACGCCATAGTACTTTTTGGCACCTATAGGATTTTACTACTATGTATGTAGATGGCGCTCATAATTCTAAATATTGGTTAATCTTCACTTATGATCAATATGCCGGCGTTCGTGGTTTGACCGTATGACTATGCACTATTTGTAGGTGGCGGTATAAACACGCCTATCTCGAAATTATAAAGCAGCACAGTAACAAACGATATTTTAAATTTTAGCTCTTATTATTATAATATAATTTACATAAAAATATCAATGTATAATTTTGGTATACTGGTTTTAATACGTATTAATAACGCAATTTAATGTTCAGATAGACTAATAATATTTGGCATCTTCGTATAATTTATGTGTGTTAATCGGCATATATAAAAAATGCGATAAATAGCATAAATAATTGATATTATTATTGTTATTATTGGTTACATCATTGGGTTTTTATAATCAATCAATCCTTTATAACAATAAAACATTAAGAAACATTGTTATTATAGATGACTAAATACATTTCTATTAGTTTTGCCGACCAATGCTTTCAGCGCCACCTGCATGTCGCCGGTGCAGAAGAGTTGTTAAAACGTACTACGGCATTGAGCAATCTAAAAGCCTATATAGTAAACGATTATATGAGTACACATCAAAGTTTATTTAGTTTTTTTCTCTCCTGAAAAATGTCGTAACTAGCGACTTCGTTACGAAATAAATGGTTTTAATATTGAATAGAATGGCAGAAATTTACAAAATCAAAAAGGTCCCAAACAGCTATTTTCATAATGTATCAAGCCAAAAATCTAATCGTCTGAGGCGGCAAAGAAGGACGTCAGAAAAACAGCATTTTAATAAGCCCGGTGCGGAAATTCATCGCAACGTCACGTCGCATCGCGACTTTCGCCTACGCCCGCGCCGAGTAGAACACAATCAAGCGACGGGAAAACATTTACAAAACTGATTAGTGCTATTTTCGCCGTCGCTAGTCGCAGTGGCGGCCCTTACACTGTCATCGAGACAGTCGATCCGGCCGGCAGCTTTTGTTTACACGTCATGTAAACGAGGGCTGGCGAAAATATTTTTTATATTTACTTACTTAAAAGTAAATTTCAGCATATTGATAATAAATATTACATTTATTTACATTTATAAAATCGTCAAAAAAAATGATTTTGGCAAAAAAAGGATAAATAGTTTTTTTTTTGCGAAACAGATAAAATGACATTTCTGTGTATTTTTTTGCCCAAATATCTGCTTTAGGATGATAGTATTTAATACATAGTGACCCCATTCGTATTTTTTCCATTCATTCCGATTGAACATTCATTCATAAAGGTAAGATAAGTTAAATAGATAAATAAATATATATTACTAAAAACATTTATAAAAAAATATGAATAATCAAAAAGGCCCAATGTTTCCGTGCAGGTAATTAAAAAAAATGAAATCCTAAAAAAAAACTCATTTCATTTTTTATTTAAAAAATATATTAATTTAGGTAAGTGCTACTTATACTAAGTGCCACTTATACGTGCTTGTACTGATTTACCACTAAGGATGTCGGTTTATTTGAACTCATATTATACATATATGTCCATGTACAGCCCTGAATGCTACGAGCTTTAAATTCAAATTGGTGCTTTGTTTACAAAGTGAGATCGATTGCAGTAGCACAAAGTAATACATAGTGCACTTGTCAGCGACTGTACCAATGCGCATGCTCATATAATTACATATGCTAGATAGCTTTACAACCATAAATGAGGATGGAAGATTATGCAGGGCTTGTTACATAGGTACTCAGCCAGCAATAATCGGGGTCTTTTATAGGTATTACTTGAAAAAAATGGTGATAATAATTACTCAAATTTGGGTTTATGAATCGTAAATACACGAGCATTTATTAAACGTTACACTGATTTTTGCTTAAACTGAATATTATTACATTATTACCGATACATATTTATTATCGGTAGGTTAGGTTTTAGCAAAGATTTTACACCAAAACGAACTCATTTTTTTTATTCAATTATTTTATTGTTATGTAAATCTTAGTTAAAGAGACAAAGTAATAATACCTGACTAAACTGGATTGGCAACTTAACTGGTATGCGCAGATACATTAACTTAATATTGCGTAAGAATAAAATAGAGTAACCAATTAAAAATATAATCCAATTAAGTATAAATCCTAAAATAAAACAAATAAATATACTAAAAAAAATGATTTAAAAATATCATCTCATCAAATATTTATGTAAATAACATAAAACCTAACAAAACTCAAACCAAAATAAAAAATTCAAAAATAAGTAAAAATAAAAGTAATTTTATAAGGTGATAGCAATAAAACGAAAATAAGAATAATAATATAATTAAAACGCATGCCAATAGTCAATATGTATTTAAGTAAATATTGAGTCCTTACCTATAAAGTTGCTGTTCTATAAAGGAAATTTAATGCTAAAAACATAGTAAGAAAAATATATGAGTAATAATAATATTGATTCCTATATTCTATGCAGATTTGTCATTTTAATTGGAGTTGAATAATTCCCCTGCCGTAAAACTCTCGTCGACAGGACCAAATGTATGCTTTGAAGTCGTTTTTAACCAACTCTTAAAAGTTGATTTTTTCCCTTGTAAAAAGTTATCTACATTCGAAAAAAAATTAAACTCTTTGGAGCAAGGTCTGGCAAATACGTTGGGTAACCAAGGGTTGCAACTCCGATTGCAGGAAGCTGTAATAGAAAACACCGGCACAGGATCTATATATGAAAATAATGCAAATTTTCAACTTTACCATGGTTGCACAAACGTAAAATATGTAGGCAAAAACAAACAACGGAAAGACAAATAAACAGCTAATTCTGAAAAGATAATAACATGGTCTTCAATTAAAATTTATTTGAATTTGAAATTCCAACCCCAAGTAATCCAAGTTCATAGTGGCCCGTGTGAAAAATTTAAATTACATAGGTGAAGACCCAATAATAATAATAGAAATGGTAATAATGCTAATAATAGTGTTAGGTAGGAATTAAAATAATAAGTCTTTTACTCTAATTCTTTCTTCTTTCCCGAGTGACCTACGTTTTTCTTCAGTTTTGCCTTGTATATTGATACCGGGTATATCTTTAATTTATTAAATAGCGACAAGGCCAAGTAAACCCACTGTCTCTGTGCATAGGTGTTATTAACTTTGGGAACCTTGGGGTTTATATTTCTAATCGATCGTGTTTTAATTGTATGTTTTGTGTTGAATTGCCAGACTTTAATTAAAAATTGTTTTAATTTCTAATAAGTCCTTTGATCTTAGACAATTAGAAGAAGGCTTACAACAGTTCCTTACTCATCAGCTAGTAGACAGCGACTGACGCTTTCAGCAATGGCTGGGCCGCGATTGGAGAATTATTGGCTAGGGTGGCCCTATACAATCCAATTTAATGTAATTTCTCAAATGACCTTGCAGTGGACCCACCCCAAATTCCCCTTCCCTCTGTCATTCATCATTATGCATTGCTCCCACTGCGGAACAAAAGGGAATCAAAGCTGAGGAAATCAGATATAGCCACTCAATTGAAGTGGCTGGCGAGAAGTTTTGAAGTGTCAGGCGAGTGTTCAAATCTCCTGTACGGGATCTGCTTTTGCAGGCTGATTCAAGGGGGACCGGTTCGACCTTTCTTATCTCGGGCCCGAACGTGAAATACGCGATGAAGTCAAATAGTGAAATATGCCGATGAGCGGACGGAATTTGGCACGTTTACAAACGCTAGACTAGAGAAGTGAAGTTGAATAATAAATGAGAAAAAGAGACGTTCACGGATGGGCAGAGTATCGAATGCTTTACTGATAAAACACAAACGAAATCATAATACCGCCAAGAACGAACACACACATGCAAAAGAAAGCCGCCATTTACATCTGTCGGCAAGCATGCTACCGTAAGCATGCTACGCTATATAGACTAGTAGGTTAACATTCAAAAACGCCCCTGCAACTTTAGATTCATCAAGAGAGTCAAAAGTGACTACTATATACATACACTAATTACTGACAACATTGGAAGTTTCCGGAACTGCGCACTTTCATATACATTTTAAAAAAAACTCTTCGGCTGCTAAATAAAGTTTGTTCTATTTACCAGACGAAGAATTCTGTCATTTTAAAAATTGTATGTGCATTGAGAAGGATTTAACTATATTGTCGCTGAATGATTTTCTATGATTATAAATATGTTTTGACAGATCGGCACAGCGTCGCTTGGCTGCAAACTTCTTTTAGCAATAAAGCACCAAGAAAGACGACAAGGTATAGCCGGTTTGTAGAATTCAAATGTGGTCGTGTCAATCTTTGCGATGATTTTCGTAAAGGTTGCACATCCACCGCTGTCAAAAACAAAACTCCTGTTCGCCGTATTATCGAAACGGGCTAGCATGTGACCTACTATGAGATTCAAGCATTTTTAGATATATCCATGATTTTACAATCAATCTTATATACCCATTTGCCTGTGAGAAAACTGGGCTCGCGGCCGATATCACACAAATTGGTTGAGGCTCAAAAAATTGGCGCGTCACCCGTTGCAAAGCCATGCTTACCAGATTAAACAAAGGGCTAAAAATTTGATGTGGAACAAGTATTTATGTCAACGACTCCGAAAAAAGCAGCAATCGTCCATTTGAGACCAGTGGGGTACATATCAAGACTAGTTTGAATTTATTAAAGAAATGAACTGAATTATTAGGGAGGATAGCCCTTCTATACCAAGATAAAATACGAAATCTCTAATTAGAGGCATATAGGTCTGTATGTAGAGCTGTGTCGACTACAACGGGTGAACCCGTCACTCCAGGCTGGTATAACGATATAGATCGTTCTTTCAGCCGTGGGATGAGCGTAGGAGACTTGGGGACAAGACAATCTACTGTCTAGTTCATCAAAAACCCGTTAGAGGCCAACGCCTTACGGCGAGGCACCGGGAAAGGTATTTAGCAGGCAAACTCACCCCTTAACTAGCAGTTTTAGCAAAATATCTCCGTCTGGAATTAACCTTCAGGATACCTCCGTCTTCGCGACTGGTTACGGGCCCGAAGTCGCTTACGCAACCTCTGCCTGTTGTATTACAGCGGTAATTCAGTTCGAATTTATCGCGGACCTAGGCGTTCTTTGCCCGTAGTGCCACACGGGATCGAGTGGCTCAAGGTCATTTCAATAGTGGCATGATAACAGATCCACCCCCGCTGCTTAGGAAACAGTAAATTTCCATAGTCTCCAGACCCCTTCAGAAATTAGTTAGAATGCACAGCCGATTGGCTTCGCCGACCGGTGCACAAACCGTCCAGTGGCGCCGGGATGCGATTCCGCCGGGAGAAACCGGTCCACTAGCTCTGAGGCCTGAGACGTGGGAGTTTTACGGCGGCCTAAGAGGTCAATAAAAAGCGTCACGAGGAGCGCGCGATCGTCACGAGATACCAGCCGCAGGGCGCGCAGCCCTACAACACCGTACTCAGGAAAGCAGATCAATGGGGCCGGTTCACATAAGGCCCCGCTAAAGGTAATGGCCAGCTCATGACGTCACGGGCCTTAGAAAAGACCCGCCGACTGACACCCAGAATGCGCAATCGTCTATAAGCACGGGATATTTATAGCGTTAACACGCGTCAACGGCACCGTAACGAAGCTTCCGTAAGTTGAATTTTGTGTCATCTACTATTGTTATATAAACTTTATTTTCTTTCACTTGTTTAAATGCAGTCGTTGATTTTTGTTTATTTAACTTATTCTATGTTTTCCCCTCCTAGCATCCTCCCTTGATGCTGAATAAACAGGTAAGTAACAGATTAATAATAAGTAATAAAGTAATTTTGTATGTAATAATTTTCAATTATTTAAAAGTATTTAGTCTTTTTAAAACACTCTTTAAGCATATGAGTTTAATGCATATTGTAAATATGCAAGATATGCAAATAAAGAGTTACTACAATAATTAATATTATAAGTGCTATCGCATAAAAGTCATATTTGCGTAGTCAATTTATATATACAAGATATTTACGTTTGGTTAGAAAATCGTACACAATATGTTGCGATTCCCAGGTGGGTTAGCATTTGTGATAAGCAGTCGATTCTGGATGCGATTCGCCGTCGCCTTGTCGCTACATCGCTTTGTGACGGATCAAACGTTCATATTTGCCGTTCGCAAGAAGGCAAATGTTTGCCAGTCGGCGCCGCCCCCCTTTCGCACCCCGCCCCCCCCATCATGTCTTTTCGCCGTTGTTCCGATATTGACTGGGAATGAAAGGATTCCGGGAGATTGGTTTCGCGCCCTTTATCGCGCGGTGCCCAAACGGAGCGATAAGGCGACGCTATGGGCGAACCGTGAATAACCGCGACCGCCGAGCACCAAACGCCAACGCCAATGAGACCGCCTTATTGCACCTAAGCCCCCTTTTCACTCTTTCGCTCTTGCGATAGACTTTCGCGAGGTGGTTTTACCAGATTTCTGATTCCTTCATCTCTAGTAAGTAGCAGGTATTATTGACAGGTAGTAGCAACATTGATTATATAGCGTTTTAGATTGCTCAACTGCATACTACGATTTTGGCAGCTAGGAGTTTAATACGAAACCCATCGTGTAGATGGCCCTCATACTTAAACAACCATTAATCTGCCCTTATGTTCAATATGGCGGCATTTCTTTATTTATTTATTTATTTATTTAACAGCAAAAACATACAGCGCTACAAAAAAATATTATAATTACATTAAATACAATATTTCTGGCCGATGCCATGCTTTCAACAATAGTTTTAGTTAGTTAAGTCTCCGATACGAACAGTGCATTCTGTGGGGGTTGGGAGGGGAAAAGGAAAGGAAAAGGAAGGAATGGGTGTTAATAGATTTTAAGTAATAATGTGCAGTACCAAAAATTAAAATTTTAAAAATTTGAAAAGTTAAGAAAAATAGGAAAAAATTACTCCATCATATAAACCTATCATATACAGTTAAAGAACAACGAACTCAAAACCAAATAGTCCCTAAGACATAAGTATATATCATTATTTTCACCAGACTTACACTTCACACCCACACACACAACACACATACATACACACACACATACACCCTAAATACAAACACAATATAGTTGTAATATTTTGATATTTTAGGTCTTATTAAGTAGTTCAATGTAATTGGAATTGAGTATATATATGTATATTTATTTAATTATAGTATGTATATTATATTATAAGAAAATTTTAAGCATATGTAATACATATTTTGATTAAATATAGAGTTACCATATAAAGCAATTTTACATTATGTTACACTTACCAAAAAAAAAAAAAAACAAAGAAGCAATATATGAACTTCTACATTAGTACGGGCATCACTCCAACAAGGTAGATTTTAAACTTTATAACCTAATATTGTAAGAAACAAAAACATAAAAATAAAAAAAAAAAAGACTTTTGTAATCGTTTTTATTTTTAATTAATCTATATTGTTATAATGTAATTTACTTTGTGTTTTCTGAATAAATTATTTAATTGAATTTAATTATGGCGGCGCACTTTAAATAGCTCTCTAAACACGCCTAAAAGATATCCTATGACTATATACATACAATAATAATTTAATAAAAAACGATTTTTTAAATAGTAGCTGCAAAATTTGTAATATTATTCTCGTGAAGTTTTTTTTATATACATTATATTTACGCACTTTAATGTTGAGATCGACTAATAGATAGCATTCTTTATCTTCGTGTTTTAATTGTGTGATATAATCAAACTATATACGGACAACGACACTACGCATATCTCGGACCTAAACTCTATAATATATTTAACTCGTACACAGGACAGATTAACAGAACAGACATAACTGACAACCAGTTCAAGAGACGGGTATCTAATTGGCTACCAAATTATACTAGAGATGAATGGGAAAGTATGATAAATTAAAATATTTTATTAAAAATTATCTATTAAACAAATTATCTAACCACAAATTATAGGATATATATGTAGATGTAAATTATGGATATACAGATATACACATTATAATATGTTAAATTTTATTATGTTATACTATGTTGTATATAAATATGATACATTATTTTATATGTTATAACATATGATATTAAATTATATTGTAATATGTTATGTTATATTATATTATTTATATTATGTTATGCTAAATTATATTACGTATTGTTTTTTATGAGACGGAAGAAGGACAGCAGGCAAGGCGTACAGGCTCAGCAAATACCACAGAACTTTGTATCCATCACCCCAACACATGCGTATACCTAGTGGGGTGATGTAATCCTGACAAGTAATGCCCTTCGCGATTTTCATCATATGTATTTTTTTTTAATGTGGTAAAAAATGAACGCAATCAATTTTATGTAACTATAAAAATATGATAAAATAAATAAAAATAAAATATATAATGCGATAGACGAATTTTTTGATTTAAAGTTATTATTGTTATCATTGGAGAGATTATTATGTTTTTTATATTCAATCAGTCTTTTATAGAAAAAAACATCAATTATCAGTGTTATGATAGATGACCAAATAAATTGATATTAGTGTAGCAGACAATGTTGTCAGTGCCACTTGCTTGTCGCCGGTGCAGAAAAGTGCAAACTATGTAGTTGAGCAATCCAATACCATAATAATCAATGATTTATTATTCTTAATTAAATTGTATTAAATTTGAACTTTAAATGTATTTATTTATTACAGAGCTATATATTTTATAAAATTGGTCTATTTATGTGTATATACAGGTGGTGGGTCCAAATAATTTATTGTTAAAAAAACATTTAATTTCTTAAAATTGCATAAAAATATGCACATCTAGAGACGAGCCAAATTATCGCCTAGTTCTATTGGCAGGAAAGTTCATGTGAGATGTGTTAAACCTCCCTATATTCATTATTATAAGAAGCGAACATTACATCATCAATGAACTGAACATTACATCATCAATGAACCTAATCATAAGTATCTCAATAAATACAATAAAAATAAAATGACAATATGTTGCGATTCCCAGCTGGGTTAGCATTTGTGATAAGCGGTCAATTCTCGCTGCGATTCGCCGCGGAACGCCGCCTTGTCGCTACATCGCTTTGTGACGGATCAAACGTTCATATTTGCCATTCGCAAGAAGGCAAATGTTTGCCAGTCGGCGGCGCCCACCTTTTGCGCACCCCCCCCCCCCCCCAACCCTTTCATGTCTTTTCGCCGTTGTTCCGATATTGACTGGGAATGAAAGGATTCCGGGAGATTGGCTTCGCGCCCTTTATCGCGCGGCGCCCGAACGGAGCGATAAGGTGACGCTATGGGCGAACCGTGAATAACTGCGACCGCCGAGCGCCAAACACCGACGCCAATGAGACCGCCTTATTGCACCTAAACCCCCCTTTCACTCTTTTGCTCATTGCGATAGACTTTACGAGGCAGTTTTATCAGATTTCCAGAGACTTTCCTCTCTAGTACGTAGTAGTAGTAACAAAGAACGATGGAGGGGTATACGAAGTATCACAATAAAATAATAAAACTAATTTGGTCGAGGGAAATATTGCAATAGTACAGCCTTCATAGACACTCCATCCTTGACCTAGATCTTCCCGCTCCTAATAGTTCACTTTGGAGTCGTCAACTACTATGGGCGAACCCGTCACCCCAACCGGAACTGTCAATTAAAACTGGACCTGTCTACTATACCTCAGGAAGTTTTAATGATATTAGATCGTTCTGTCTCCCGTGAAGGGGAGCTAATGGGCCTTTGCTGAGTTGGCTACGAAGACGCACACTCTGCTCTCGTCAGTAAATAAAACTGACCGCCATTGCTCGATGTTCCATCTGACGTTCTCTCGAGCAAGTTGAAGGCGCGCTTGCCGGTGGTGTGTGGTCAATTTTAGGCCTGTGGCAGGTCTTTTTGGTACAAGGTCGAATTCTTTCAAGCGTCTTCTGAACGTCCACTGACTAACAGCTGCCCCTTGATCTTGTCTCAGCTCCTGCTGTACATTAAAGTCGGTGAGGTCGCGATTCCGCAGTGAAGTAGAGACGTTACCGACTGTAGGGAGCTAATGGGCCCATGCTGGGTTGGCCACGAAGACCTATTCTGTTCAGGGTCGGTCACACTCACGGGTCGATACCCATCCGACGGCCTCCACGTATGAGGTGCGAACCTGGGTAGGACTCTGGCCTTAGGGCTAGTTTCCCCTAGGAATCAATCTTCTGGCGCTCCTGGACAGTCTGCGCACCGTGCGGCGTAAGTCAATCGATTGTGCATTCTGACTAACAACATTCGGGGGAGTCTGGAAGTGTTACTCTTTCCTATAGAGCGGGGGTGGTTGCTTAACTTACGGCGCCTGCTCTTGAGACGACCATCGGCTACCCGATTCCGGGTGAAGAGCCGGGCAAAGGATGCCGTGGTCCGCGATAGATTCGTTTGATACCGTTTCACCGCTACGTAAGGGAGAGGACCGCGCAAGCGACCTCGAACTCGTAACCAGTCGAGAGACTGAAGTAATCTGGTCGCAACTGGAAGTAAGGGCGTGAGTGTATGCCCGCTGGGTAATATTCCTGGTTATCCCGCAAATACGGCGTTGGCCTCTTACGGGCATGTGGCGGAGTTTGATGGTGGATTGTTTTGTCCTAAGTCTTCTGCGCTCACCTCACGGGAGATAGAACGATTATTTCGTTAAAACTTCCTGAGGTGACGGGTTCGCCCTTTGTAGTTGACAACTCTACTACTGTATCCCGTGAGGTGAGCAGAGAAGACTAGGGACTAAAGCATTACGCCAATCGCCCGTAAGAAGCCAACGCCTCACCGCGAAATAATCAGGTTATTTACCCAATGGGCCAACACTCACGCCCTTACTTCCAGTTGCAGCCAGATTACTCCGGTCTACCGACTGGTTACAGGCTCGAAATCGTTACGCGGTCCTCTCCCTTACGTAGCGATGATTCGGTGTCTACCGAATCTATCGCAGACCACGGTATCCTTTACCCGGCTATTTACCCGTTATCGGGTCGTTTGAAGAGCAGTTGCCGTAAGGTCAACAACCTCCGCTCTATTGAAAACAATTATGTTTCCAGACTCCCTCGGCTATCAGTCTGTAAGATATCGCTAATGGTTGACTGTAGGATATCTTTAAAGCGATAGGTTCACCATTTGTGCATAAATTGCTTTTTTGACGTGACAACGTCTTATAATTTGATGAAGCCGGCTGCACGCACGAAAAAACATGACTCATGCGGCGTTACCTCGCTCTGAGGCGTTCCGTTTATTATATTTATTATTCAATATAAATGCTGCCATCTACCGGTTGCGACAAGAATTATTTACTAACCTCAGTCTAAAATAGTACGAATGAAAATCACTAGATTGATTTAAATTCTTGACATAATTTTATATGATTCTTGATATACGGAATGTTATTACTGAACGGACAATTTTTTTGTGGGTACAACAAAGTGCAACAAAGTAAGCAACTTTTATTAAAAAAATAAAAAAAGTATGAAAAGCTATCATTACGATGGGCTATCTAACGGTTGGTAAAATGTCGCTGATATTGTTTATTTACGACGTATTACCTACCGTTAGATGGCGGAGCATGCTCAAACGCTTCTCAAACCGTTATTTAACAGTTTGAGATTTCAAACTTTCAAATAAAAAAAAACAGTTAACTTTAAACAATAAACAATTATACTGCTACACAATAATACATTTACATGTATGTTGTAGTCAAATCGGTGAGTATGAAAGCATATATTTTTGGGTGTTTGTAATAAACAATATCAGAATCTTAAATGAAACTGCTTCAAATGCAACCATTCAATCAGTATTTTCTTATGACGTTGTCACGTTCAACTATCGTCAGTAAACCGACTTTACAGAAAAACCGTTTTTTTTAAACCAGTGTAATATACATTTATAGCACAAGTATTGTTTTATAGCACAAAAACGTTATTCTATTCTATGCTATCAGTCGGAAAGCACAATCGATTGGCTGACGCCGCACGGTGCGCAAAGCGTTCAAACTGGCCAGCAGGCCGGAGTACTTCCCGGGTTCGCACCTGCATGGAGGCTTCCAGATGGGTATTGACCCGTGAGTTTGGCTGACCCTTATACACATAAGTCCTAGTAACCGAACTGCAACAGGGCCCATTAGCTTCCACCCGTCACCCCAGGAAGGTATAACGATATATAATAATTATTTCAATCGTAGAGTGAAAGCAGACAATTAAGCTCGGTTGACACGATATGAGGTTCCACGCACAAAGAGCATGCCGCCTTCTCGAATGAGAAAACTCGTTGTCGTGAAGCGTTCGTCAAAGAGTTTAGGCTATTCCACATCTTGTTCGAGCTAATCTGTGTTTCTCTGACTCATCAGTTGCAAAAATGGAGACTGTAGACGAAGAAATGGCGTGTGCTAGTTCAATTTTAATCGTTTTTAATAGCGCGACGTCTAATCAGAAACAAAATAAAGAAGAAAAAACAGTTCAGGCTTATAAACTTCATCAGTTCCAGAACCACTTTTTTGAACTTCTAATTTTCTTTAGCTCTTGGCTATAGTGAGATCGTAAATTTTTCTTTTTATTTTTGGAGTCATTTGTATTGAAATATTTGTATTTGCCTAAAAGCCAATATGTTTTTAGTGCACTTTGTAGCAAACTGCCTGTTTTTATATTCGATCGAGTCTGACTTCCTCAAGCATGGGTTTTCTGCATATAGTTCGACAAACTTAATCATTACTTAATCATTTGTCCAGTTAGTCATGGTTTCGTTAAACAACCATAAACCACAAAAAAAATACTAAAAGTAAACTTTTTCGCGGCCATGCGAGACGCCACTCGAACGTCAACTAATAAACATGGATAAACTCGTACGCGTGCGAACGACGCTGTGTTCGTGCACGCATGCGAGAAACGTCTACACGATACGTGAATGCGTTCGAAAAGCATTTCTCGTGCGTGAACTCGCATCGTGTCAACCGAGATTTAGAGACAACACAACAACTTGGGTTGTCGACTACAGCGGGCGAGCCCGTCACCTCAGGAAGTTTTAACGATTAGTCGTTCTATCTCCCTGGAGTGAGCGTAGAAGACTTGGGGACAAAACAGTCCACCGTCAAGCTCCGTCACATGCCCGTAAGCGGCCAACGCCTAAACCACGAGATAGCCAGGTATGTTACCCAGCGGGCCGACACTCACGGCCTTACTACCAGTTGCAACCAGATTTCTCCGGTCTCCCGACTAGTTACGAGTTCGAGGTCGCTTGCGCGGTCCTCTCCCTTACGTAACGGTGAAACAGTGACTACCGAATCTATCGCGGACCACGGCATCTTTTGCCCGGCTGTTCACCCGGAATCGGGTAGCCGATGGTCGTTTCAAGAGCAGTAGCCGTAAGGTGAACAACTACCCCCGCTCTATAGGAAACAGTACTGCTTCCAGACTCCCCCGACTGTTAGTCAGAATGCACAATCGAATGGCTAACGCCGCGCGCAGACCGTCCAGGAGCGCCAGAAGATTGACTCACATTTTATCATTTCATATCACATTTTATGACTCACATTACCCAGGCTCACATTTTATGCGTGGAGGCCGCTGGATGGGATGGGGAGGACCCGTGAGTCTGACCGACCCTGGACAAATGGGTCTTACTAATATTTCAAACAGCACATTTGTGCAACCTCTCAGTGTTTAGAAGTATTTTTTGGAGTTTACTCTTTAAGAATCTATTTATTTTAAAGCCCCCGGTATGAGAATTAGATGGATAGTAAAATTGGAAGTGAACAAAAACCGTTCCGTATAATATCAGTAAATATTTGATTTTAAAACGACGACTGCGCGACGTAAATCGAAAATTGCGCAGCGAGGAGTGCGCGCGTCTCTTTTGCATGAACGCGAGAAGGAGATAGAGAACTGTGTTTTGGCTTATCCCGGAGTTTTCGAACGAAAATTGCGCAGCGTGGACTGCGCGCGTCTCTTTCGCACGCACGCGAGGAAGAGATAGAGAGCTGTGTTTTTAACGATGAGTCTAGAACGATGAATGCAGAAATGATGTACAAATAAAAATGTCAGATGTGATGTGGGGCAGGTGACTGTATTACCGACGTATCTCGAGGGCCGCTCGATAGATGACGACCGTTATTCGATTTGAATTGAATAATATAGCATAAAATTATAGTATTTTATTAGGTATGTTGTAGCCATATATACACGAATGAATTTGATATTTAATGACAATTGTAATTAGAGAGTAAATTCAAGTCGCGCATTGGAGCTAACACGCACATGTTTTGTCTTTCGTTACCGAAATGGAAATACGAAATATTGCGCCATTATTAGGTATGCCATTTACTTCTTGTGTCAACTCGATGAAAATGTTAGTACAACTTACGGTAGGCTTCAGGAGGTTTTTGGAAATGTGGTTATGTCAAGAGCCCAAGTTTTAGGTGACATAAAATATTTTGTGAAGGCATGATGAATGTTGAACAAGAAAACCATAATGGACAACCATCATCCCCACGCCCAGCTCCCAATAATGCTTGTATAAGGATATGCTAAAGAAAACGGAAAGTGCTAAGGATACCAAAAGATGTTGCTATTTGGCAAGTAGTAGTTAATATATACGGGTCCTCTGTCAGCAGGTAAAATAATCGGGATTCCTAACACGAATCAATGTGGTCTTCAATTTTTTGAGGGCTGCAATTCGAATTCAATATTGGTGAATAATAATTAATATAAATAAAACGGAGCGGAGGGTTACGTATTAAATCAAGGAAAAGATTTGTGTTATGGACCACTTTAAGGGACGTTTAATATGATGTATATGTATACAGAGTCAGTTTTTAATTAGTGACGTCCTTGAAGTGAATGAATCATTTACGATCAAATAGGTAACTCTAGTAAAAAAATAATTTTTTTTGAAAGTTTGAAAAATTTAACAATTAAATAAAAGTTTGACAAGCGTTGAGCTCACTGAGCCATTTAGAAATAGGTAAAATATCGCGAATAAACAATATACGTGACATTTTACTTACCGCTAGATAGCACGACGCGCTCAACTCTTTATAATATTTTTCAAAATATAAAAATTTTACAAAAATAATTATCAGCAATTGATAATTTGCTCGCACTTATTTACCTACTTCAAAGATGTTACTAATTAAAAACTTTCCTTGTATACGTATACTATAAAATTATACAAGCAAGTCAAAAACATAAAGAAATACATTAACATATAATGAAAAAAACAAATAAAATAAAATATGGTGAACCAGCTTCAAATCATACCGAATTGCCGGCCGATAATCATTTTTATGTAAGACTTTTAGGTCCTAATTATCCAGGTGCGAACGAACGAATGGACGGAATTAAAGCTTATAAAACTCATTACATTTAAAACGATGTGATTAAAATACACAACGTAATAAAAGTATTTTATATAGAATCCGCATATTTTACGTACCGGAAGACAACCCTCATAGTTTAACTACTACGGTGATTACTAGGAAAATCTTTTGTTGATAATTTTCCGTTGTCTTCCGTTTCCACTTAATAAGCTAAAAATGAGAATACAAAATACTTCAGATTAGGGAAGAATAATGCTGGAATATGATAAATGTATCATAGTTTTTTAAGCGGATAAACAACGAAGTAGTCGGAACCGCTTTTCGAAATGAGGAAAGGTCTTACGAATAAACCGCTACGTCAATTTGTCCAATTTGAAATATACGAGGGATGACCAATGAGTAAGATTACTTATTTATTTTTTAAATCTAAGACGCATTTGATTTTTTTATACGTCCATAAACAATTTAAAAACAAAACGACATTCAAAAGCGGAATTAGTTGACGTAGAATTAAGTTGTTTGATTTAACTTATTTTTTTCGCTGTTGCGTTAAAAAAATGCATGACAAGCATACAAGTCGACAATTAATAGCCGGTTCGCAGAATTCAAACGCGGCCGTGTGACTCTCAATGAGAAATTTTGTGAAGCTCCACCGCTAGGTGCGATTCCACCAAAATAGTGTGCAGCACATTTGCTTGCACACATTTTGTGCAAAACTCCAACAGTGCAGGTACTAAGCTGGTGTCGCATTTGGCTTCCGTCTCCACTGGTAAGGCTGTGCGTAACTTTTGTAAGCGCACAGTTCAGCACACTTGTGCGCGAACATGTTCACTGAGCAGAGTTTCTGCCGAGACAGTTCAGTAGTTAATATGAACGAAATCAAACGAAATAAAATGAAAATCCCAGAACCTGAAGATTTTGAGTCCGCGATTTTCTTCTTTTCTCTTCGGTATTGAGCCAAAATAATCTTCCATTTTCTCATTACCTCAGTCGAGTCACAATTGAAACTTTGCGCCAACTCTTGAGTGGCGTCGTGTTTTTTGTTTTTATTTTTATAATCACTGTGACTAGAATCCCATAATACAGGATAAGTTTCAATAGCTTGACTAAAATTAATAGTTTTATCATTCGTCCAATCCATATTTAGCTTGGTTAATTAACAATGTACGCGCACAAATCAATGTTTTCACTCCGGTAGCGGAAGCAAGACTGAGTTCGCGCACAACAGGTTTGTACACGTCGACGCGAGTCCACTGCCTGCATGTGTGCGCGCACAAAAGTATACAGATGTGCGCGAACATTTCTAGAATGTTCGCGCACAATTTGTTATTGTTTGCTTTAGTGAGTCGACCAGAATAAACATTTGTGTCGCACAATGTGCATTGCAGTGCCGCACAGTTCTGCACACTGGTGGAATCGCATCTTAACAGACACACATGTGACGTACACGAGATTCAGGTATTTTTAACCATAGGCATGAGTTGGGTACAAACAATCCTACATTAATATTTTGTTGTGAGAATTCTGTGATCGCGGTGGATCCCACACAATAGACTGAGGCTTCTAAAACGGAACGCGTCACGGAAATTAGTCCGTGTGAACGAGACAGGGCAATATGATAGAGCGGAGTTTGAGATGATCGGTTGTCACTTTTTCGCATTAAAACTGCCCGCCAAGGTCAAATCTTACACCGCACGAAATATGCTCGAATTTATTCGGACGAGTATAAGTTCGGCAGGTAGTATTTATCGACGATCGTTCGTTTCATATTCCGCTCTAATGTATTTCTCTGTCTCGTTCGCTTGGACTAACTTTAGTTTTAGTTCACAAAGAAACGCAATCGGGCCCATTGTCGCCAGAGGAGAATATTTTGAGGGACAATAAATTGATTTTTGGTGATTCGTTGTATTTTTAAGAAATATGAAATAAGAAATAAGAAAAATATATTTTCAAAAACCCGATCTGGGCATAGAAATTACATATCAATAAAATTGGTATTTCTACAAATAAAATTACATTTCAAATTATAAAAAAGTCTATAAAAAACTAATATTGAAAAAAAAACATAGAAATTCAAAAATAACAAAGACATAAATACTAGAAAAATAAAAATAAACAGAAATAATGAGACAACATAGAGAATCAGCAATTCAATAACAAAAATATATGAAAACTAGAAAAATAGCATCCAAAGAGTTCTACATAAACTACATTTAATAAGGATCAAACTATCAATCAAAACTCAAGAAATAGAAAAATGCATCGACTCTCCAAAGAACAAAAGATCAACTGGTCTCGATGATATACCTGTTAGCGTAATTAAAATCCATAAACGTGTACTGGCACCCTGTCTAACATATCTTTACAATTTAAGCTTTTCAGAGGGAATATTTCCAGATTGTCATAAAGTAGCCAAGATTACACCGATATATAAAAAAGGGCGATCCCACGAGCGTAGAAAATTATCGACCCGTAGCCCTACTGAGTAATTTCTCAAAAATTTTGGAGAAGGTCACCGAAAAACGACTAAATGGTTTCCTTGAAAAATTTGTGGTCATTTCAGACAGTCAATATGGATTCCAAACAAAAAAAAATTAATCTACACAGGATGCCGCGCTGTCTGCATGTTTCATGATTGAGAATAGTCGAAACAAGAAGATGTTTTCAGCAGGATCGTTCTGCGATCTAAGCAAAGCATTCGACTGTATAAATATCAATACCTTGGTAGACAAGCTAAACCATTATGGAATGAGAGGAGTGGCCAATTCACTCATTAAATCGTACCTACAAAACAGGTTTACATTCCCGGCCTACCAACCGACGAGGAGGGAAAGTATGGTGAACGCGCAGTTTTGTTTTTTGAGATGAAGACGGTGAAGACCATTCCAGATTGAAGTCTATCTGCCTGTATGTCTGTCTAGATGTGTATTCCTCCACGATAGCGGCCAAACGTTTAATCCGACTGAGCTGAAATTTAACATGCAGGCATTATTTGGTGATGGCAAGAGTTGAAAAGGTTGTGGTTGAAATCGGCCCATCAGGGGGCGCACTAGTCAAACTTCAATCTCGAAATATTGTACTTAATTATTTGAAATTTGGTACACAAATGCCGTGTTGTGATAAAATTAATTTTGGTTGGAATTTCTCATACATAAGCTATGTACACTAATAATATTTAAATTTCGACACACATAAATTAAATATTAACGCCATCTGTTGGCGCATGACTCAAATCCACCATTAGCCAAGAAATAAACCGCGCCGCCTGAGGTGTCGGAAGGGAACCCAACTGCTTTCTTCCGCAGGCTGAGAGAGGCCGCTCATCGATGTTATTCTAAAAATCTTATTCAGATTAAATTAGCTCTTGGCTACTTGCCAAGAATGACTTGGTGTGACACAACTTATTTAAAAAAAAATTATTCCGGAGACTTTCAGTGAATCTCTCGTATAACTAAACTAAAACATAAACTATCTTATAAGCCTGAAAATGGAGACTATTTCGGTTGTTTGACATTATAAAAAAGAATAATAACAAATTTACTGCCTGAAGTTTTTCCGAACATTTTTGGCGGCGGATTTTTGAAATTCGCGCGCGTCGACCCAACTCCCCCCCCCCCCCCCCCTTCCCACCAACCGTTATAATCTACGCAGTGGTGGCAGCGATATGCGGCCTACTCGTGGAACAACGGATTGACAGCTCTTTCAGTCTACTCTAGACAACGAAGGCTGCAACGTCGCCGAAGCGTCGTGTGTTCAAACTTCACGCGGTAAATTCGTTTTTTATCTAATTTATAATATTCTTTAAGCGTCTTTTTTATAAACTTAAATTTTCATATAAGAATAGTTAGATTACAAAGTCTGTCTAATTTTTCGAAAAAGTTTTTGAATATTTTTCCAGGCGGCGACGCCTATGAAAATGTGCAATTTGAATGGTAATACGCTCCGGAAATCACTTAGAGCGTGGAATAACTAAGTTGTTCAATTTAGATTGAGGTCGAGTGGTGTAATTACAGTATTTGTACGCAGGAGAAAGTTGCCGCTCTACCACTCTATCATTAACATTTTCCGAGCTATCAGAACTTATCCACATAGTTGGCATCCAATGAATAATATATACACAAAGCAAAATGTGCCCGAGAGCCTGAGTGTTTCATGTAAATTTCCATACAATTTTCAGATCGTCGCGTCACTTTGAAGCCGGGATGTCGTTTGTGTGCGGCAGGTTGCGATCTCGCTATAATCCGCTCGAATTTTATAATTCATTTCGTCTTGAAAACCTTCAAATAGTTGCTTGTACACAATAGGTACTATGGATAGCAGCTTAATATTAAAATAATTAAAAAAAATCTATAACAAAGGTTTACCGCATCTATGTTTGTTTGTTTATTTATACTCTTTATTGTGAAAATGTCACAATGGGCGGGTTTATTGTCAAATGACAATCTCTTACAACCAACCTTACTATGACGTGTTATATGTATGTGTGCGTTTAACATGTCTGTAAGTGTGTGTCTTGTTATTGCATTCCTTCGGGGTGTTATTACTGCACGGGCTTTTTTTTCTGTGGGTGAATCAATAAAACGTAGTAAGCAACTTTTAATAAAATTTTTTGGAAAAAAAAACAAAAAAAAAATTGGAAAAAAAAATATTTTTTGTATTATTTTTAATTTAAAAATTTGAAAAAGTTGACTTTTAAATTAAGGTTTGAGAAGCGTTTGAGCGTGCTGCGCCATCTAGCGGTAGGGAATAAGTCGTAAATAAACAAAATCAGCGATATTTTACAAACCGCCAGATAGCGAATCGTGATCATAGCTTTTCATAATATTTAAAAACAAAATAAAAAAAACAAATTAAAAAAAAAATATATTTTTCTTTTAAAAAAAAAAAGTTTATTTTTCAGTTTTTTTCAATTTTTTTTATTAAAAGTTGCTTACCTCGTTGTACTGATTCACCCACAGAAAAAAAAGCCCGTGCAGTAATAACACCCCGTACCTATACAGTGTGCGATTACATCACAGGATTTTTTTTCTAGTGAATGAATCATTACGACAAACTAAGCAACTTAAAAAAAAATATAGGTTATTTTAGTTTTTTTTTTGTTGTAAATTGTATCTATTGAAGAAAAGTTTGAAAAGCGTTGAGTGCGTTGCGCTATCATGCGATAGGTAATATATCGCAAATAAAAAATATTAGCGATATTTTACCTATCGCTAGATAGCGCATCGTGCTCATGGCTATTTATACTATTAAAAAAAAAAACGAAAAAAGTGGTTATTCTTTTTGTTTTTCCAAAAAAACATATCGAAAGTTGCTCACACACTACAAGAAATGCCCGTGATGTAAGCACACGCTATGTATAAAAATCGGTTGTGTCACCCCAAGACTTTTCCAGTAAGCAGACCCCCCCCCGCACCCAACCCCTCAACCCTTAGCCCCTCCCCATTCACCACCTACCCGAAAGTGATTGTGACGAGTGACTATGATAATAGTATATTTCAGTATTTTGTAGCTATTTTCCAGTATGATGTAGTATTTTGTTAAATACTGGGGGGGGGGCGGGCATTTAAAAAAATGCGTTCCGCAACTTTTTGGTCGATTTTGCAGATACATACTAACAATATCGTATTTTAATGAATTCCCTCTTGTTACCTAATAATTAATCTTGTTCGTAATGGATATTATATATGTATATATTATATATAGGGGCCAGCCGAAAGGAATACACGCGGATCTGTCAAATTACCCAAAATACTTATGCGCATTGTTGGCGTCCGACTGGTTAAGAGATTTCCTAACCAAGATAATTTCACAATGTGGTTTTGGCCCTACGATGCATCTGTGTACCGAATTTCAAGTCTCTAACCGTAATATTTCGAGATTGAATTATGTTTAGTGCGCCCTCTGGTGAACCGATTACAACTACTTTCTTTTTAACTGTTGCCATGACCGAATGATGCCTGCATGCCCAATTTCAGCTCAATCGGATGAAGTGTTTAGGCGTATCGTGGAGGAATACATACAGATACAAACAAACACACACAGACACACACGCACACAGCCTCACAGACAGACTTTAGTTTGGGAATGGTTTTAATCGTCTCAGGGGGGGGGGGGGGGTCAAAATGGTTTTTTCCGTCTTCATCTCCATTTTTTTAGCACATTCCCTTGAGCCAGGAAAGAAAAATGGATGTTGGTATATCTGTCTGTCTGTCTGTCCGAAATTAATAAACTTCCACACCGTTCGATACATCACCATGAACATTGCCACATTTATGTATTGTTCATGGAGAAGGTTTTTATGATATCCGCTTTGTTGTAACTCGCTACTAGGTGGCGCTGCAGCGCATGTATATATAATAGATTATATTATCTGTAAAACAATATATTCTATTTTTGTATAATATATACTTTATTTGTGATTTGTATATTCTTTCGTAATTGTTAAATTACTTTTCTCACTCTTATTGCATTACGTTGATTATAATCATTTTTACAATTTGATTATTTAAATTTGAATATTTTATTATTATTATTATTTTTTAATTGATTTTATATTTGTAATTTAAATTTCAGATTTTTATATTTTGATACTTTTATACGTATTTTTTAAATGTTAGTTTGATCTTTATTAAATGTAGTTTATGTAGAACTCTTTGGATGCTTTCTATTTTTCTAGTTTTTATATATTTTTGTAATTGAATTGCTGATTCTCTATGTTTTATCATTATTTCTGTTGTTTTTTATTTTTCTAGTTTTTATGTCTTTGTTATTGAATTTTTGAATTTCTAAATTTTTTTTTCAATTATTAGTTTTTAATAGACTTTTTTATAATTATATGAGTAATTTGTAATGTAATTTTATTTGTAGAAATACCACTAGATATGTAATTTCTATACCCACATCGGGTTTTTGAAAATAAATTATTCTTATTCTTATTCTTCTTCTTTATCAACTTTCATACATTTGAACCGATTATCATGGAAATTGTTTAACATAGATATTTGGACATGGATAATATTTTGTCGCTATCCACTTTATTGTAGCTTGCCTATAGACTAGATGGCGCTGCAGTGCATCAACTTCTATACCTCTCGCTATGAAAATTGATATTTAAAGCTATTTAGATACGGATAATATTATCGCACTATTCACTTTGTTGTAACTCGCCACTAGATTACACTAGATGGCGCTGCAGCGCATCAACTTCCACCCGATCAACCAAACGCCAATAAAATTGTTATAAATAGATATTCGAGCACGGAGAATATTTTCGCGCTATTCATTTTGTTGTAACTCGCCACTAGATGGCGCTGCAGCACATCAACTGTTAAGGGGCGAACACACTATCGGACGCGTCCGCTGCCGCGGCTTATGGACAGTATGCACAGTCGTTTGGGACGTGGCTTGCCAGATCTCTATCGGACGTCCGGAAACCTCGTAATCGCGTCCGCGACTGACGTCCGATAATGTGCACGGCTCAATAGAAATTCATTACACAGATCGCGCCCTTAAGCCGCGGCTAACGGACGCGTCCGATAATGTGTTCGCCCCTTTATATCGTTTAATAGATCGCCATCAAACCGCCATTAAGGCCACCCGGGCAACACCGGTAATATTTTCTAGCAATATATAATAATAGTATTAGGTACGTAAAACTACAAAGGCAATCTGGTAATTATTTTACACGATACAATAAAAAAAGCATCTAAATACTAACCTATTTTACAATATTTTGACTCGAGAATTATCAATTAAGTTGTAATGGAATATACAATTATATGGTCCTACACATAGAAAATGCAACGGATTGGCGGAAATAAAATGGATTAGTCGCTTTATATAATAGATTAGTCACAATATACATTTTAGCTGTAATATCAATTTCTTATGAGGCGAAAATACTATTGTGGCTAAAATAGCTTTATTATTTAGGTAGATACAAAATAACCTAATTCAATTAAAAACAAACGAGATTTTTCTAATGTGAATATTTGGATCTCACCGAAAACAGACTGGATAAACTTGAGCGCCTACAGAACGTTTGCATAAGGTACATATTCAATCTGAGGAAGTATGACCATGTTTCCGAGTACCGATCAAAATTGCAATGGCTTCGTATACGGGACTTCGTATATAATGTCCTACACAACCCTACATCTCCCTCCTACTCAACGAGGCTTTTACCGGATTAGGAAGTCATGGTCTCCCACTTCGTTCAAGTCAGAATAATATCCTACGTATCCCAAAACACAATACCACTTTTTTTTCCTACTCCTTCTCCGTACATGCAGCTCGACTGTGGTATCAGCTTCCTTTAACTATTCGAGGCGCTAGCTCGCTGTTCACCTTTAAGCAATCATTGAAAAAGCACTTCCTTTCACAATAAATATTAATCATAAATTCTAACCTTTCCGTTATCCCCTCTTTCCTTACCTTATTTTGGCAGTTTATTTATTTACTTATTTATTTATTTATTTATTTGTTAATATATCAAAATATGTATGTATATACATATACATACATATAATATGTCAAACTCAAAAATTTATTTATATATTTACATTTTACTTTAGATACACACACAATATATATTATATGCTATAATTTCAAATTTCATTTTAGGCTATAATTTGTTGCCTACTCTTCTTTTCACACCAGCATGTTGGTTGACTGGAAGATATTGCTGTAGTGTAGCAATAAGTCCGCCATTGTACCTTATTTTATTGTGCAATAAAGAGATTTTCATTTCATTTCATTTCATTTCAGTAAATATCAATATTCAATGACCCTAATAATACTGCCACTCAATGGAGCGTTAATTAAATTTTAAACCCGGATTAGGCATTACGGGCGCAGTTGCCTCATTAGACCAGGTTAGTGTGGATTACGACCGATTATTAAATACAGCTTACGGCAAAACATACCCTTAACGTTTCCCTGAGTTTAGTCGATAGTATAATAGGATCGTGATTAGAAATGGAGGTATATAAATACTGGAATTTCCTTGAATTAGGTACATAACGGTTCCGTGCAGCTTGAGCCTGATGACCTATCCGTTATCGTAGATCGTCTCAACTCGAGGTTCAGCTCCGATTCGGTAGCCTCCTCAAAGAGGGACCTGGAAAGGACTATGTGAACTGTGACGGACGTTCCAATCTGGGAGAATACCTTAGGCAGTCATAGGCTGTTTGCACATTGTGCGGCGTTAGCGAACCGATTGGGCACTGCCGCAAATAGCTGAGGTTGTTGTTTAGCTGATTCGTTGACCTCCCGATCCCATGTGATTGACGTGCAAAGGGCGCCACAGTACGCGATAAAATTGAACTGAATTACCGCTAATGTTAGGTAGAGGCCGCGCAAGCGGCTTCGAATTTGGAAGTAGACTAGAGGAAGGAGAAATCCGTCCAAATCTTATAGTAAGGGAGCAAGGTTCACCCGCTGGGTCCTCTATCCATTGCCTTGCGGTAAGGCTTCGAACTCTTAAGGGCTTGTCGGTGTAGTTAGACAATGGATTTTTTTGTCCGTTAAGTTTTTCACGTCACTCCATGAAAGACAATACAACTTGATGCCGTTTTAACTCACAGGATTGACAAGTTCGCCCGTTGTGATTCACGCGCCTAGTATTTCGCTTGGTGACAGTTTGTTATTGATCGACCAAATTTGGTAGTTACCCGCTGTTTTAAAATTACCCCATATTTTTAGAGCAAAATTCACTTATTTATATATTTTTTGAGTGATCTCCTACAAACTAGTCCATTTATAATATATGAACACAATGCACAACGCGATTCCGCTATACTGGAAAACACATCTGGAATACAACTTCTTGAATGGTTTACTGAGCCGTCGTAATACGCAGTGTCTTCTCTCGATTTAAATCGGTCCCTTTCAGCGGCATTTTAAATTTGAGAGATTAGCCAAAAATCACATGGAACTTTATCTAGGGAAAAGGGACCCTCACAAACCGCTGTAATATCAGAAGTAAGAAACCCTGCAAAGGGAAGCCGGAGCAAAAAGTTGTTGTTAGCGCAGCATTTGAGATTATTGATTTTAAAAAAAACTGGCGACTCCAATATACTGTGAACGAAAAAAAACACAAATGAATGAAATTCTTTTTATGAACGGAAAAAACACAAATGCACTAATTATTACATATTTGTAAATAACTTTTTCTTATGTGGCATTAATCTAGAACACATCAACCAGTGTAGACAACGCAAAAGCCAAATTGTACACACACCTTCAATCCTAACGTACCAGTAAATTTTAATATCTAATTTTGCTACAGCTTTAAAGGTCGATCTTTCCTTTCCGCGAAAGAATGTTTTACCCCAACAACTAATAATTATAGCGACACGTTTGATAGAGTAGTTGTTAACAAAGTAAACAAACGCGAATTACTTGCAAATCGCGCATGAGAATACCGACCGTCGCTTGACGATCGGCCGTTAAGGTTAATTCGGCTCCGCTCGTGTAGCCCCGTCCCCTTCTGTCTGTGGGTGGTATTTTTTATACGCGACGGGAATTCTCTGGCAGAGCCATCGCACACACCGCACACGCGTTTGTAAATCAACAATATGCGTTCCAACATCAAATGAACAATCGATATTCCTACAACTGCTATAGATGTATGGGCCAAGTATGATAATAACGCATTTCCGATAATACTTCCTTTTCTAAAGATACTTGCAACGTTTCCAGTCACAAAGGCACATGTTAAGAGGTATATCTCGTCATTCCGGCATCTTAAAACCTACGTTTTTCTATAAACAACCGATTAAACCCAATAATTAAACAAATGATAACACTAATAACATTAAATTATTAGTGCCATCTATCGCATTTATATATAAGCTGATTACATCACAAATACAAAACGGAAATATAGAATACGGTCTATTAATTTTTATGTATAGGTACCAAATAAAACTGTATACCAAATAAAAAATACATGTTTATTTAAATGATATTCAAATAATAAGAGTTATGATTTTAAAATGACATTGTCATTATATTAATATTTTATTTTGAGATAGTACCGGCGTAATCAGAGCGCCATCAGGCGTATTCAGTGCGGACCTGCTGCTATACCGCGAACGCTGCCATATTGAACATAAGAGAAGATGAATGAACGTTTGGAACTATGACTTCCATCTACAGGTTTCGTTTCGCAGTAAAATCCTAGATGTCAAATCGTACTTCGGCGTCCAGTAATTTAATACGCTATATAACGGTATGGCCTATTCGGAGAAAACACTAAAAAACATAGTCGATATACTAAAAGACGGGTTTGATGTAATCCGCACAATAAAACGCCCTGCGTGATCGATGTTCTGGATCCACGCTTTTACGTGTGTCACCCTAAGACTTTCTCGGCAAGCAGAACCCCCCCCCCCTTCTCCCCATACGCGACAGTGATTACGTCGCTTGTACATGTATGAGATATTCCAACCAAAAATTTCAGAACGTGATTTCGGTCCTACAAGGCATCTGCGTACCGTGATTTCAATTATGTAACTGCAATATTTCGAGATTGAAGTATGACAAGCGCGCCCTCTGGTGGACCGATTTCAACTACGATCTTTTCTACTCTTGCCATGACCGAATGAATCAGATGAATCGTTTAGGCGCTATAGTGGAGGAATACACACACACACACACACACACACACATATATCAGACTCACAGACAGACTTCAGTCTGGAAATGGCCCTAATCTTGTAAGGGGGTGTCAAAATGGATATTTCAGTCTTCATCTCGATTTTTTAGCCCTTTTCTAGTGCCGGCAGAGTGAAATGCCTGTGCATAATTTAAACCATTTATCTATTATCTAAAATCCATAAAAAGTACTAAAATATGTTTTTAAAGATAATTTCGCTTCTTAATAAATAAATAAACAATAAATAAACATGCTGGAAGGTTTTATTAAAAACCTAATAACACCAGGCTATATTAACTTAACTTAACTGTCATTATTAAATCAAACACAAAAACAAGGCATTGCTGTTTCTCTCGAGGGAAACTTTTAGGAAAGCATTCCTATTTATAGAAGAATGTGTAGAATCTTATACTCCTACAATGAAAATATAAAACACACTTGATAGGTACTATGTTTAAAGTGTTACAAATATCCATGAGATTTTAATAATGAATTGATAGTAACAATTTTACATATTGAATTATAATATATTGTAGTCTATAAATACAATATGAAATATAATATAAATATACACATACACTTGTAAATAAAACACATACACGTACACTTACACACACACACACCCTCTCATATATACTCACACACATATACACAGGATGGATGGCGGTGCCGACTAAAACGGGCGAACCCGTCACCCCAGGCTGGTATAACGATCTAGATCGTTCTTTCAGCCGTGGGATGAGCGTAGAACTTAGGGACAAGACAATCTACTGTCTAGTTCACCAACAACCCGTTAGAGTCCAAAGCCTTACGGCGAGGCACCGGGAAAGGTAACCAGCAGGCAGCCTCACCCCCAACTACCAGTGTTGGCAGGATATCTCCGCCTGGAATTAACATTCAATATACCTTCGTCCACCCGACTGATTACGGGTCCGAAGTCGCTTACGCAGCCTCTACCTGTTGTGTTAAAGCGGTAATCAGTTTGAATTTATCGCCGATCCGGGCGTTCTTTGCCCATAGTGCCACACGGGGTTGAGTGGCCCAAGGTCATTTTAAGAGTGGCATGACAACAGGTCAACATCCACCCCCGCTGCTTAGGAAACATTATATTTCCATAGCCCCCAGACCCCTTCAGAAATTAGTCAGAATGCACAGCCGATTGGCTTCGCCGACCGGTGCGAAAAACAGTCCAGTGGCGCGCCGGGATGCAATCCCGCCGGGAGAAACCGGTCCACCAGCTCTAAGGCCTGAGATACGGGAGTTTTACCCGGGGTAGCCTTCCACTCGAGGAGGCTTCTGAATAGGAGCTGAATCGTGAGTTGAGCCGACCCGAGAACAAAATGGATCTTGTGGCCCAAGCTGCACAAAACCGTTCACCACAAACACATATACACACACACACCCTCACACACACACACATATATACACCCTCTCTATCTCTCTCTCTCTCTCTCTCACACACACACACACACACACACATCCTCTACACACACGCACACACACACACAAACACACACGCATATGCACACAATTCTCAAGTTTTATTTCTTCTGTTTTGCAATAATAAATTAGCACAACATTTCTTAATTTACCTGATTTATAGTAAATATAAATTAGTAATCCACAGGAAATCCATGCCCTGTTTGATATTCTCAAATGTCATATTGTACGCCTTTTAAACAATTGTACTATTATTACATGGCATGTGAAAAGCGTGAAAAACGTAAAAAATGTATGTCAAATGAAATATTAGAATTGTCCTGCGGAATAGAATCATTTTTGTCAAACATCCTGAAAGATTTTGAATAACGCAAAAATATCAATAGTAGTTGCTATTATATAACAATATTACGTTATATAAGCACAATATTATTCACATTTTATTATTATATAAGATTACAGTATGTATATGTTATTTTTATCGTTATATTTTAAATTTCCTAAATATTATCTTTCCATAATATTTTCTTTTTAACATACGGCAGCCCAAGACCACTCTTGTATTATCTAAACACCACTAGACCGGGTGGATAAAAGCTTAGGCCTAGTGATGCACTAAAATCCATATAAATCTATAATATTTCTTATTAAGCAATATATTTAGGATACTTTAAAGTAATTACCATGTAGCTACTAATATTGATTGATGTTATGAATATAAACATTAAAAAAATATATTTAGTTTATGACTTACCGCAAACTGCATACTGCATGAAAAACGTCAACACAATCGTCAAATAGGAAACCCACAAAAACATGGTTGTGCGATTCTTTCAGGAAAATTCGCTGAAAAAAGTGTCGGTTGAGCGGCGAGCTGCGACCGGAAGTGGTCGCTTCATTACGGAAGTCCCGCAGACAAATACACCGGGCGGCGCAGCGTAATAAATCGCGTCGTGACGTGAATCGGCGGAAACGGCTTCAGCAACCACCCTCGCGACGACCGATCGGTTCGGGGAGCCGAACAGTACTGCCGGCAAAGTTTTCTCTCGCTCGGGGCGGCCCGCGAGCGAGGGAGATGAATCTACATCCCCCGCGGGCGCGTCGCTGCCGCGGTGCATACGAACGAGAGAGAGAGGCGATCGTTTCCCCGCGTGCATCCCTCGGAATTTTCCTCGGAGTGCATAAATATTTGGGGTGAAAACAACATGTGAAATGAGGCACGGGATAAGAGGATAAATCCTGCCAGGTCTAATGATCTCGAGGGCTTTGCGCGGCGGCGAGAAGCCACGAAAGTGCCACTCCTATGTAATATGCACTTTGTATGCAGCACGAGAGAACGAACATATCGCTAGGAGGATTTAATGTCCTGGAAATTATTATGCGATTCGATGCAAACGATAAAAATTAGTACAGAAAGGATACAGCTGTACACAGATAAAATACAAAGATAACGTCGCTCTATATGTGAGACATCGTACACGCCAACAATTAAACTTTTCAGAACAAGGGAAAAATTGAATAACTTCGTTCACGAGATGTTATTTTTGGTTCTATAAATGGGACAAAGGTTGAGAAAAAAAAGGATTTTTTTAATCTATAAGGTTTGCGAGGATCATCCTTACTGCCCTTGCCCTGCAAGGATGGCCATTTTCACGTCAAAATCCATATCCTATTTTGAGTAAAAGTTCGAATAATTGCCCAGCTAAAACATTACCCTTTAAGTGGACCCTCATGTTATTCGCGAGGGAAGGTTACGAAATGAGAGGCCAAAGAAGAGGTTTCTTTACCGGCAGCTGAGAGAAGGACGTCGCACTCGTCCTCTCGTGCGCAGATGAGGAGATGGCTTAGAAGCCTTACCACGGATTTACTCATCGAAGGAGAAACCCTGTGCGTGCGGCCAGTCGATGAGCACCCAAACGCCATCGAGTTGTGGTCCATGTGGAGGACCCTGACCTCACTGCCGAGGAAGCACTTATACTCCTCGGCAAGCAAAACCCATGCCTGAAGACCGATGGGTGGGTCGTCACTGAGGGGGCACGAAGAAGGATGCGACGAGCGTCCACTTCACCTACCTGGTGAGCGACTCCTCATTGGCCGCTCTCAGGGCCTGCAATTTCTGACCCTTCTGTGGGCTAGAACGGGCAGTCGTAAGGCTGCTCGATAATAAGCCTAGGAAGGAGTCGGACGCAGCGGAGGGAACGGAGGAAGAGGCATCAAAATGAACCACCTAAAAGTCCCCATAATCCAGATCAACTTGCACAACAGCAAAAGCGCCTTAGCGATATTAACCAGGAGCATTGCCCAAGATATAATCCAAGAAACTTGGCTCGTTAGAAATGCTATAAATGGATTAGCAGGTTGCGGAACCATTCATTAGGCCCAACCGAATCGGAAACTCAGGACCTGTGTGGTCACAGAGGGCGTCATAGCCACTTTTCTGCCCCAACTCAGCGGCGATGACCTAACGGTCGTTTTAACAAAAATCAACTTGGCAGGAGACAGGACGGTGGATATACTCATTGGGTCAGCATACATGCCTTATGACTCCACTGACCTGCCACCGCAAGAAGAAATAAAAAACCTAATGACCTATGCGAAGCAATGCGGACTGCAACTAGTTGACCGCTACCTGAAAACCAACCACCTAACCCTTCAACCGCTGGCTTATGCTCAGTATACCTATAGGGAGGGCCGATCTACGAACACTGCCCTACATCACCTGGTCAGCATAATAGAGGCCCAGTTAGCGGCGAAAGTTTACGCTCTCGGAGTATTCCTAAACTATTTTTATATATCAGTACAACAAAATAAGCAACTTTTGTTATATTTTTTGAAAAAAACCTAAAAAAAAAAATATTTGAAAAAAAAAATATTTTTTTTTGATTTTTTGTAAATATAGGTTTTTTATTTTTTTATTTATTGAGTGGGGTTTTTCTAAGGTCTTTATGAGCCTTGTAATACTACGACCATTGCTGATCTATTGTGCTCGCCACCTACTATAGTTCTGCGCTAAGCCTTGTGTCATTTAAGAACCGCTGCAGGCTTTTGGCGCCAGATTGTTTTACCTCCTCAGGTTGGAGGTAGTGACCACGCAAGTGGGTGTATCTTTTACGCATCAGCAGGCCACACTCGCACATGAGGTGCTGGGGAGTTTCCTGCTGCTGGGGAGTACCTGCACATTTTTGTGTCTCTGAGCTTGAGGTTCAACCTCCCTGTTAAATAAATAAATAAATAAATAAATAAATAAATTTCCTATAAAAATAGTTTTTCGATTATAAATTAACCTAAAAGTTTTATAAGCATGTTCTTTGGTAATGGCACTCGTAGAAATTAAATTACATTACAAGAATTTAAATTTAGTGTCTATTACTATTGGATAATAAATGTTATATTACAGGACATTAATTTAAATAACATTACTATGGTATACCAAAAAATTTGAAAATAAATGATATGTCTTACCAGATAGTCAGAATTAAAAGAAATAAATCAGAAATAATTATAATAATATGCCATCAATATGTAGTAAGATAATGTTGGTCGATCAAATAATGAGACAAAATGGCAACTGCCAATCATAATTGATTCCGGCTTCGGATGTATTGACATTCTGAGATTTATCGTTTAGTGTGAGATTATATCTACTCAGATTGGTGTATAATATAAAGAAAGAAAAGTTTATTTACAATGTTTTAATTTAGAGTAATAATTTAGAGTACTTTACCAAATACATTACTTTAACAAATACATTAATTATTACTTATATTTTTAAATAAATTTCTTATTAGTGCATAATATCCTATGTGCACTCCACATGCTGAACGAAATATTGTCGATTAACTGATGATTATATTTAAAAAAAAGTATGATTATAAAAATTATTAAAATCAACTATAAATACAAATGATAAAAAAATAATAAAAATATAAATACAATTATTTAGGTTATTAAATAAGGGCAAAAAAAGAAACAGAAATAAAATAAAATATTATTAATAAATTTACCATAAACTGAGAATAGAACAATAATTTAGATGATGAATATGTAGAGAGTCTTAAAAAATTATAAAAACATTAAGTAAATTATCAGTCTGGGTCTCGTTAAGTAAACTTAATTTAAGTTAAAGTTATCGTAGTTCAAGTGCATGCTTACAGTGCCCATGTGCTTTAAAGTTTTGTAAATAATATTATTCCATCTAGGGAACTCGAATAATTCTGGGTAAAATATTTATATTTAGCAACGTAAGTTAGGCCGTAGTCTCAGCTGTCTGGTTGGCTGAGAGGCAACTCTAGGCACAGCTGTGGCTCGCTTGGCAATCAGAGTAAAGAAAACTGTTAGATGTGTGAGGAAAATTGGCCTTTACAAATACAATGTCCCTGGGTGATGCTCCTAGCCTAGCCATCTTCGGAGGGTGTATTCTGTAACTAAGTCGATGGTTAACTGTCGAGATGGCAAATCGAATAAATCGGTTAAGTACTTAACCTTATAATACAAATTCATCTGATCCTTACCTGCAGTTCGGGTCAGGTTTTTATTTATAACTGTACAATACCTTTTCTTCAAGTTTAATAATGTAATACCCAGAATTATTAATTAAATTTGACCCCTTTCTGATCTTTTAACTGATCTATGATTAAATTTTCTACCAAACTGAGCAATAAAATAATTCGTAAAAAAATAAGAAAATTTATAAATTAACCCTTTTTTGTTTCGTATGTATGACCTGGTTTCTGTTAATTTCTCAGATTATCAACCTAAGTGAATACCAATTTATTATTAATCATTCCATTACTAGTCCCCTTCTACCCACAGTTAAAGGGGTTGTGTTTATAACACTCGAATTTACAACTTGCTCCAACCATGTTATTATATCATATCGAATCGTAGGTGGGTGGATGGAATGCTAGTATTTTATCATTGTGTTATATTATGTTAATTCTATACTAGGATATGGCATTCAGGTATGGGGACTTACATTTCCCACATACGTTAGGAAAGTGGAAAAGATTCAAATTCGAATACTGAAACAAATGGCACCAAAAGGCTCAATACAAATTAAGCAAAATAATTACACAGAACTCTACTCCTCAGTTGATGTCTTGCCTATAAGTTTCTTCGTATGGTATAAGATTCTGCTTGACAATAACGAAAACGGTTCGTTACGAATACCTGCCGATCATGTTCACAGAACTCGGCTACGTGAAAAGGGGTATTTGAAATATAACAAGCAAAACAATTATTACGGCGATAGAACTCTTGAATTCATTGTTCCAAAATTATTCAATGACTTTTCTATAAAATTAGACAACTCAATCAGCAAATACTTGCTAAAGAAAACATTGAAACTTATACTACTAAACAACCTAAATAATGACTTACCCAGGCGAGCTAATTAACATAATTTAAATATTATGTAAAAGAAATACTATAACGGAGAAATTAAAAACTATATTAGTATAAATTAGCATATATATGTAAAAGCATTAGCACAACTATAACAACTAAAAATTCTATTAGACTAAATTACCATTAACATCACTATGTAGAATAATTAGGGTAAACCAAGCTAATTAAGATAAGTTAGGTTAGTATGAAATCGAAGACTATCGCGGTTGTTTGACATTATAAATAGGATAGAAAACGTCGGGTCCTACAAATTTCACGCGGTAAATTCGTTTTCTATCCTATTTATAAAGTTAGGTTAGGTTAGGGAATAAGTATAGATATCTGGTATGAATCATTTTATTAGTGTAATCATTTGTTATTGTAATTGTAAACAAAGTAAGTATACTAAGATAATTAGTATAGGTTAGGTTAGATTAGGAAGTAGATATATTACTTTAGTGGAAAAGCATTTATTTACTGTAAATATTTATAAGTGTATATTCAGCTAGTTATGATAGGAGATATAGGTTAGTTTAGGTTAGGTTAGGAAGTAAATACATCTAATTAACATAAAAAGTTATAATAGTTAATAAAAGTAAAATAGGTAATAGATAATATAAGTCAGATATGAACACATTATTGTTAGTTACCCACTGAAAAGGCACTATCCTTAGTGGTGAACTGTGACATGTAATCTGTATCTTTTTTATAAATAAAGACTACTATCAAAAAAAAATCCTGTACATCTGTAATAATTAATGTTTATTCTTAATAAATATTGAATGACTAATGATAATATTAATGAACTGGGGCCACTTTTGGAATAATGTATTAGTTAATAATTTAATGTATTATTGTATCTTTAACATTAGTGTCAGTTACCTTTAGTTATGACATTTAAATGACGGCCTTTTGCCTTCGTCGGTACGGCAAAAGGGCAGTATCGCAAATGTATGATATTATCTGAGTCAAAATACTTAGTTAATATATATATAAAACTTAATTATTTTTTTTTTCTGACACAACCGTGGCACTCCAATAAGACACAGGAAGTGAGCTCGCCCTATCACATAAGTGCCTTGCAAAGAGGGCTTTATTTTACTTTACTCGGCATGATGATGATGTCCTCCCTCCTCATCGTGATCCGACGACGGCGACCTCTTCGTTGACAGGACTTCTTCGAATATGCGCGCGGAAGTGACTCGTGAATTCCGGTTTGTTTTTGAAGGTCCGATTACAAGACTACAGTAGAGTTCACCGCAGTCGTTGTAAGTATATGTGTAATTGGGCTTCGGACGAGTTTTGCGCTGTTGGCGGTTCGAGTCGAGGTTTTCAAGCCGTGCTTCCTCAAACTTTTTAATTTTTGTGGTCACCGTGGGGCGCCACTCGCTGCGTTTGTGAGCAGCCCTCTCCCAGCTCCCAGGTGGAATACCACTGGCGGTTAGGTGCCTTTTAAACACATCTTTATAGCGTAGGTGCTGTCCGCCGACTTTGCGTGCGCCTTTTGAGAGGAGGCGGTCGTCTTTCATACGCACTACATGCCCACACCACCTCAGCTGAGCTTTCATGAGCATAGCTTCCATGCCCTGCATTTTCGTCCATCGTAACACTTCTGTGTTTGACACACGGTCGTCCCATGTTATCCTCAGGATGTTTCGGAGGCACCTCATGTGGAAGACGTCTAATTTCTTAATGTCTTTCCTGTAGAGGCACCACGTTTCGGAGGCATATAACAATATGGGTAGGACAATCGCTTTGTAGACGGCCAGCTTTGTTTTCAGTTTTAGATCATGCGATTTCCAGACACGTTGGTTTAGTTTGCCGAAGGCGGAGGCAGCTCTGGCTATGCGTACTGGGATTTCAGTGTCCAGACGGTTATCATTCCTAATCTCACTGCCAAGGTAGCGAAAGTGAGATACTACCTCTAGGACACCGTCACCCAGGAAAATGTTAGGTTCTTCAGGTGGGCTTCCTCGCGGAGGCTGAGCCATTACCTGGGTCTTGGAAGTGCTGATTGTCAAACCGAATTTATTGCAGGATTCGTAAAGATGGTTAAGGTACTACTGGAGTGCGCTAGAACTGTCAGCCATGAAGCAGGCGTCGTCAGCATATAGGGCGTCGAGGATTCTAAGTTGACGGGATATAGTCTTTGCGCGGAACCTTGACAGGTCAAAGACTCCTTTGTCACTGCGTACTGTTACAGAGATAGCGTCGACACAGTTTAGGGCAGCATGAGAGATAACGGCTCCAAAGAAGATGCCAAAAAGTGTAGGGGCCATTACGCAACCTTGTTTTATACCGCATGTAACCGGAAAACCCTCTGAAAGGCTGTCACCGAACTGCACCCTAGCCAACATGGAGTCGTGAAAATTGCGAATGATGTTCACAAATTTTGCGGGGCAGCCAGATCGTTTCAGAACTTCCCAGAGAGCCTCCCGCGGAACGCGGTCGAAAGCCTTCTCAATATCAATGAAGCAGAGGTAAAGTGGACGGTGCTGCTTGAGGCTTTTCTCCTGCATCTGCTTCAAGACGAATATTGCGTCGATGTTTCCCCTGCTGGGCCGGAAACCGCATTGGCTTTCGGGTAGGATCTCTTCTGTGAGTGCACTTAGCCTTGAGTTCATGATATGTGCGAGGATTTTTCCAGCAACAGCGAGGACCGATATTCCGCGATATGATCCACACTCCGAAGCGTCGCCCTTGCCTTTGTAGAGCGTGTAGATAGAAGCATCTTTCCATGCCTGTGGGATAGTCTCTTGAGCCCAGATTGTGAGGATGAGATGATATAAACTGCTGTGGATCGCTGGACCGCCGTACTTAAATACCTCTGGGGGCAGGCCGTCGGAACCTGGGGCTTTACCATTTTGGAGGCGCTGAATGGATTTTTGCATTTCGAATAAGCTGGGAGGTTCGTCAAGCTCGTGGATAACTGGTCTACATGGCAAGTTGTTCAGATAGGAAGGGTCGTAGGTAGAGCTTGGAGGATTGAGGATGCTCTGGAAGTGTTCTTTCCATCTGGATAGGATATCACGCTTGTCAGTGAGACGCTTCGAGTTTGGATACTCTGATAGAATTTCCCTATCTGTTTAGTGTTAACCCATCGTTGTAGTTCTTCAGCTCTTTCAAGCCACCAGGTGTCTTTGAGAGTGCGGAGTTTTTGTTTCAGCGCTTTTTGGGTATTAGTCTTCTGAGATGATGTAGTAGCCGGATTCTGTAGGAAGTGTCTATGCTCTGCGAGTAGAGTTTTAATTTCAGAGTCATTCTCATCAAACCAATCCTGATGTTTCTTTGCTGGCGGGGGAGGGATACAGAAACTGCCTGTGATAGATTAGCGGCCATATTGTTTGTCCAAGTTAAGTCCAAGTTTTCGTCTCCGTTCGCTGTGTTAGACGTAATCAAGTGAAAATTGCTGTCTAGTCTAGCCCTAGCCTCGTTGTCACTGATGAGCCCATCACACAGTGCTCTGATGGGCTTCTTGTGAGGTGCTCGATGAGGTTTTTGTAGTGACATGCGCAGTTTGGACCGTACAAGACGGTGATCCGTCCAGCCGTTTGTTTTTTTCTGACACAACCGTGGCACTCCAATAAGACACAGGAAGCGAGCTCGCCCTATCACATGAGTGCCTTGCAAAGAGGGCTCAGTTTTACTTTACTCGGCATATTAGGAGTGCAAACTTTAACATTTAATTTATGCACAATTTAGCCTGGGCTCAGACAGATGTAGGTATGCCTAAATTTAAAAGCATATAACGGTATTTTCTGGGTCGTACATCATATTTATTTTGTGCTCTTGCATTTGATTTTATATGTAACTAATAAATAAATAAATAACTAAATTTTTATTTGTGTAAAACGTAAAGTAATTATTTTCCATTACACTTATTTTCAATCTCTTTATATGTAGTATCAATAACCTCCGATTCATTTTCTTCAATCCTTTCCTTATTACATATTAAATGTATCTTTAACATTAAGGGCTCTCTAGATGATCAAGCATACTTGTCAAGCTTCGCGTCGCGGGCTGGGAGAGGATCGTAAACCGCAGGAAATATGCATTTTTTTTAAAATATTTACCAAAAATGCCTAATTTTGTAGTTGTATACCAGGGTGTCACGTCATTCAATAATCAATTACGTTTAATTCACGTGACTCCCTGGTATAAGCATTAGTTATGACATATTTAAATGACGGCCTTTTGTCGTCGACAGTACGGCAAAAGGGCAGTATCGCAAATGTATGATATTATATCTAGTTAAAATATTTAGGTAATATATATAAAACTTGATTAGTTTTTTTTCTGACACAACCGTGGCACTCCAATAAGACACAGGAAGTGAGCTCGCCCTATCATAAGAGTGCCTAGCAAGGCGGGCTCGGTTTCACTTTACTCGGCATATTAGGAATGCAAACTTTTACATTTAATTTATGCACAACTTAGCCTGGGCTCAGACAGATGTATGTCTAAATTTAGAAGCATATAACGGTATTTTCTGGGTTGTCAGTTATACTTCTTTTGTGATCTTGCATTTGAATGTATATGTAACTAATAAATAAACAAATAAATTTGTGTTTGTGTAAAATGTAGTGATTATTTCCCTTACACTTATTTTCAATCTCTTTATATGTAGTATTAATAACCTCCGATTCATTTTCTTCAATCCTTTCCTTATTACATATTATGAACAACGTCTTTATGAGTCTTTGCTTTTATTAATAACTCGAAAACAACTAAAGGTATTTCAACCCGATTTATTTCTTTATATAGAACGCCTATTTCGATTATTATAAGGCTATACGAGATCAAAATCAGTTAAATAGTTTTCGAGATACAAAACAAAACGTCAGAAAATTCAGACAATATAAGGTGTCAAACCTCGAGTTTCATTTGATGAATAGGTTTTTATTATTTTATAAAAAAAGTAAGTATGTATTTCAATTAATTGTGCTCATTTATTCTCAAGTCTTAGGCAGAAAAACTTAGTCACATGGGTACAAATATGAAACAACTGTAATAAAATTGCTATTCATATTATTCCATAGAGGCCTAAAAAAATATAGAAAATTGGTGCATATTTCAAAAATGCATATTAACCGGTTCTCACATGATAAACTTTAAAAATTAACAGAGATATGCGAGTTTCCAGGAGTTGCGCACTATCAACTTTTTAAGGTATATTTTTAAGTAATAATAGCAAAACTACCTAGGTATATTCTCGATTTTACCATAGTAACTACCTATATTTACCATATGTATATAGCTAGCGATATTTACCTAGCTATATATGCCGTTACATGCTATCACGTTACTAACGGTCCACCGTCACAAACAACAGCATAATAATAAACAATTATTCCTTTATTGATTTACCGAAAATGGATCCAAAGTAGTAGTTGGGAAGTCTACAGATTGGTGCATATTTCAAAACTAAATTTAGCGGTTCTCAAATTAAACAGTTTTATTATTTACGTTGTTATTAAAATGTACGTTCGCGCATCAGCTCAGTATAAATCTTTACCTTATTAAATAAGATAAAAAACGAATTTACCGCGTGATTTTTTTAGCACCCGACGTTTCGGCGACGTTGCGGCCGCCATTGTCCAGGGTAGACTGACAACGGACAACGGCGTCAGTCAGTCTACCCTGGACAACGGCGGCTGAAACATCGCCGAAACCTTGGGTGCTACAAAATTCACGCGGTAAATTCGTTTTTATCTTATTTATAAAGTCAAATAACCGCGATAGTCCCCGATTTCATCGTTACTTTAACTTTTCAAACAAAGATTTTTCTACAAGATATTAAGGAGCGCACTGAAAGTCAACAATAAAAAATGCAAATAATGGTAGAAGGGGCAACTATGTAATTTCTCGCGTACATACAACTATTGCCCCAAGACATTTGTAATTCATACCTTTAAAAAAAAAAATACCTTAGAAGACTCAATTAGCAATGTCCAAAATGTACACCGAATCAGGATAAAATAAAGAAAAATGTTAATTACTACGTAGGTCATTTCAAGACTTAAAATAAAATTGCTTCGTATCTTAAAAATATACATTTTTAATAATCACGTAAATAAAGCATTTATTTTAAATGTTATCATATAACATATAATGTGTATTTACTTACCTCTACTTTTATTCCTTGTATATGTATAATAATACATAACATACATATGTTTTCTTTGTGTATGTGCAATATGCTATCCTATCGTTTTAGTATCTAATAATATAAACTCACTACCCGAAAGCAAAAATAAATAAATTATAAAAATATATTATTATATCATTATTGATTATATAGGCTATTAGATTGCTCAATGCCAATAAACATTTTGGCGGGCTAACATTTTGAGGCGCTAAAATCACTGTTTGGTGAAAGTAATAGCAATTTACTCGGCCATCTATCATAGCATTGATAATGAATGGTTTTTTATAAAATACTGATTGATCATAAAGCCCAATAATTTAACCAATGATAACAATAATAATATTCAATACTAGTGTTATCTAGCGCATTTTTATATAGGCTGATTATATCACAGAAATATTATGGGGAGATAGAATGCCATCTATTAAACTCTCTGAACATTGTAGTGCCTAATTATGATGCATTCAAACCTGTATACCAAAATAAAAATTGACGTATTTAAGTAGATAATTTTAAAGTAATAAGAGGTGTGATTTTTATTTTTTTTGTTATTATAGTATTAATCTTACCTTATAGGCTACTTTAGAACGTCATCTACATTGCGCCACCATACTGTTATATCACGATAGTTGCTATGTTGAAAAAATAATTAGTTTGTTTTATTATTTTTGGAACTGTGAGTACCAGCCTACTCGTTGCATTTTGTAGCAAAATCCTAGCTGTCAAATCGTAGTACGACATTGAGTAATCTAATACGCTATGTAATCAATGGTATCATTATCAATGTTTCTCATGGTGTTTAATTAAATGCTCAAAATTAACCTAAAAATCTAGGTTAAATTCGTCGTTTCTCGTCAAAAATTAATTCGTCTCAATTGCACGATTTGCCAAGACGCCCCTCTGTTTAGTTTCGCTGTTACTCATGTCCCCTTTGCACTTGTTACACTGATATCTCTACATCTCTGTCGGAGGGGATGCTCGACTGGCGGAGTAATGCCGGTCAGGCCGACGGCGACGTCGCGACGCGCTTGCAATCATTCCGGCACGATCCGGGGCGGGATGAGACGGGATTTCCCTTACAAAGAAAGCAAGGATACAGCCAGTATTATTACGATATTGCATCCTTAACGTCTATTAAGTCAAAATCAAAAGGGAATGCGTTCGATGGAGTATGTAACAAAACTCTATGTAAGAAGGCTGTTTCTATGTAAGAAGGCTTACTACTAAGTAGTAGATTTTATAAATGATACTGATTTTTTTTCGAATGATTATAAAATCGAGATTTAATATTCTTTTCTTATTTTATTGAAAATTGTTAACTATGTAGGTATATTGTTTTTTTCTTTTTTTCTTTTTTTTCTTTTTGACTATTGTTGTTAATTATGACTATTTTAAATTCTTACTGTACCTATATTTTAAATTGTTTCAAATATTACATTATATCATGATTATATCCAGTATCTATAAAGTATTTGAAATGTAAGCTGAATGACAAATTACCTATAATTTAAAGAATAAATTGTATTTCATATTTTGACGTCACAAAGCAATTTTTACAAACTCTATTGTGAATAAAAACATTTTGATTTTGATTTTAACTCACCGTTTCACGCATTTCGCCCTTGCACATTGCTTTGCTTAATATGCGATTTTCCACTTCTTCGCAACAAAAAAAATCGTTGTTTCGTTTGGTTTATGCCTAGAGTTTTGAAAGATGAAACTCTCCTTTTTGAACGTTACGAGAAACAATATTAAATTATAAGTCAAAAATAATTATATTCTTTCATTTTTATAGAGTGATAATGTATTTTTCTAAAGTAATATATATGTATATAACTCGTGTGTATTAAAAAAATCAAAATATATCAATATAAATAATAATTAAACGCTTTATTTGATAAAACGAATCGGCGAGCTTATTGCTTTGAAGCAATATCTTAAAGCTAAACTTATCCTGATGGAAAAAATGTTTTGCGATAAAGATAAGATAAAACTATCAATAAAATTACTTAAAAGAGGAGCTCGCATCCATTGTATCCAGAAATAAAATCCAGCGGTAAATAAAAATAAAATAAATATTTTAAAAAGCGATTAACCTATAATTACGCTGGGAACGGGGAAGGAAGAGGGTGGGGGGAGGGGACGAGATATATTTTAAGCACGTGTTAGTGTTATTTAAGCCTACATCTGTAGTAATACAAACTTGATGCTGTCCTTTCATGTGTGAGTAAAGCATTTCAGAGACGGTCTCTATGTACAGAGCAGGAGCGCGAATATAAATTATTACTGTAACCAGGGATCGAGAGCAGTAGGTCGTATTCAGATCTCAGAAGGCGCCCATGAGCTGATGCATTAAGGCATTGAACCAACTTATAACTCGTAGTGGCTTAAGATTATAAAGAGTAAACAGAGGATTCTATATCTCTCCCTTCTTGGTTCGTCAGCCTGTAAAGCCTCCTTTGTACTCCTTATTATGGCCATACCTTCTTAGGTTACCTATAATGTGTGTGTATGTTGGTTTAACTTTGTGCGATTGTGTGTGTGTTTTTGTATTATGCAAGAATTAATGTTTTGAACTTTATTTCAATATTTATAAAACCGAACGTCATACCTGTCAGTTCGCGGAACAGCTATATCCTAAAATAAATATCAGCATCCCTATAGATACTGGCGTCTTTGCTCAGTTAGGTATGCAATGAGTCGAAGGCTATACGTTTAATTTATTTTTCCTGCACGTTTTATTGTAATGTATACCGAATAGCATAGCCATTCTTCTGTAAATCTTGTTGTTTAAAATAAATTAATAAATAAATAAAATATAAAGCGAATGTAGAAATTTTGCAGATTTTCAACCCTGGTGGCTAGATTTTCCTTATTGTCGAGAAAGATAACATCTGAATAATTAAGAAGAGGTAGGAGAATGGATTGGCAGATACTCAAAGTGGACTAGACAGTGGCAAAGGATGCCGTGGTCCGCGATAGATTCAATATATACCGATCACCGCTACACTAGGGAGAGGATCGCGCAAGCGAATTCAAACCTGTAACCAATCGGGAGGTTAGAGATATCCTAATCATTTATTTCAGACAGAGATATCCTTTTAAAACTGGTAGTTTAGGGGAGAGGCTACTCGCTGGGTACCTTTCCCGGTGCCTCACTGTAAGGCGTAGATTTGTATTGTTTCTAAGTCTTCAACGCTCATTTGATGGCTGAAAGAACGATCATGATCCTTATACCATCCTGGGGTGGCGGGTTCGCCCGTTGTAGTCAACGACGCTCCACTGCGCTAACACAAATATAAACAAATTTTCTAGGCTTGAAAAAATGCCGCCGTAAGCTTCATTCCCATGGCTGGCCTTATAAGGGTAAGTACGAAAACTTTGGTATCGATGTAGTAGGACCTCTTCCAAAATCCTACGTTATAAATTAGAGTCCCCTCGATTTAAACATGTTATGCCTTCACTCGCGTTACAATTGGGTGGGCATATAAGGGTAATATCAAAAGCATAGCCGTATTTTATAAGTGGGTGGAATTTTCACTTGAGGAAACACCGCCCGGCGAGAATTTCGCTTCCCCAGCCGAGACCCGCTGGAGCACACAATTAAATGGGAACACGAGTATCTTCGCGCGAAAACGATGACTTGGTAAACAAACGAGAAATCTCAAAATAGACGCGTCTGGCAATTGCTGCCGTAATAATCCCATTGAAAAAGTAAAGTGGATCAACTTGTATTGTTCTTTACTTGGCGTTGGTTTGAGAGAGCTAGAAGTACGTTGTATTTATTTATTTAAGTAATTCAAGAATAATTTAAAACAATTTTATCTTAGGAACTATGCATTAAATATTTTAAACATTGAATAAATAGCAGAAAATGAATACATAGCAAAGTCCAGTGACAACGCCACCTAACTAGGCCGGGACCTGTTCTAAGGTGAACGTTTAATTTTGTGCGTGCTTGTTCATAATTGTGATTATTACAAAAACAAAATATTTTTGTAACAAAAAAAAAAAAAAAAATAATAATAAATTGTCGTAATAAAATAATTATTTGGTCACAAAAGAATAAACATGCAACAACTACCTTAAAAACTATTAAATACTTAAAATTAGGAGTAGAAAATAAACATGTAACTAAGATTAAGAATATATAAGTATACACATATATACATACATACATACACATACAGATATATTTAAAAATAATAATATTAAATACAATAATAAAAAGTAATTTTAATATGATATAAAATATAGTATAACATAAATAAGATAAAATGAATTTACCGCTGTAAGTTTGTAGCATCCGATGTTTCGGCGATGCTGCAATCGCCGTTGTCCAGGGTAGACTGAAGTGCTGTCATTTATTACCCGCTGTTCTGTCGGTAGCTGGCAAACTACTGTTGTTACTGCTGATACGCATATTTCAAATTCAAACTCGAATGTCTTTATTGATATATAATAAGTTTATAGTAAAAACACATTTTTTAAAACAAGCTTTTTTTAAGATGCTCTGTCCCGAGCCAACCGTGGGTGCAGCAGCCATATCATAGTGGAAGTGTCAACATATTTTAAAATTTTCTCACCTCTAAATAATAATTCAATAATAAATTTATAAGAATATAGTGCAATTCTACAGTCTGGATTCATTCGCGGTTAACAAGGGACGCGTCCCAAAGGATCTTATCGGTCTGAGCTGTTCACTTTAAATATTCGACCAGCGTGTCTATGGACAAAGTCGACCATCGAAAACAAGCGAGCTGTCGTTACTGGCTGGTGGCAGATCGACTTTGCTGAAGATACATCGGACGACTTACTGAAGATGGTGGTGGATTTGATTGACCAGCCGACCTGCCGAAGACTATATGCAAAGACTCTCAGAAAGAGGTTACCGCAAGGTATAACGGACGATCAATTGTGCGCTGGAAGCTTAGAAGGAGGACGATACTCTTGTGGAGGCGATAGTGGTGGACCACTGCAAGTGACGATAGCTGACAACCAATGCCTCTTCAACATAATCGCCGTTACCAGTATTGGAAAGAGCCCTTGCGGAAGTGCCAAGGGACTTGGCATATACACTGCCGTGAAGAGTCATGTGAAATAAATGGCGTTTTAGGAGTATGTCTACTGCCGGAAAATTGTCCAAAAACTGACGGGGATTTGCAAAAAAGGAAACTATCACAATTTTGTATAATGTCGGAACAAGAGACTGTATGCTGTATTCAACACAGCCCCATGAGCAACAACACGAGATCATCAGAAAACCAGGATAAATCCAATAATGCATCTTCTATATCACCGCCTACTACAACAACTACCAATAAGTCACCGGTCATCTCTACAATAGCTCCAGAAAAACCTTAAACATCGCCACAAGCCATAACTACCAATTTCATAAATGACAGTGTGAAAAAACGAACTAAATCGGAAAAAAATTGCTCTGCAATATTGAGTACAAATTTAACAATGACAGCCATTGCTGTGTTGGCGATTAATTAATTTATTTTATTTTGTCTGCATCCAAACTTTTCTCTGGTCGTAACGGTCTCCGTTCCATCGGGTTCAGAAGAGGGAGGAAGAGAGAGTGCACATGTGGTCGCGCGCCCACCTGTGCACTATAATATAGCCTGCGCACTTGACTGTTTCCGAACAGTGGACTCTGAGAAGACTAAAGAAGTCACTAGAATTTACAATGCAGTCGCTATGGCCGAACACGGCTAGAAGGATATATATCATAGTGGAACTTAGAACAGGCTATCATAATTAAATGCGTATACAAAATTTCGTCTCAGTGCTGTTGGTCGTTGAAAAATCCCCTTGTCGGGAGCCAACCCTGGGTACAGCAACCATGTCATAGTGAAACTTAAAACAGGCTATCATAATTGAATGCGTATACAAAATTTCGTGACTGTAATGTTGACTGTTGAGGAGCCGCCTCGTCGGGAGCCAACTCTGGGCTCAGCAGCTATGTCATGATGAAAGATATAACGGGCTATCAAAATTGAATGCGTATACAAAATTTCGTGTTAGTGCTGTTGACCGTTGAGGAGTCCCCTCGCCGGGAACTAATACTGGATGCAGAATAAGGCAATGCTGACCATCGCTTTTCTTGTGTTTTTGTTCTTTTTTAATTGAATTATATTGAAATATATATTTTAACCTGTAACATGGACATTTTATATATATAATTGTATCCTCGGACTATTTAAATTTGATTCTTTAAATATTTATTGCCATATCATTTTTCCATTTATTTCGATTCATTATTAATATTTTTATATTTTATTGTATTTATTACGACATTATATTATTATTATTCAATTTGATTATTTCACCATTTACTAAATGGTATTTTTCCAGCACACTACAGCTACAGTTACATCACACTAAACTACACTACAATTACATCACACTACACTCAAATTACAATGTTTATTATTATTAGTTAATTTTTAATATTATTTGATACCTAGCATATTTTAAAAATTAAGTGTTCTAAAGTATGCACAAACCACTCTATTTGGTACGCTTGTCTTATACGGGCCTAGGCCTAGTTAGGCGGCGTTGATTTAAAAAAAATTTGGTCTGCGGTGCTTTCTATTTTGCTATTATTTACATTTAAGCCTATAATGTTAAACTTACAATGTACTGCCATAAAAATGTGCTTTTCTTTAATAATAAATAAATAAATAAATAAACAATGCATTATTATCAAAACTGCACCAGCATGTAAAATTTCAACATCATAGGACAAAAGGAAGTGGTTCAAATTCTGCTTGCAAGATTTAAACTAAATAAACATACTGATAAACATTGCAAGGTAAATAAAGCTTGTAAAAATAACATTCATCATTATCAAGTTATACATACGATCGCTACCGTATGCCTAACCGTTTGTTACTTCTTCATAATTGTGTATAAAATACACAATAATTGTGTATAAATACATACGTGATACTTCCCTAAATGACGTCATATGTTGCTAGACCGCGCGCCAACTGCAGTGATTTCAATACTATCTTTATATAATTGGTATTAGATCGATCAATTCCATAGTACATATTGAAAACCCTTCTGCGCCGGAGAAACGCTTTGGATAAAATGCATTCTATAGGATAAAATGCATTCTAAATGAATTCAAAGGTAATTAGAAACTGGACCACTCATATTATGGTTTGTACTCCCACTCTCAAAATAGCGCTGAGGAAAATATTGTTCGAAGTACTTCTGAATTAATAAATCAGATAAAAGTATTCGCACCATTATGTTGAAACTATAAGTATATCTAAAATATAAAATCGAAGACTATCGCGGTTGTTTGACATTATAAATAGGATAGAAAACGAATTTACCGCGTGAAATTTGTAGGACCCGACGTTTCGGTGACGTTGCAGCCGCCATTGTCTAGGGTAGACTACGTTGGACAAACGAAACGGCCCATAGCCACGCGACTGACAGAACACATCAAAGCTGTTAAAAACGTTCAGCGAGAAAAATCGGCGATCTGCGAACATATATTGGATAGCGGAAGTAACCACTGGATGCAGTTTCAAAATCCCATTGTTCTATCCAAGGAACAATTCTTCTTTCCTCGCATGATCCGGGAAGCCATTGAAATAAGAAGAACTCCGAACTTCAATAGAGATGACGGCTACAAACTCTCTTCTACGTGGAACCCTCTTCTTAAAATGTTCCCGCCGCCGAACGCTGAACGCAAAGACGTAAAACAGGATACAGTGAGTGTTGTGTGCAAGACGGATTTTAAAAATTCCCGCGCTCTGAGCCCGGCCCCCCACCACCGTTATAACCTACGCAGTGGCGGCAGCGGTTTGCGGCCTACCCGCAAAACAACGGACTGACAGCTCTTCAGTCTACCCTAGACAACGGCGGCTGCAACGTCACCGAAACGTCGGGTCCTACAAATTTCACGTGGTAAATTCGTTTTCTATCCTATTTATAAGTATATCATACTCGACTGTATGTGTGTCTCTAAATAGCTTAATTTAACAAATCGCCAATGAAAATATGGTGAGCTGTCTTCATCGACATGTCGACCTAAACCAATTGAATTGGCATTTCTCTGTATTTTAGAGTTTCTATAACAAAAAAAATTTCTGCAGAATTCTGTCATAATCACTTAGATAGTACCGTAACTTCCTTTCTTCTTTATCTTATCTGTTTTAACTTCCCACCTAATTGTAGATAGACTATTATCTCTGTTATTTTAAATACTGATAAATCTGTTCGAAGCAAAATATTTCGGGTTGTTTCGAAACTTTTATCTTTAATATTGCTTCTGTTCTTATATTGTTTTTCTTTAGGCTCTAACTTACAAACAAGTTGCAAGTTACTTAATATCACATAGTGTTTAGTAATAAGCTAGTTTTATGACTAGTGAATTGCTAGATGTCTAATGTTTCCTTATATTCGATTTCGTCTCAAATGAAGTCGTTGCTCCACTGCCCGTCTAGATTTTGGTGTTAGGTTTTTCGGACAGCAAGTAGAGCATTTAATAAATCACGCCCGTGCAATGTCTTGGTTATTGTAGAGGGTGGGGTGATTGGTTAGACCACTCGATGAAAAGAAAATAATGCCGTGTTTCTGTCCCGGTAATTGATGTTGGGAGTCTTGCGGTTAGCGTCTGTCACGGTTAGCGATTTATCGCGTTAATTATTAATCAATGATAAAGGTTGACAGGACCTCTCGCGCAGACCGCGACGACGACGAATCGACGCAATGGCTAATAAAATCATTTTCTCCGTTGGAAGTGTAGCCGTAAAGAAAATACTTGCCAACGAAGAGCCAGATAAAATTATGACGCTTGAATCAAACGCGACATTAATAATTTGCACGGTCCTGCTGATTTTCAATCAGCTTTTGTTAATGCGCTTGAGATTGCCATTGAGCTGCGCTCGCATGGGGATTATACGCTAACGCAACGATTTTACATGAAATGTATTCTTAAAGAAATCCAAAGTAATTGGGCACCATACAAGCCAATCGATGATTGTACTCCTACTCCCAATCAATCCCTGAGGCAGAAATATTACTATTTTCTGCGAATATTGATCGAACTACCTCTGACTCGAGAAGACAGAAAAATCTGCAGGCGTACAATTATTCTGAAAGTGGATCCCGCTCGATTGTATGTTTCTAAACAGTTTATTTAAAGGCCTCGTCCATATTTGTGGGTGTAACATGCGTGTAAATGTGTGTCTGTTTATTGCATCATTTCGACAGAATTGAAAATGAAATTCCGTTATTCCTATCACAAATAAAAAAATCGGTTGTCTGTAAAGTCGGTTTACTGACGATAGTTGAACGTGACAACGTCATAAGAAAATACTGATGGAATGGTTGCATTTGAAGCAGTTTCATTTAAGATTCTGATATTGTTTATTACAAACACCCAAAAATATATGCTTTTATACTCACCGATTTGACTACGTCATGTAAATGTATTATTGTATAGCAGTATAATTGTATAATTGTTTATTGTTTAAAGTTTATTGTTTTTTTTAATTTGAAAGTTTGAAATCGTAAACTGTTAAATAACGGTTTGAGAAGCGTTTGAGCACGCTGCGCCATCTAGCGGTAGGTAAATAAACAGGCGTCGTAAATAAACAATATCAGCGACATTTTACCAACCGCTTGATAGCGCATCGTAATGATAGCTTTTCATACTTTTTTTTTTTATATAAAAGTTGCTTACTTTGTTGCACTTCGTTGTACCCACAAGAAAATTGTCCGTTCAGTAATAACATTCCGTATATCAAGAATACATATAAAATTATGTCAATAATTTAAATCAATCTAGTGATTTTCAATCGTACTATTTTAGACTGAGGTTAGTAAATAATTATTGTCGCAACCGGTAGATGGCAGCATTTATATTGAATAATAAATATAATAAATGGAACGCCTCAGAGCGAGGTAACGCCGCATGAGTCATGTTTTTTCGTGCGTGCAGCAGGCTCCATCGATTTATAAGACGTTGTCACGTCAAAAATATTAGCTAACCCGGTAATGGAACCCGAAACCTTACAATATAAGATTAGGCGACATATCCACAACGCCAACAAAAAGTGTACCAACACTATGTGCATTACCTAAATGTTCTACCTATCTATCTTATGCGACTTGTTGGCCTCATTCAAGTGAATCCTAATGTTCCTGCATTCTAGTGTCATGCACATTTATTTCATAATCACCTAGATAGTACTGTAATTACATTTATTCTTATTCTTACCTTTTTTTGGGTACCCTTTAATGGTCGATTGCATATTATCATAGCTATCTTCTATTCTGATTAGTTTTTAAGACCAAATATTTTGTGTTGTTACGAACCTTTAATATTGCATCTGTTTGTACATTGTTTTCTTTACATGCTTAGTTGCAAATAATTGTATATCACATAATGTTGTGTTTTAGGCTAGTTTTGCATCGAGTGAATTAATGGTTTTCTAATGTATCTATATTTGCATCTTCGTTAGGGGTCTCATTTGCAATAGTTGCTCCACTGACCGTTTAGATTTTCAGATACCTCTTTGCGGAGAACTAGTACAGAATTTAAAAAATCACGTCCGTGAAATGTCCTCGGTTATAGGCGTGGGGTGGTTGTTTGGACCACTCAGAGAAATAAAATAATGGCAGCGTTTCTGTCTCGGTAATTGATGTTGGGATTCTTGCGGTCAGCGTCTGTCAAGGCTTGCAATTTATCACGGTAATTATTAATCGATGATAACGGTTGACAGGCCCTCTCGCGGACCACGATGACGACGTCGTGACGCGACGGTTTATGAAATAATTTCCTCCGATGGCAGTGTCTCGCCATAAAGGAAACAGTTGCCGTCGACGGGCCAGAGAAATTATGACGCTCGAGTAAAGCGTGACGTGTGTTGGTTTTGTTTCCGTTGGTTTGAACGCGTTTGTGGGCGAGATTAATAAGGCTATTCGGGCGTATACTGGTCCGTGTACCATTTTCCGTAGGCCTTATCTTTGTCTCTAAAATATAAGAAATAAAAAAAAAAACGCTTTCTTTGGTAAGTATTCTTTTTTTAAGAGTTAAGAAAGGGTATTATTTCTTACAGTTGGCGGGCCCTAAAGGGCGCCATAGTCCGCTGTAAAATCAAACTAAATTACCGCTAACGTCAGATAGAGGCCGCGCAAGTTATCTAGAACTCAGTGACCAGATCTGGCAGTAAGAGCGCGAGGTTGACCCGCTAACTCTTCGAAAGTTAGACATGGAAATGAAACTCACGACGGCATAAAACATAATGCCGTGTACTTTATCTGTCATGCAGTTTAATAATATCAAGTAGTTTTCGATCTAGGTGATTGCTTGTTGTTTCTATATTTGCCTCTTCGATTAGCATTTTCATTCTCCGATGTGCAAAGAATACATTTTAGGTGTTTGTTCATTTCGCGTGCAGTTGCAGTTAATTATGATACTTCCACTACGTGACGTCATACGATCTAGGTCGCACACCGAGGCTAAACTCAATATCAAAATATTTAAATTTAATCAGTTTATGCATTGTTTTCAATAATGCATCTTATTATGTATAAAAGAGTCATATAATATAAGCAGTAATATAAGTATATATAATTTAATCAAAAACTCTTACTGATATCAAGTGTTTATTTTTTAAGCTATATAGGTATACATATATATTCATAATTTTTGTTTGTTTATTTATTTAAGAATCAATAACCATAAAACATTGATTTTGCTTACAGAAATAACAGGACCTGAATCCGAATGTTTCGGAGCCCGTGGCTCCTTCCTCAGCGGCGAGAAGAATACTGGCATCCGCTGCTCTCACCAACGGCTTCCCGTTGTTCTTCCGTGGTACTGAAAGAATGGTGATTTAGCTGGATAATATGAATTTAATTTGAGATAAATTTTAAATAATTTTAGACATAATGAAAACACAAAAAAAAGATTTAAACATAACTAACTGATGTAGTAAGTGGTAGCGAACGGTTTCGTGCAGCTTGGGCCACAAGATCCATTTTTTTATCGGATAAGACTCTTGTGTCTCAGGCCTCACAAGCTGGTGGACCGGTTTGTCCTGGTGGGATTGCATCCCGGCGCTACTGGACGGTTTGCGCACCGTTCGGCAACACCAATCAGTTGTTCACTCTAACTTATTGCTGAAGGAGTCTGTAGACTATGGAAATATACTGTCTTCTAAGCAGCGGGTGTGGATGTTGACCTGCTGTCATGCCATTTTTGACATGATCCCGTGTGGCACTACGAGCAAAGGACGCTCAGGTCCGCTATAAATTCAAACTGAATTACCGCTGTTTATACAGTAGGTAGAGGTCGCGTAAGCGACTTCAGACCTGTAACCAGTGTAACCGGTGCCTCGCCATAAGGTGTTGGCCTCTGACGGGCAGATGATGTAGCTAGACTGTGGATTGTTTTTCGTCCCAAGTCTTCTGCGCTCACCTCACGGGAGACAGAACGATAAATTTCGTTAAAACTTCCTGAGGTGACGAGTTGGCCCGTTGTAGTGGACAGCTCTAGTTGGTGTAGTAAGTGCCTCACTAGTATATTTGTTAATTATATTATGTGTGGTAGTGTTTAAATTACGTGTGTATGGTAAGGGTGTGTACGGACTTCAGTACCTCCATATCGGTTAAAAAAGCATGACTAACCAACGGATTCAATATAAATTCATAAACGCAAATACAATCGATTCTACACGTGCACTGCCATTAAATTCCATCAAATTTCGGTAATTAATTTGCAGTCACAGCCGGTGAGTCATGCCAATTTCTTCTAATCGATCGAATTAACACACTTATTTCCAACAATCTTTTCAGCATTGCGTCATGTAGCATAGTATATAAACCAGTACATTCGACCAATCAATTATCATTCTCGAGCGGTCGTCTTCTGTATCATTCTCGGGTAGTCACCCTCCGGCATCACATCCGCGATATTCACTCCTCGAGTGGCCCGCCGCGTTCATACCTCGAGCAAACATCCGCAATTATCATTCTTACCGCACGCCGCGATCAATATTCGGGAACGTTATACTGGCAATATAGTACGATGCGGCATCATATTCAATTCACTTAAATAACCTGTTAAACCGACGATCAATAATAAATAAACCTTCTGATAACGCAAATTGCTTCTCATTACGGAGTAAAGGACTAGTTGACACCGGCTCTCATATCAAACATCTTGGAGTCAGTGAGAGTCGGCCTTCCGTCACAAGTGTGTGTGTGATACGTATGTGTTAATATAACTCTGATATTTGTTAACATTAGAAACACCGCTCAATGTTGGATGTTTAGTTCGAACCCCTAGCATGCTCACAACACCTATATATGCCATAGTAAAAATAAATATAGAGAAAAATAAAACAAAAAAGTAACTTTCCTTTAAAGTTAATTTGAATTAGAAATTTCAACTAAAACAAAACTTACTCAATTTGAAAGTGGTTAGTTTGAAAATGGACGTAGTATTATAAAATAGGACTGGTATAATGCGGTAATTGAAAGCTAATAATCCATACTTCCCATAAGTATATTGACTGCGGCAGCGTCCTCATAAACTATCAAAAGAATGTCGAAGGGAGCAACGTTACACGGAAGAGGGAAAGTTTTCCGCTGCCTCGTACTTAGGTCACACTGAAAGTTTCCGAAACTGGCGACTTAGGGGAAGCTTTGTTTAGAAGGCCAAAAAAATATGTTTTTCATGTTTTTTTAAGGTAAAATTGAAATCTGCCGATTGTGCTGAAATTTGACATGCAAGTATCATTGTCATGGCGAGAGTTAAAAATGTTGTGGTTGAAATCGGTCTGCCTGGTCGGAGTAAGGGGGGGGGGGGGGAGGCAACCAGTCATATTTCACCCTGTACACAGATGCCTTATTGGGCCTAAATTACATTGTGAAATTTTGATTGGAATCCTACATATATACAAACTCCACAAATAATATAAGTCCATCATATATTAATTAAATAAGAAGGCCTTTAAAGCAGCGAAGCTTTCCATGCATGGATTGTTCGCAATTCGAATTCGAAGGTCACGACGACCTGCGTTTGCAATTTGATTTTTAAATTGAATTAGATGACGCGCGTTCGATATTCCAATTTACATTGCGTTTTTTCGCATATTAATAGGAATTTTAGCTAACTGCTCGTCGACTTTATTTATGAAATGAAATTTCTTCTTCTTATAGTGCCTCTCCTACAGGAGATTGGCTGTCAGATGTGTGTTTTTTCTTGTCTTGAGCCAAGCAAAATAGTTCTTCTACAATTGAGTTGTTTGTCCACTCACGGATGTTACGGAGCCAAGACTTCCTTCATCTTCCAGCCCACCGTTTACCGCAAACTAACCCCATAATAATGAGCCGAAGCAGTTGGTATCGCTCATGTCTCAGCACGTGGCCCAGGTACGCCTTTTTCATTTACCTGATTGTGGGTAAAATTTCACGATATCTACCGAATAGTTGGAGTACTCTAACATAGGGAACTCTCTGGATCCAGCTAATGCGGATCATTCTACGGTAGCACCTCATCTCAAATGCTTCGTGACACTTCTGAGTGTCTGGTCTGGCTTTCTGGGTCCAAGTTTCGCTACCATAAAAAAATCATAGGTCGCTCATAGTAATGGAAAATTCGCATTCGGGGCTTGATGTTAAATTTACGGCCGTATAATACCTTTTCTATTTTCTTAAACGATGATCGGGCGATTTTGATCCGGGTACGAATTTCTTGTTTGCAGTTTCATTCTCTGTTTACCCACGCACCTAGGTTTTTGTATTGCCAGACTCGCTATAAATCCGAACCTAACAAATGATTCTAAATCCGAACCTGACATTTGATGAAATGAATAATTAGATAAAATAGTAGTCTCTGGCTACTTGCCGGAAAAGTCCTGGAAGAATACAACCGATTTTTTTTCCGATTCATGCCTATGTTGTACATATTATTACTTATTTTCCTACTTAAATTTATTGAATATATTGTAAAGTTTATTAATTATATTTTTTTAAATATATTATTACATTTTATTTATTTAAATTTGTGTAAAAACAGATTTGTTAGACAAACTCTTTTGTTAGATTTAAAAAAATATTTCAAAATTTAAATCAAAAGCGTCAGCTCGCACGTCAACAAACAAATTATAACACATCACAGCCAGATACAGATCTTCTATGTCTAGTTGGTTGTTCGATGTCGCATCATTTCGGATATGCTAGCATAGAGCTATGTTTTTTCGCCATACTGTTTATTTTTAACAGACTTAAAAAAAAGAGGTTATCAGTTCAGTTGTATCTTTTTTTTGAAGTTTGTTACCTTAGAACTCCGTCATTTATGGACCG
>OX155959.1:29517108-29541899 GCA_944548615.1 Micropterix aruncella | reverse complement strand
ATATATATATATATATATATATATATATATATATATATATATATATATATATATATATATATATATATATATATATATATATATATATATATATATATATATATATATATATATATATATATATATATATATATATATATATATATATATATATATATATATATATATATATATATATATATATATATATATATATATATATATATATATATATATATATATATATATATATATATATATATATATATATATATATATATATATATATATATATATATATATGTATATATATATATATATATATATATATATATATATATATATATATATATATATATATATATATATATATATATATATATATATATATATATATATATATATATATATATATATATATATATATATATATATATATATATATATATATATATATATATATATATATATATATATATATATATATATATATATATATATATATTATATATATATATTTATTTAAAATAAAATTAGTAAAAGCTACTTAAAAAGCAGCGAAGGAAATCCCAGCTTGGATCGGGAAATGCTAATATTTGAATGAGATATACTTACGGATGTGCACGACTTTCGACGGTGCAATGTAAGTTTAAAGGTCCTTTTGCAGTCGACTAACGATAACTATTCATCCATATATCTCAAAAATCAAGGTTATCTTGGCTTGTATAAAATTGTATAAAGACCAGTATAAAATTGTAGAAAACAGTAAAATATTTTTATATTTGATAAGTTTTGTAAAGAAATCCGTTTATAGGATGATGTTTTTATTTAAAATAAATTTAGTAAAAGCTACTTAAAAAGCAGCGAAGGAAATCCCAGCTTGGAACGGGAAATGCTAATATTTGAATGAGATATACTTACGGATGTGCACGACTTTCGACGGTGCAATGTAAGTTTAAAGGTCCTTTTGCAGTCGACTAACAATCACTAGTCATCCATATATCTCAAAAATCAAGCTTATCCTTTTGCAACACAAAATGCCTCCAATTGGGACGAATTAAAGCGAAAAAATCAAAAATTAAAAAAATTGATCACTTCAGCAAAGCCGTATTTCGAATGCTACCAACATTTAAAATATGATACAATTGGCTGAGTTTGTTATCAACAAGCCATTAAATCGGAAAAAAAACTCCATATGTTTATTGAAATGAAAGAAGAAACTTCAATCTTAATTTCTGGCCGAGAAGTTTATAAAAAAGGCTGTATAATGTTATCAAAATACCTTAAACATTTTTTTTAAATATATATATTATATATATATATATATATATATATATATATATATATATATATATATATATATATATATATATATATATATATATATATATATATATATATATATATATATATATATATATATATATATATATATATATATATATATATATATATATATATATATATATATATATATATATATATATATATATATATACAGGATGAGTATTTAATTAGTGACATACATCTAGTGAGTAAATCAGTACGACAAAGTATGCAACGTTTCATATTTTTTTTGAAAATACCTCAAAAGAAAACAACAAATTTGTTTCTTTTATTTTTTTTCTAAAATTTGGAAACTATACCAATTGAAGAAATGTTTATGAAGCGTTGAGCGCGCTGCGCCTACAATAGGTAAAATATCGCTAATAAACAATGTTGGCGATATTTTACCTACTGCTAGATAAAGGATCGTGGTCATAGCTTTATATACTATTTAAAAAAAATGTTTGGCTTTTTTTAAATTCTTATCAAGAGTTGCTTAATTTGAAGTACGGATTCACCCACTACAAGGTAGTCACTAATTAAAAACTCATCCTGTAATTATGAATACATTGAGTGCAAAAAACGGACCGCCTGCAAAATTCTAATCGTAAAGTGTATTTTCAATACAGATATATTTTATTGTAAAAGATACTATTTGTTGGAAAAAAAATTATTCAGTAGCAAAATACCAAGGATTAGCAGTTTTAACTGGTTTTCCTGAAAAGCGTAACGAAACGCTGTTTTTAACAAACTATAAAACCTAAAGGTATCAAATACTCAATACACTATGATTAATTTTTAGTTAGTAGGGTGTATTTCCTCTCTATATTATCACGGCTTTACAACTATGGACACCTTTTTTTCTTTCCTGGCAAGGAAAGAATTCTGAGTGCATTTCTGTTTGTCTGTGTGTATGTGTGAATTTCTCAACGATAGCGCCCAAACGCTTCATCCGATTGAGTTGAAATTTGTCATGCAGGCATCATTTGATCATGGCAAGAGTTGAAATGTTCATGGGAAAATAATTGAAATTATACGTACTCAAGGGCAAAGTGTATTAAACCATTCCAGTAAATAAATAAATAAATTCTATACCAAACCGCCTATACCTCGAACCTACATGTATGCAATAAAGATTTATCTATTCTTCTGCATAAATACTTCAATATTATATTTATTCATGTCAACATTTCGTCAGTCATATTTAAAGCAATCCTGAGAGGCCCACATTATTCACAAATTTATTTGCAAAGCTTTGCAAACTGCTTTAAACTTCTAACATCTGAAACCATCCCGTGTGTTGTGCGTGTATCGATTTTTCCGAATATATTACCTGTCTCATGGGGGACAAAGGAATTTGCTTTATTCCGTGTTTCAATATTGCCATAATAGGCGCCTCGTATTTATGTACGTGTGTCAACATTACTAATGCCGACATAGATTACGTAAGTTCCCTGTCAAACCATATCAGAAATTGCTCCGATTTATTAATGTACGCCGTGGATGATGATTAATAATTTGCTTTCGATTAATTTCTTGATGTGGGTAAATAGTAATGGTTGTTTTATGCCTTTTACCTCTGTTTTATTCTGACTTCCTATAGGAAATTACAGTTTAGCCCAATAAGAAATAAGTAAGAATTCGGATACGGATCTCCAGATAGTTTTATCCCTAAATTAGCTATAGCGTAATGCTCTCACAAATAGTAAAAAATCGGTTGTCACCCTAAGAATTTAACGGCAAGCAGCAAACCCCCTCCCCATCCCCCCCTCCCCTTCCCCCCTAAGCCTCCAGTGTTAATGTTACAATGTACTGCAGATAAAAGAACGTGCTTTTCTTCAACTAAATAAATAAATAAATATACGAGTAACTAATTACCTATGTAAAATTATTATTAATTGAGGTAAATTAAATATGAAAAATAAGGTAGGTACATATCAATAAATAAAATTAATAATAAAAAAATAAATTAATTGTAATGTCGCTCTCCTAATAGTCTACCAAAGGTCTGAAAAAAAATATGCAATAAAAACAGTGTGAAAAAGGGGCTTCTCATTCCCAATTTCAATACCTTTCTTTTCCGAAGGATTATAGTATAAATATTTGAAAAAGCTCACATACAAAATCGGCCCGTACTACCCCTTAATATATCCGATATATTTGGCGCATTTAAAATTTAGATTTGGTAGGTAAATAAGCGCAGAGATTCGGGGGATATTTCCCTAGATGCGAGCGGGGAAAAGACGGCTGCCATCGGGCGGCTAGTCATTGATAAATCACAATACGTCGTGAGATAGTTCAAGGGGATAAATGTATACCGATTGACTGCCTCAAAAGCGCGAGATCAAATACATCTGCCCAGCAACCAAACCCTGCCGTCTCTTCGACCGGTAATTCTCAAACTTTTGGGTTAGGATTTTTATTTCCTATTTGCAATTCTTTGTTTCTTATCGGTTCAGTGGAGCTCCGGCCTGAAGGCCTGCCTATATTACCATCCGGTAGCCTCTCCGAAGAGGGACCAATGTGAAAGGGCCGCCGTCAACTCTGGCTCCGGCTGTAGCCTACAGTCGTAGACAGTTGGGATCGGAAGATCCGATGCGGGGGAAACCTCTATGTGGAACTGGGCGGGTTGTACATCGAGCGGCATCAGCTAATCGACTGTGCATTCCGGCGAATAACGGGGGTACAATTTGACTTAAGGTCATCTATCTTTACAAACGATTCGTTGATCATCCGAACCCGTGTGGAGCTTAAAGGGTAAAGAGCGCCTCGCTCTGTAAGGTAGAGGCTGCGCAAGAGACTTTGAGTCTGTGATAGACTGGAGAGGATTGGGAAATCCGTCCAAATTTGATAGTAAGGGTGCGAGGTTTGCCCGCTAGGTATACTACCCAGTGTCTCGCGGTGAGGCGTTAGACTCTTACGGCTTTTGTTTTAGTTTGACAGTGGATAGTGCTGTCCACTCTTTACGTTCACTTCATGGTAAACATAATGACACAATGTCATTATAACTCCCTGGGGTGACTGGTTCGCAAGTCGAAATAGACAACCCTCAATATCTTCTTGCTTGTCATGATGAGATGGAGCTGAAGATAATACGACAGACCCAAATGACGTTCAACATTCTAAGGAAGTTTTTCTTAGAACATTCCCGATCCCTTGCAATACTTGCTAAGAACTTCATATCTCGGACCGTAATCGCTGGTTAATTATCGATACAGGATAATAATATTGAATACCATATCACAGGACTACATATGACAAAAAAGAGGTCATATCTGCTGCATAGACGATGACAGGACCAGATATGACCTTTCCTTGATAATAAATAGTCCTGTTCATGTGTATCAACACCACAGCTTGGAGAAAATTGAATCGGATGATGAACATAATCATTGATATCAGCAAGCCGTTGCAGTAAGATAGGGTGCAGAAGATTAATAAATTAATCACCAGAGGCGGATCACCATTAAGAAAAAGAGTGAAACTATGGGGATCCCAGAAAACGCTGAGATCGTAGAAAACGCTGAGTACTTCAGGAGGGTAATATTAATAATATTCTTACAAGCGATTCTGCTCTAAATTATGTATGGAAAGGTAGGCAAATGTACTAATTAAATATTAACGTCGCAATATTTGCTATGCAGCAAGAAATCCAAAGGCCATATTTGGTAGAAATGTTCAAGAAGATTTTTCCTGTAAGGATCATAATAATCGCCACACATAATATATAATCGTTTATGATCTATATCGTAAATTTATGACGATTAAAAAAAATAGTCAAGGAGAATACCAATGAAATTGGAAACCGTTCGAATTCTATTTACTAAAATAACTAACTAGTATTTTACTAAAATTCGACAAAAACATATTGTCGATTTTAGCAATGTTTTTATTTATTAATTCAAAAAATTCCTAACTTTACCGAGAAACTTTGTAATTTTACTGAAAAATAATTTTGATGTATATCAGAGGAGTCTTTAACTTATCGAGTTAGAAAATGACACCGAGATATTATTTAAATAAAAGAAAACGGTTTCTTACTGCGTGGAAATAAATGATATTGTTCCCGATGTTTCGACAAAAAACACATTTTCCGTCTTCACTGGGACAATGAGAATGCGATTGTCGCATACTCTGACTTCATTTAGAATTACTTCGTCGGTGCGGAGATCTCATCAGAATTAGAACGTTGACGACACGCTTTAGTAATTTAGGCATTTCTATTTTTTCTTTATTGTTAGGAAAAAATGTGCAATGAAAATATTTATTTATGTATAGAGATCGTTTTTGCCACTTTTTACTTTTTAGCTATGACGGATCAGAAAATATAGTTGAAAAATGGAAATTACGACGCTATTTTTTAAGATGGCTGCTCGAGCACATTAGGGATTTGTAGTAATTTATGTTATTTTCATGCTAAACAACTGTTCTGCGCCTTCTAAGTTTTCGACACGATTGATCTTATCTGTCTCAAAATTCTTTGACTACGTAATTGAACATTTGCATACAAACGTATGACGTTGCGATGAGCGAGAGAGGTGTTCACCGAAGCGAGGCAAGTCAAGGGCAGAAAGGGACGGGGTGTAAATCATAATTAAATATCCTAGGATTGTTGACCTTGTATAGATAATACGTCACATGTTATACCTCATTTGCCCCAACAGACAGCAATTCAAATTCGTCGCGCGTGGTATTGCCACTACGCACTGTATTGCCATGGAGTCACATACAAATGTAGCAATTATACAAATACACGTTGATGTAAACGAGAGCGGGCCGGAACATGCTCGCCCGCACAATAGTCGAAATTAAATTATCGAATTTTATATTATTGCCGATTATATAATGGAATATTATGTATCTTTTAATATATTTTATTATTATTATTTTTTTTTAAGACCACAGTTTAGGGCAATTTATTGTTATTAGCTTTTTACTAAAACTTGTACATCTGTAAGCAATCAAGCTCAAGCAAACTTGATTGTAATATTAGAGTCCTGTCCACACTAGAACGGGCTAGTCCCTTTTGGGTGATAGAATCAAATATTAAGGTTTTGCCATTCGGTTCCTGTTATTTTTGTAAGCAAATCAAAGTTTTATAGTAATTAATTCTTAAATAAATAAATAAATAAAAAAAAAATAAAAACATCAAGTACTAATGTGCTTTCCTTCGTCGCGCCTCCAGTAAAAACCGTCATCGGTACTGACACCATGCACTGCGAACGGTGGTCTTCAATGGTATCTTGGTATCCCCCAAAATCGTGGTCTTCTTGGTATCCCCCAAAATCGTAAGGGTTTGGTAGCATCTACAGAAGCAGAAGATTTTTAAATAAGCCTAAACTTGATCCCTAGATTTTCCTTAAACCGGATATATTTTAATATGTCTCCACTCTTCATGGACAAGCACATGTCACGTCCTCTGTCTCCAGACTTCTAAGGAGGTTGGCCTGCCGTAACCATGGCGTTAGAAAATGCGTCGATTGGCCTTTTAATAGATGCTAGCTAGATCACCTATAGGATACGCTAGGAATCTTCTGTATTGAATATCCTAATATTTGTGACAATTCTATCTTCCATTAGATTCATTAAGATAATTATACCCAAAATAAATGTGCCTCTATTAGCCTGAAAAAAAGCATTACGATTGTAGATCTTGCTTACCTGGATGCTATGATTTAGCATCTGGGTTTTTACTGCGGAAGGCAACTTGATACCGCGGATGGCACTAATAGTCCCAAACATTTATTAATCTTCTCCTAAGTTCAATATGGCAGCGTTTGTGATATCACAGTATAGCAGAGAACTATAGATAGTGCTCAAAACACGACTTTACCATATCTTATATCGAAATAAAATGATAATATAATAACAAACGATTTTATCAGTAATAGCTCTAATAATGTGAATTTTATCGACGTAAAGCTGTCAATTTTTATTTGGTATACAGGTTTCAATAGGTAAAAGTACAAACGCGCTTTAATTTCAGATAGAATAATACATGGTAATCTATCTTTCGGTATTATTTATGTAATGTATATATGTGATACACAGCACTAATCATTGCATATATATAAATGTGATACACGACACTAATCTTTGCATGTTATTATTGTTATCATTACATAAATTATTGAGTTTTTTATAATGAATCAGTCCTTTATAAAAACTATTAATTCTAAAAATTAATACATACGGCCAATGAAATTGCTATTAGTTTCGCCGAGTAATGCTACCTGCGCCACATGCATGTCGCCGGTGCGAAGGGTTGCCAACACGTATTAACACGTTGAGAAATCTGAGAACCTACAAATTCAATAGTACCTAATACGAGCCTAACAGTAACATAGATACGTCCAAATAATGTGCTCTGCAGTCTGGCAATCAAGAGCAGACGTGCACTACTAATAATCTGTGACTCCAAATTCGTTGAGTTGCCTTTTAAATCAGTTTAGGCTTCAACGGAGTGGGTGACTTTGTGGTGAAACTACAGAAAATCGGCATTGTTATTGAAACTCTCCCATCTCATCTGGAAGACGCGCAACACATCTTTGCAAAGTAATCTTAGGCAGAAAACAAAGTGTTGATATTCAGAGCACATTTTAAACCCATTCAGAAATCATACGAGCAGTGCCCATGGTTCCATATTAGGCGCAGTTCAGACAAAAGAGACGTGACTCGGGCGTTGGGCCAGGACGTGGCGCAGACGTGGCGTGGATGCAACGTGATCAAAGTATACAGAAAAGGCATTAAGTCGCTCAATCATTGCGGAAATGTACGACGTGGATGCGTTCTTCATAATGTAATGATGCCCTAGCTCTAGTAAATCTAGCCAATATTTAGAAGCAAAGGGGATATTGGGTCCACCTTTTGTGTGTAAAAAATGCGAGACCATACGCTATTTATATTCTAATGGAAGAATTAAATATGTATCCAGACCGTTTCCAAAATTTTTATAGAATTGGTCAACAATGTTTTCATATTGTATTAAACTATCTGTTGCCCGCGGCTTCGCAAGCGTTAAATTTGGGTTAAGATAGATCCCTTTTTCCCAATCAAGTGGTAAGTTTTTGCGTGTAATATATAAAGGTATCCAACGTCCTTCTCTGTACTCCTTCATGATGATCAACTAAGTAATTAAGGCGTGATGATGTGACGATCGCGGTGCTTGCGCTACGCATGTTATCGAGGCAAATGATGAATTTATAATGAGGTTCTAGTGCCTTCTCACGTCCGGGAACCATCGCTCGCGACTCAGATTCTATTTTGAATTTTAGGGTTATTTACCCCTTCTCACCCACTAAGTGGTAGATTTTAGAAAAATATGAAACATGCATTTGCTTATTTGTTTAATATCATATAAACCCCTTTTCACCCCATTAGGGGTTGAATTAAAAAAATACGAAATACGTTTTTGCGTAAATGTTTATTAGAGTATACAAATTCCATCTAATATCGTTTCTCCATACAAATTTTAAACCTCTTTTCACGCCTTTAGGGGTTGAATGGTGAAAAAACACGAGAGACGTATTTGATTATTTGTTTATTAGAGTTATCTTACAAAGTTTCAAAATAAAAAGTCCATCTAATATCGTTTCTCCATACAAACTTAAAAACCCCCTTTTACGCCTTTAGGGGTTAATTAAAAAAAAAACGAAACACATATTTGCTTAGATGTTTATTAAAGTAATCCTACAAAGTTCATCTAATATCGTTTTTCCATATAAACTTTGAAACCCCTTTCTACCCCTTTAGGTATTGAATTAAAAAAAAACACGAAAGACCTATTTGCTTATTTGTTTATTAGAATAATCTTACAAAGTTTCAAAATCGTACAAAGTTTTGAATTAAATAGTCCATCTAATGTCGTTTATCCAAACAAATTTTAAAACACCGTTTCACCCCTTTAGGGGTTGAATTTTGAAAAAACATAAAACACCTATTTGCCTATTAGTTTATTAGAAAAACTTACAAAGTTTCGAATTAAAAAGTTAATCTAATATCGTTTATCCAAAAAAAATATATGTACACCGTTTCACCCCTTTAGATTTTGAATATTGATAAAACATGAAACACTTGTTTGCCTATTTGTTTATTAGAGTAACCTTACAAAGTTTCGAATTAAAAAGACCATCTATATCGTTTCTCCATACAAATTTTATAACCCCTTTCCACCCCTTTAGGGGTTGAATTTTGGAAAAACCACGAAAGAAGCATTTTGCTATTTTTTATTAGAGTTCTTCTACAGGAATTCGAAATAAAAAGCACATCTAATATTGTTCTTTCATACAAATTTTGAAATCCCGTTTCACCCCTTTAGGGTTTGAACTTTGAAAAAACATGAAACACCAATATTCTTATTTGTTTATTAGAGTAATCTTACAAAGTTTCGAATTAAAAAGTACATCTATATCGTTTCTCCATAAAAAAAACGAATCCCCTTTTCACCCCTTTAGGGGTTGAATTTTGAAAAAATATGAAACACGTGTTTTCTTATTTATTTATTAGAGTAATCTTACAAAGTTTCGAAATAAAAAGCACGTCTAATATTGTTCATTGACACAAATTTTGAAACCCCGTTTCACCCCTTTAGGGGTTGAATTTTGAAAAAACATGAAACACCTATATTCCTATTTGTTTATTAGAATAATCTTACAAAGTTTCATATTAAAAAGTACATCTATATCGTTTCTCTATAAAAATTTCGAAACCCCTTTTCACCCCTTTAGGGGTTGATTTTTGAAAAAATATGTAACACGTGTTTCCTTATTAATTTATTAGAGTAACCTTACAAAGTTTCGAAATAAAAAGTCCATCTAAAATCGTTTATCCTTACAAACTTTAAAACCCCGTTTTACCCCTTTAGGGGTTAAATTTTGAAAAAACATGAAACACCTATTTCCTTATTTGTTTGTTAGAGTAATCCTACAAAGTTTCGAATTAAAAAGTACATCTATATAGTTTTTCCATACAAACTGTTACACCCCTTTTCACCCCTTTAGGGGTTGAATTTTGAAAAAAAACATGAAACACCTATATTCTTATTTGTTTATTAGGTTAATCTTACAAAGTTTCGAATTAAAAAGTACATCTATATCGTTTCTCCATTAAAATTTCGAAACCCCTTTTCACCCCTTTAGGGGTTGATTTTTGAAAAAGTATGTAACAAGTGCTTCCTTATTAATTTATTATAGGAACCTTACAAAGTTTCAAAATAAAAAGTTCATCTAAAATCGTTTATCCATACAAACCGGCTAAACTCACTGTTCAGCTTCTATTCGGTAGCCTTATTGAAGAGGGACTAACCTGGACAGGACTCTGTGAACCCTGCCATGGATGTATCGTGAATAGGTGGGATCGGTTGTTCCCATCTGGGGCAATACCTCGCGCACTACTGGGCGGTCTGCGCATTGTGCGGCGTCAGCAAATCGACTTCCTAAGCAGCGGGGTTTGTTGTTTACCTGATGTCGGCCAAATTTGAATCTATCCGTTGGCCACCTGATCACGTGTGATATTGATAGTGCCTCGCTGTAAGTCGTTAGTCTCTTACGGGTTTGTCGGTGGCGTTAGACAGGTACTGTCCGTTGTCCGCTCTAGTCATTCACTTTTACTCAATGGGAGATAAAACGAATTGATGTCGTCAAAACTCCCAGGGTTGACGCGTTCGCTTATTTTGTTTGACAACTCCATTTGTACGCTGATATTGACTCTTCGTAGCGCCAAGAATTAATCATTTGAGTCCTCGGCTATATCATCGGTAAGAATCATGGGGACAGGAACACAGAAACCAAGTCTATTAGTCTTGGTTGAATTAGAAGTCGAATTCAATAAGAAGTATTTTTATACGCCAGGACCTATCTCCCATTTTATTTCACAAAGCTGGTGAGTCGCTGCTCGTTCCCCGAGCTCCCTCATTCGATTTCGGTCGTTGACTAATTGAGTGAGGATTTTGTGTGGTTTATCGACGGACCCAAGGCATTATGCTGAATATAGATTACAAGGGAACGTGCACGGTTTAGCTAAACCGACGTCCCGGCGGCGTTGCTGTGATGGAGGTATCGGCATTACTGGATGATAGTCTTTCGTTACAAAGGGACAAGTGCCATAGCTTTACAACACTGTAATATTTTCAAATAAAACAAAAGCGCATATTTAGGATTTAGAGTATATATTTTTTTAATATTCAAAACATCATAATTTTCATAATTTAGCATTACATAGAAAATATGCTCTGCTATAATATGTACACCCAAGATTTATTTAGAAATGTGTCTGGTACACCCACTGTACTATAATAATTGATGGCAACCCACGACAGCGTCGACGCCATTGAAACCTAGGAGCAACAAAAAATGAAAAATAAAAATAGAATCACAGAAATTTCAATTCAAGGCTATTTAAATATACCCTTTAGAATTGATAATTTTTTTGGAATGTACTATTTTTATTCTGAAAATAAAAATAATAAAATAATAATACAATAAGTGTTTGGATTTTTGTTTACAAATATAAAAGATTATATTACTCATACTTTTTATGTTTTTATACGTTTGTATACAAGGTGTGTTTTTAATGAGAGAATTTGCCATTTGGCACAATAAAGAAAATTGGCAGTAAAATCTAACGATTGCAGTAAAGTAAAATTAATTACAGCAATCATTGCGCGCCATCTTAGCGCATCTTCCCTGTCCCTTGCCACTCCTAGCCTCCCGCTCGGCTCCTACATCCGTTAACCGTCTCCTCGTTTCCCTTAGGATTGCGCGGCGGGCGTCGGTGGCGCGGTCGTATATCACCATTTCGATGGTCGCGGCGGTAAATTTCTTGGGTAAATAATTGTTCAAGATTTCCCTTTCATTGTGGTGCCGTGTTTGATGAGGGTGAGTTGACGTCGGAGCGGCGCTCGGCAGCCGGTTAATCGGCCCGGCCAGGCGACTCCCGGGACGCACGCGACTCCACAATAGGTTCTGCTGTAACGCTTGCGTGAGCCGCTTCCGCGAAACGAATAAATGTCCATTACCATTCACGAATAGTTACGAAAGAAGCAACCATTTTTTACATCAGATTGCGATGTAATAAGAACCTACTAGTTCGGATTAAGGCAGAAATATGAAAAGAGTTAGGTTTTTTAAATAAATTCAATAATTTAATTTTTTCTTTCTCGGCCGACCACCCAACGAGAAAGGATAGTATTGTGAGTACGCACTATTTCCAGATTGAAGTCTGTCTGTATGTCTGTGTGTGTATGAATTCCTTCACGATAGCGCCTAAACGCATAGTCCGATTAAGCTGAAATTTGGTAAGCGTCTCTGTATACAGTTAATAAAATAGATAATAAATTGTTGTAAATACTAATGTTTGTGTTTCTATACTCTCTTGTCCGCTGAGGTAAAAATCTACTTAAAATTGTACAATCGTAAAAAGTTTTGAATTAAATAGTCCATCTAATGTCGTTTATCCAAACAAATTTTGAAACACCGTTTCACCCCTTTAGGGGTTGAATTTTGAAAAGACATAAAACACCTATTTGCCTATTAGTTTATTATAAAAACTTACAAAGTTTCAAATTAAAAAGTTAATCTAATATCGTTTATCCAACAAAAAAAAATATATACACGGTTTCACCCCTTTAGGTTTTGAATATTGATAAAACATGAAACACTTGTTTGCCTATTTGTTTATTAGAGTAACCTTACAAAGTTTCGAATTAAAAAGACCATCTATATCGTTTCTCCATACAAATTTTATAACCCCTTTCCATTTCTTTTAGGGGTTGAATTTTGGAAAAACCATGAAAGAAGAATTTTGCTATTTTTTATTAGAGTTCTTCTACAGGAATTCGAAATAAAAAGCAAATCTAATATTGTTCATTCATACAAATTTCGAAATCCCGTTTCACCCACTATTTCAAGATTGAAGTCTGTCTGTATGTCTGTGTGTGTATGAATTCCTTCACGATAGCGCCTAAACGCATAATCCGATTAATCTGAAATTTGGTAAGCGTCTCTGTATAAAGTTAATAAAATAGATAATAAATTGTTGTAAATACTAATGTTTGTGTTTCTATACTCTCTTGTCCGCTGAGGTAAAAATCTACTTAAAATTGTAACCCTGGTTTCCGCACAGCGTCAGAAAGAGCGACCAGGCACGTGCCAATATGCTGTATGCCAATATGTGTATTAAAATATATTATAGTATAAAAAAATACCGACAATGGAAATATAATATTACCATGTTTTCGCTACTCTATATTTAAAATATTTATTTTCTTCATGTGGGTTCTTTTAATATGTTTTCTACAATCGGACGAAGAAATAAATTGTTATTATTATAGTGTAACGGTATTATTATTTTTTTGTTTTTTTTCTTGGTCCATTATAATACTATTTTTTAACCGACTTGAAAAAAAGGAGGATTTTCGTCATTTATGCCGATTGGAAAATTCTTTTTTTATTTGCAAGGATATACTTCCAGATTGGTCCCTTTTTTATCAAAATCCTGTTTGGATGATAGTATCCATGACGAATTGAGAGAAATCTTTAAATATTATCATATGACGTTGAAAATTTACATGCTGGTTCAGTTCCGATGACAATGCATTTTTTTTATGATAAGCATGACGAGGGGACTCCTCAACGGTCAACAGCACAGACACGATTTTTTTTGTACGCATTCAGTTATGATAGCCTGTTTTAAGTTTCACGATGACATGGCTGCTGCACCCAGGGTCGGCTCTCGACGAGGGGCTCCTTAACGGTCAACAGCACAGACACGAAATTTTGTATATGCATTCAATTACAACAGCTCGTTCTAAGTTTCGCCAAGACAGGACTGCGGCACCCAGGGTTGGCTTTCAACGAGAGAACTCCTCAACGGTCAACAGCACAGACACGAAATTTTGTTTACGCATTCAATTATGATAGGCCACAATGACATGGCTGCTGCAATTATAAAAAAAATGGTGTTGTTTTTTTTGTTAAAAATTTGGCTATTATATTACAATTCGATTACTTTCAAAAATGTATGTTGATTATTTTTTAGACTCAAAATTTTTATTTTATTTTTTTTCCTAGAGTAGTAATTAAAAACATAAGTAATAATCAAGAGTGTTCTGTGTTTATAACCTGCGGTTATAAACATGAAATTGAAATAGTACGCCCTGTGGGCAAACTGTATAAAACCATTTTCTATAAAAACATCTATACCTCTGTTCCTGATATACAGTGATGCATTAAAGCTCTATTATATTTAGTATTTAAATCCAAAGAAAAATGATGTTATTTAAAATGTGACTTTATGGGATTTTGGAAATGATCAAGTAAAGTACTATGTATACAAAATGTAATCACGATTTTTCTCAGCGAAATACTTCAGTTACAAAGGGAATCGTCACTGAATAACCACCAAAAAGTCATTCGACTCATTTGCCGCATGTGGCATCGGATAGCGAGCGAAGAAAGAATATAATTACGGCAGAGGGACGGAGATCCCCTATCGGATCGGAGCCCTCCAAACGGCTGCCTGATAAGGTGAATCCTTACGGTCCATATATATTCACGCATCCCTACTCTCACTCTCCATCTCCCTGCCCTCCCCCCCACCCCCTTCTTCTTTGCTCCCACTGCGGAGCTTAATAAAGCTGATTACACTATCGAACTCGATAATGCTGATTAAACAGCGTGAACGAATAAACGGATCGGGTAGAGAATACATATAAGGTGTGTATTATGGGGTGCCCCAGGGTAGTATATTGGGTCCAATACAGTTTCTCATATATACTGCCAATTCATATAGACGATATTATTGTTACATGATATTATTGTTATTATTCGTTTTTGGACAGGCAACTCAAGCTGATTAGCACAAAGTTGTATTTGTATGTTTATCGAAACTGTTTTTTATTGGTTGAACTTATCACTTCACTTGGAAGTATGCTCCAGATCTTTACTACACAGTTTAAAAGGAAGTGCTTAATAACGTTGTTATTTAAGGAGTTTTTTACAATCTTCAATGAATGTGGTTTGAAGTGAGTGTTAAGGTACAATTCCGCACATTACTGCAGACCGCAAACTGCAGACTGCAAAGCTGCTGCTGCCTGCTGTCGTATCAATGCTGGACAGAGCACGAGACAGAGGTTGCAGTTAGTCGATGTCGGATGTGATTAGTAATTCCGATATGATAAAATTAGTCCAAGCGAACGAGACGTTAGAGCGGAATAGGAAAGGAACGATCGTCGATAAATACTACCTGCCAAACTTATACTCGTCCGAATAAATGCGAGCTTGGCGGGCAGTTTTAATGCGAAAAAGTGACAACCGGTCATCTCACATTCCGTCTCGTTCACACGGACTAATTTCCGATTTTAGTTCGCGAAGAAACGCAATCGAGCCCAATGTTGACAAATCGACCGTCATATTTATTGTTTATCTCATATTGAAAAGTAATGAAAATCAAAGCATGATATGGAAATGAATATGTTAAATTATAATTAGAGTAAACTCTTAATTAGAGTAAAATCTAGAGTAAAAATATAAAACCACCGACTAGTTATTTTTGGTGCATTTGTGCAGAAATATATACTGTAGCCAGAGTAGTGTTACAATACCAAATTTAAAAGAAAAAATGGTAAACCTTGCAGGAACTTTGGCGAGTTGGCAGTTAATATTAAGTTTGATGGCGGTCATCAAATCAAAGTAGCTTCGCAGTTTGAACTTTACGAGGGTTCGGGGTTGTCGCGGAAAGTATAACAGGCCGTTAATTTAAAACGAACGCAATAGCGAGCGCGTAAAGGGAACGCCCTGTCGTATTTCCCTCTCTTTTCACCCAATTTTAGGACCACGGTACTTAGAACAAACTTAACTGGTGAGCCGATGCAGTAGGGATTTTGATAATGGCATCGAATAAAACTTTTCAATGGCGTGTTCGAGGTTTTAAACGACAGATTTTCCTGTTATTACATGGAGATTAGTGATCCTAGCTAAATTAGGTTCTACAATAAAAATGTGCATTAAATAACACTAGACAAACTAATTTTGGTTTTGATTGTTACAAAAATGATAACAACGGAATATTATAGCATTTTTGACGCTGATTTCAAATATATAAATGGTGTTTTTTATCGAGCATTGTTTTTTTTTGTGAAATTATCGTTTTTAAAAACGTTTATTATAGATGCATGCGATTTCAACACATAGTATGCTGTAGGTAAATAACTCTTCAGGTTCCAGCAATAGTCAACTAGCATTTTTGAGTTTGACTTTCCTTATTAGCTTTCCTCCATGGTAATTATTCCTTGGTGAAAGCATTAACCATGTTCGTCACTCACAGCTCCGAGATTGGTTGGGAAAAATCCATATGAATTGAATTTTAGAAGTGGATTTTTAGTGACATAGCATAGTGCTTTATAATTTTTAGAAGCTCAGATATTAGATTTGTAGTTAACTGCCTTATGATTAATATGACGAGACAGGGCAATACGCTAGAGCGGAATGTGAAATGAACAGTGGTCACTTTTTCGCATTAAAACTACCCACTAAAGTTAAGCTTCTGAATCTGAATAAATTTGAACACAGCACGAAATGTGTTCAAATTTATTCGGACGAATATAAATTCGAGAGGTAGTTTTTATCGACGATCGATCGTATCATATTCCGTTCTAACGTATTGCTCTATCAGTATCTCGTTCGCTTGAACTAATTTCAGTTTTAGTTCACAAAGAAACGCAATCGGGCTTGTTGGCATACTTACGTTTGTTCGGTGACAATGCAATGTTCCCTCGTGGCCTGCTAGCTAAATCTTTGTTTCACCTTTTTAAAGATCTTGATCTCTCCAGGAAAATAATCAAATCGTTTCTAGAAAAAATATCTAAAACTGCGATTTTCGCATCTCAAATTCTATGGCTTCGAAGGGTGAGTGAATGGGTGGTAAGGTGAACGCTCACATGTGGCAAGACAGCTGTCCTAAACCTACCACAGCTGGTCTTTAGTCCGGAATCCACCGTTCACCTCCCAGAAGTGTATTAATTATATATGATGGGCCCGATTTCGGTCGGTGAATTCCATGGCAGATCCGTTTGTATTTTATTTATTATGTTACCATCAGCTAATTTGATGATGGAGCCGGGTTATTGCGACTGGAACTCCCTGATGGCAAATGGTTAGGCAGTCGAGTTTTGGTTAGTATATTTTATCATCATAAATACTTTACATTACATATGATGACAAGGGTCTGAAGATGGAGCGGTAAGATTGTTACTGGAAATCCCTGATGGAAAGTGCTAAGATAGTCTAGTTTGGGCTCGTTTTTTTTGTTGTCATGGGTAATTTTCATTACATATTCTGACGAGGGTCTGAATATAGAGTCGAAATTGCCACTTGAACATCCTAATGGAAAGTAAAAAAAATATTTTTTAAAAAAGCTTTTACTTTTAATTTATTCTTATTGGGCGGAGATACCTCGACCCAACTCTGCCTGGGCCGGATATAAATTATTCAAAATGGCTATCGCGTTTACATCGATTTAGTGGCATTTTAAATGGTCCAATTTACAGCCCTGGAGCATCAAGGCTTAAATAAATGCAGGTTTATTTTGATTGACACTAGAATGTCTGACACTACTTACTTGGGTCTGATGCCTAATGGAGTCATTTTGATTTAGACTGTAATTTAACCAATAAGTTTACTTGTATATTTTATCTTAAAATCTGCAATAATGAATGTATATCTTTCGCCGATTATGCAGCCCGTCTCTCGAACTAGCTCCCTTCTAATATTAGGAGTGTTACTTCACTTTCCCCTTTTTAAAGGCTCTGAAATGATGGGTATTCATTCCAATAAAGTTATTATAATAACTCAATACCTTATGTTCCCCATTCCTTTGTTTCCTCAGACATAATGCAATTTTTATTTTATATCATACCTATCTGTTAATTATTGTTCCCTTTACTGCCTCTATTACAACTGTATATCACTAAACTGTCTGTAAGATATAAAAAGTTCTGTGCCACAAAAAAAATAATTTTTGTGATTGTTTGTTTGTTTCTACTCTTAATTGTGTAACTTCGCAATGGGCGGGTATTGTATGGCAATCTTTTACAACCAAACCTGTTATAAAAAGATTATATGTATATTTGCGGATAACATGTGTTTGCGTGTGTGTCTTGTTATTGGTAGCGAGAGGTTTTATTTAAAATATTGCGAAAACAGCATCGTACATAACAATAAAATTTAATATATTCTCCTTTATTGTCAAATTTCTTTATTTCTCTTTGTTTTTGTTAATTGGTTAGTTTGGAGGAATTGTATATGATCTTTGTTAAATTGAGTTTACTTTGTTCAGTAACTAGTTTAAGAGTAATTCAATGCCATTTTTACACAACACTAATGGTTGTAATAGAAATAAAATAATACTCTTTATCTTTATCTTTATATAGGATTCGTTTTGTTTTTTTTTGTAATTCTACAAAAGTGTACCTAATCTGACCTCCCACCTAAAATTACAAGAGTCTCTGTAAAGCAGCTGCAACACAGCAATAAGCTAAGCTAACTCGAGGGCTAATTCTCCTCTTTCGCTCAATGTTAATTCATACTTTGTTGGGGTTGTTAATTACATTAATAAGAAAGTACTATGTGAATAATTACTAAGCCTGAACACAGCCTGTAGAGTGACTCTGTAGAATTAAGAAAGAAAAATGAGACTTGAAAATTAATGAAGTGTAGGGAATATGAAAAAGGGTAAATTTATGAGTTTAAATTACATTTTATTTTAAAACTAATGCAGTTTTTTTTTTTTTTTTTTTTTTTTTTTTTTTTTTTTTTTTTTTTTTTTATTTATCCATATTAATAACATATAATTAATTAATTACAAACTATTGATTAAAAAACTAGTAGTGCTTAACATTAATACTTAATTAATCATTGATAAAAAAAAAAGGTACAGGCTCATGTGGATTTTACTGCCTCACTAGGCTTGGGCCTGTGTCGAGGCAGTAGTCTAGTGAAGGATGTCTAGTAGCAGCCGTGTGTTTAAAAAAAATATAATAATATATATATACATACATATACACATGTATATATATAAACATACACACATATACACACACATACACATATACAATATACATAACATAATAGTAATATAACACTAATATTATATTTATATACAATATATATATATATATATATATAATATATAACATTATTGATAGATATTTTTACCTTAATGATAATTATAACGAAGATATGTAGTTAACGTAGATATGTAGAGCAAAATACCAAAAAAAAGAACAACAGCAATAATACTATTTTTTTTTAGACAAGAATTTTAAATAGGTTTTCGGATTCCCTTCTCCCTTTGTTTAGTAGCCAACACACCACCATTTTCTTCAGCACGACTGTCGATGTTGACGTCAATGCATTCCCCCCCACCTCAGATATGAACATATTGTAAATCCTCGGCGAGTGAAATGCATAATGTCGCTGTCCGTATGCTGAGTTTTTAGTTTGTTGGGGTTGGTTATTACGGTTTCTGGTATCGTACTTGTGCATAGAGGTATTCTGAGGCACCAGGTCATGTCTGTAGTAGTAGAGTACTATTGTTCGTATATATAATTGTCTGATGTCAAGTACTTGAAATTCATTAAATAGTAAATCGGAAGGGTAGCGGTAAGGTTTCTTGTTGATTACTCTAATTAGGGCTTTTTGGGCCTTTATTAGGGGATCAAGAATAGTTATCGCAGCGCTACCCCAACCAATCTGTCCGTAAGTGATTACAGTCTGTGCAAGTGCGTAGTATGTCATCTTCAGCATAGACGGACTAAGAATATTCCTGATGTTTTTAAAGACGTATATTAGTTTTCGTAGTCGCTGTGTTGTCAAGTCTATTTCCTTGTGCCAACGTAGAAAGTTATCAATAAAAATTCCAAGGTACTTTATAGTGGTTGTTCGCTCAAGAGGCTGGCACAAGCAGTTCATTCTGTCACAGCTGTGTACCGTCAGTTGTTTATCAAGTCCAGGTTGCTTTCGCCCATCTATGCTAAATGTCATGTATTTAGTCTTCTTGATATTCAGCGTAAGTAGATGATGAGTCAGCCAGTCGTACGTTTGTTGCAGACCCGCTGTTGCCTTGTCAAAAACCGAATCCCATGTATCAGATTCAAACATTAGTACAGTGTCATCAGCAAATGATATTAATTTTCCTGATATGTCTTGTCGGCATAGGTCGTCAATATATATAAGAAATAACGTTGGTCCTAGTGTACTTCCTTGCGGAACTCCATAGGGGATGTGCATCCAATCACTTGTCACATTATCCATTTTTACTCTTTGTGTGCGTCCAGTTACATAAGTTGTAAACCACTGCAGAGCAGAATCAGTAAGACCTCTTTGTTTCAGTTTGTCTAGTAATTTGTCGTGTGGCACAGTATCGAATGCTTTGGCCAGATCAAGGAATACAGCAAGACACCTTCGATCTCTATCCACATTTTTAGATATAAATTCGGTGACTTGCAAAATAGCATCTTGCGTCCCAATGTTCGATCTGAAGCCAAATTGCCCTTTCGACAAAAGGCCATTTTTTTCTAAATAGTCCGTCAGTTGGAGTTTAACGTGTCGCTCAAGTATTTTGCTCAATATGTTTAGTAGAGATATCGGCCGGTAGTTTGTCATGTCTGTCTTGTCTCCTGCTTTGAAGATCGGAGTTACATCAGCCCTTTTAAAATGATCTGGAAAGGTGCAATTTTCTATACTGAGGTTAATAATATGCATAATAGGGTGTACTATTTCGTATTGCACTTGCTTCAGTGTCCTTGCAGAGATCCGATCGGGCCCGCAAGCGGAGTCAGTCTTGAGTTCTTTGATTAGAGTTAGTGCGTTAGTTTCTGTTATATTTGTCAGTTGAAATTTATTTTTAGGTGTCTGTGTATAGGTATGATTTATTAAGTTTCTCCTGTTTGCTATTTTTTCTACTTTCGTTGCTAAGTTTTTCCCTATGTTAGTGAAGTATGTGTTTGCAGCATTTGCTATATCATGTACGTTGTCGAGTGTACGTCCGTCCATTTTTATTTCATTAATTTTGGTCCTGTTATGTCCAATGTTATTCATCTCCTTAACTACTGTCCAAACGGTCTTAGGATCGTAGTTATCAGTCTCGATTTTGGTCCTATAGTACTTTTCCTTGGTCCGTTTAATTATAGTCGAACAGATACTTCGGTATTTCTTGTAGTAGAGTCCTAGTCGTTCATTTTGTGGGAAAACTTTAGTCTGTCTATGCAATCTGTCGCGTTTCCGTATACTATTTATTATTCCGTCGCTTATCCATGGTTTCAGTCTTTTATGTTTGGCATTTATTGTCTTAACAGTCGTATTGTTGGTCGTATGTTGTGTAAATGTCCCTACAAATATGTCAACAGCTGTATTAATATTATTTGTGCTATATAAGTCAGTCCTTGTCTCATTACTTAAGTCACTTCTTAGTTTGTGGTAGTCAATTGTCGCTCTCGTCAGTCGTGGTTGACTCTGGTCATGTCGTCTTCCACGAAGTGCTAACAGTGTACAAAAGTGGTCAGTTATGGTAGTACCCACAACTGCCGCAGTCTGAACATACGATGAACGTACATATATGTGGTCAATACAAGTCTGGATATTGTCGGTCTCTCTTGTTGCTATATTTATTGCTGGTGTATATCCAAGTTCACTGAGGAGGTTTTGGTATTCATCAGCTTGTGGGTGTTTTTGCCCACAAATAGAGATATTTGTGTCACCAGCAAATATATGATGTTGTGTATATTTATCAGCTGTCATCATTTGTTCATGTGCTGTAACGTAAAGTCCATTTAGAAAAGTTGTAATGTTTCGTATTGAGGGTGACCTATACACTGCAAGAACACTAAGTTTTTATATTTTTTTTGTATTGGACCAAATTATATAATTTTAAAGGAGTTGTAGGGACTTCAGTACCTACATACAGTCAACAAAAGCATGACTAACCAATGAATTCTGTAGAAATTCATAAACGCAAATACAATCGATTCTGCACGTGCACTGCTATTAAATTCCATCGAATTTCGGTAATTAATGCAGTCACAGGCGGTGAGTCATGCCAATTTCTCCAAATCAATCGGATTGACACACTTATTTCATCACTCCACAATATATATTATATTATAAATAATATTTATTATATACTATAAAACCACATTATTAAAAACAAGCTTTTATTAAAATGCCCTGTCCCAAACCAACCCTGGGTGCACCAGACATGTCATAGTGGAACTTAGAACTGGCTATCATAATTGAAAGCGTATACAGAACTTCGTGTTTGAGCTGTTGACCGTTGAGGAGTCCCTACGTTGGAAGCCAACCCTGTGTGCAGCGGGCTGCTTAGGATAGGGCTTATCGCGGTAAAACTTAGAACGGGCTATCATAATTGAATGCGTATATAAAATTTCGTTTCTGTGCTGTTGACCAATGAGGAGTCTCTTCGTTGGAAGCTGTGGGCCATTAAGGAGTCCCCTCGTGCAGCAGCCATGTCATGGTTAAATTTAAAACGGGCTATCATAATTGAATGCATATACAGAATTATGTATCTGTGCTGTTGACCGTGGAAGAGTATCCTCGTCAGAAGCCGATCCTGGGTGAAAAATCAGGCCAGGCTCACCATAAAAATGCATTGTTATCGAATCTGAACCAACATTTGAAATTTCAACTTCATAGGATTTAACATTGAAATTTCAACTTCAAGTGGTTTTAATTCAGCTTGCAAAATTTGACCTAAATAAACTAACTAACAAATATTGCAAGGTAAATAAAAGCTTTTAAAAAATCCTATGGCGTCTCTCAGTTTCTCCACTGGAAAGAAATGCCAAAGAAAACTATTCCACGCTGAAAGTTTCAGGGATGAAAAAAAATTACTATTAATAGCCAAAATTCCATGCATGTTTTTTTAAAATATTCTCCGTAAGCGTTAATACACTTTTTCACATTAATAAACTAATTTACATAACACTTTTTCCTCCAAATATGGAAACATGTTTTTCATATTCTTCGACAGGCTGTGGCTAGGAAACCACAGCTTTGGTCAACCAAGACGGCCGTCCCGTCATGGCCGTCATATCACGGCCGCTAGATAACGGCACGGCTTTTCTACGAAACCAAAGCTTAAGTGGAGTGAGTGAGTTTCACTTTTCCTATTGATATATTTTTTTCTATATTTTTGTCATTTTGCTCTCAGCTAAAAATGTGTTCGTGGGATTGATTGTACCTGACTCATGCCTGTGCCTAAGGATTCCTGAATCTCATAGCAGGTTACATGCCTGTCTGATTTATAGTCTGTCGATCGCGTTGATGGTAGTCAGCGGTGCGATGTCATCAGCGGCGGCCTTACGAAAAGAGATAGCCCACTTGTCCAATAGCTGTAAATCATATACAAATGAAAAGATCTCTTTATGTAGAACATGTATTACTACAATGACTGATCTCTGTTATGAGCCGTTTCTGAGTTATATACTAATAAATATAGTTAATTACCTATGTATATCCCTTACCTACCACATCCAGGCACTGTATTTTTTAACACATCATTTGGGTACCTAACACATCCAGCCATTGTATTTTTATTAACTATTTAAACGAAAACCGACGCATAACAGCCGCAACGATAAACTACTTACGCTGTATGAGAACAAACTATATCCCTAAGAATGCTCGAGTTTTTAGCAGTATATGGAAGGGAAAAACTGGGATATGTTGATTGAACTCTGTAATGTGTCTCCCGCTATGTTTCCCGACTTATCTGTTCAACATGTAAGACCAGTGACCGTACATAATGTCGGTCACTGGTCTGAATGACCGTGAATATACTATATTTTATGGATCTTCACTGCAAAAAATATATCTTAAATAAATAATTGGCATGATTTTTTTGTGTAATTAGCCATTTTTAAAAAGACTCCGAAATTTAAAAATTCTAAAACGGCTCATAATTAAGGTAAGTTGTAGTAGTCATAAATATTGTAGATATATCGTAAATAGATCTTTCCAATTGTAAATACGTTATTGTTATTGGAGAGGTGGGCCCAACGCACAAACATTTTAGCCCATTGTTATTTGTCACTGAAATTGTCAAGATCACTTTTGAATTCTGCAAACCAGATATAAATTGTCGCCTTGCTTCGTACTTCATCGCCAAAAGAAGTTTGAAGCCGAGCAAGGCACCAAATTACTGAGCTGTCGATGTGGACACGCAGTTTTTAAAATGATCCCACAATGAGAAAACAAATGACAGTTAGGTAGATAAAAAACATTAGTAAACAGCAAGGGAGATCTAATTTCAAATGTAATTATATCCTAAAAAAATGATGATGACGTTCTGGCCATTGGACACATGGAACAGAAAGAAAAAACAACACAACGAATACTTCCCGCTCTCAAGTAACGAATATCTGCTATGGTGGCAATCCACTGACTTTATAGTCCCCCACGTGCGCCTGCTAGAAT
>OX155959.1:29469608-29512108 GCA_944548615.1 Micropterix aruncella | reverse complement strand
GACACAGCCGAGTTTTTTTTAGTCATCACCGGTTTAGAAAAATATCAATAACATTGAATTTAACATCTCTAATTCTAATAAATTTTCGCCTATGGAACTTATGGTCCTCCCACTCCCCGTAACCCCAGGTCAGAATTAGAAACGACATATGTGGTTGCTTACCATTAACTCCAATCCCAATGTTCGCCCCTGTATATACTCACTATCTCACTTACTGACTTAATGATTCGCTGAGTCGTATCCACTGACTCACTGAATCACTCACGTACTTACAGTCACTGACTGAAAGGTGGGAAAATTAAAATGTAGCTTAAATTCCGTACATACTACGGTAGTTGGATCAGTTACTCCTGGTCGCTTCTAAGCTCCTCTAATATTGCGTCGTAGCCAGTCGGGTTCGTTGGTCGGTTTTTCTTTTGCACTTTTGCGTCACCAACGATGTTCGCAAAGCGAGGGGACACAAGCGTTAAGGCAGAAGTACAGGCGATCGAAAAAGTTTTCTATTTCTTTTTATAGTAGTGCAAGTTTCATGCTTGGTATGCAGGAAGTATAAAAAAGATGAATGTTTGAATATGTAAAAAAACACGTAATTGGCCTCATTATTTATCAGCGACAACGACGCCAGGTGTCTGTCAGTATTAGTGATATCAGTAAGTATAGTTTCAGTAGGTTCAGTAGGTCATTTTCTTCACATTGATAAGTATAGATCCGTCGTAAATTAACTTCTGAAGGTGGGGATACGTTATGAATACGGTACTTTTCTTGATGCTGAAGGTTTGGCTCAGTTTGCTCATGTTACTACACAGCCTATACAATTCGAAGAGTTACTCAAACCTCATGAACGGTGTATAAATCTCATAATTTATTTTGACTAGGACTCCTATTTTATTGTTAATTTACTCAAAAAACACTGCCTGTTTATTTTCTTATTTTTTTGAGACATAAAAGCAGTTATTGTGGCTTAAATATAACAGTTGAATATATTATGTTGTCACAGACGTTTTATAGATCTTTCTGAGGCCAATGTATATGTTTGACAATCTAGTAGTTAATTCTTGACTACCTATGTATGTTCAGTAAAGAGTAGTAACGAGACTTACTACCTAGCACAATTATTTTGACACGTCCAAGAGCGGTCTTTAGCCGTCAATTGGACACGACGAAAATGTAATGTAATGTAATATACTGTTTTCACATATACCAAAAGTTTCGTCTGCGCACGCTGATAAAGCAACTCACTAGGTAATTTTCTCCGACTTGATTTATAAATATCATGATTTCGTATTGAACACCAATATTTATCACAATAAAATATAGCCTATATCTATAACGGAGCTTTCCATTAGTAAAAGAATTTTTGAAATCTAATGAGTTGTTTCGGAGATTTCCCCCTACATACAAAATTAAAAACATTACTTTTTTATAATATTACTATAGATAAACTTGATGCCAAACCGAATACCCATTTCCAACATTGACTGTACCCACTGTCGTCTGGAGGCAACTTATTCTGATATCCCTGATATATTTATTGGGTGAAGTAAACTCGCCTACAGGACAAAAGCACCATACTGAATTATTTAATAGCCCTGTAGAGCTTGTGTTAAATCCTCTGCTTCCGTGCAATTTTCAACTATCTATGCAACGAAGAGTATTTTAGTACTTATATATTTATAATTGTGTAATTTATTTTTAACATAGTTGTTGATGCAATCGTATTGTTTCCAGTAAGGTGATTACGTATTTTTATATTATTACGCATTAGAAGTATGAATCTGCAAAAACAAGTGAGAAATTAGAATTAAAACGAATATCTAATATTGCGACGTTACAGCTACATTCAAAACACCTCCAAGACAGAGTGCAAATAAGATATAAATCTTACAGTCACCCCGAGAGCGACGTGCGAGCGAAACGTCGTTTTACCGAAGGAAAATAACAGCCAGACAAAACACAAGATTCGGTTCGATATTGTTACAAAATGACTCGGTTTAAATATCGACCGCATACTGTACCGACTGAATGCCGAATCAAACACGCTATAAAATATTATAGGTTACCGTGGCAACAATTCCAGGGACCTCACACAATAAAAAAGAAAATACGAGATAGGTTACCATGGCAACTAGGTAACCTATATCGTCGCTTTACCGAAGGAAAATGACAGCCAGACAAAACGCAAGATTCGGTTCGACATTGTTACAAAATGACTCGGAAGAAATTTGCACCGCATACTGTACCGACTGGATGCCGAATCAAACACCTACAAAATATTATACGTTACCGTGGCAACAATTCCAGGGACCTCACAACAATTAAAAAGAAAATACGATATAGGTTACCATGGCAACCAGGCAGGCAACCTTATAACAAGTAAATATGAGTGAACATTATATAGGTATGTCTTCACTCGTGCGCTTTCGTCTTCATCTTGCGTCGTCACTTTCAATTTCATCTTGCGTCAATATGTATGCAGCTATACGTCTACACTCATGCGTTTTCGCGTATTTAATTGCGATCACTGACAGTACCCGATGGAGATTACGATGAACTAGTGTGAGCTTGTAGTAATCATTGACGTTCCTTGGAGAAGTATGACCGCAGGCTTTTTATCTTGTTTTATACCATATTCACATTAAAATTGTATTTTTGGCCCACAGCAGTCAAAGCGTCGTTCCTTTTTATTTTATTGTTGTAATGTATTATAATTATGCTATATTTATTATATTGTTATAAAGTATTATAATATGTAATATAATTCTAGTCCCATAATATAGGAACATTTTGATAATGTTCTATACATTGAAACGTTTTTTCTTTATCTTCCGCCACTTTGTGTCGCAAGATGCACGGAGGGACGCACGCCTATCCACAGGGCGCCGGATCGGCGTGCGCTGAGGCATGCGCTGTCGTTCAACTAGTTTTGACGCATGCGCTATTGCATGCGCTATGGTAAACACATACGTCAGAGAAAAGCGCAAGATAAAGACAAAAGCGCACGAGTGGGTACATAGAATGGCCATAGAACCTAAAACACAGAGAAACCTAAAACACATAGAACCAAAACACAGCAACTCCAATATAACCACGACATATTTGACGTTAATAACATTTACCATTATGGACACGTTAACAACAGTTTATATCATTGATTATTTTATTTCGTATTTTTTGATTATTTACTAAATCAATTAATTTATTTATATGCTAACAAAGAAGTTTTTTACTCTGACAATTTTCATCACATTATAATTTTATTTTAAATACAGGTACATAATGTACGATAGTCACACAGGAGTATGTTATGTTGATAGTCCTAATAATAACAATAAATTTTCCTATGATGAAATATAAATAATTATGTATTTTCCTAATTTCTCTTCTTAATCTTGAGTTTTTTGACTGTAAATTCAAATAAATAATTTCGTAACTTTAATTTAGAAGAGACTCTAGTTAAATTACGAGTATATTATTAGTATCTAATAATATTGATATTAATACAATATAAAAACGCTATTTGTCGGTAATTTTGATTACTTATTCTTATTTATAATTAGCTAAATATCAATGTTATCATATAAAATTATAATTTAAAATAATTATTTATTTTTTATTTTATTTTTATTTTATAGCAAACTTACAGATAGTAAATATATGATAATAGTATCTTAAAAACATATTTTAACGAAACAAATTTACTATCCTATGAATAGTTTGCAATGCTTGCATTACACATTAACATAGAAATAACATGAACACGTTGATAGTAGAAAAAAAATATATAATAAAGCAAATAATAATAAAAGGGTAAGAAAAGAAATAATTAAATAAGTTGTTAATAAGGTTATTTGGATAGAGCAAAATAGAAGTATAAGTAATTGGATAATAATATTTATTATATATACATAATATGATATAATACAATAGTATGTTATAATATAATAATAATATAATACAGTAGGTACATTAGGATGGCAGTTAGTGAAATCTTAAAAAGTAGGAGATAGGCTAGGTATGATCGAATCTTTTATTATACAGGGTGCGGCAGTGAGGACGGACGGTTTTAAAAAAGTCATAAAATAGTTAATTTTTACTCAAAAACATATTTATTGATGGAATCAGGTTCGCAAGGAAATAGCATTTGAGACAGTCAAGGGTGGAAAATCACATCAGGCATGTGGTGGCCGAGATCGTTGATGCAGTGCTGGAGGTGTTCTTGGAAATTCGCGTAGACTCTCTCCAACATCGCTCTTTCAACTTGGGCGACTTCCACGCGAATTGGGTCCTTCAATTCGTCCAGAGTTCGGGGCTTGTTCTTGTATACAGCGCACCAAACCATTGACCCTTACTTCTTCGAACACGGTAATAGTCGTGCTGTTACCGTGAACTCAGAGCGTCGAAATGATCACCAACTTCTTTTTCCCTAAATTACGACGGCGACGTGTTCCAATCCGACGTGTGTGGTTCCAGCAGGATGGGGCGACCGTCCACACAGCCAGAGCATCAATGGACGTTACTCGCCCTCTCTTCCCTGGTCGCCTTATTTCCAGGTTTGGCGATGTTCATTGGCCTCCTCGGTCCCCAGATTTATCCATATGCGTTTTTTTCTTATGGGGACACCTCAAGTCTAGAGTATACGAAAACAAACCCCGAACTCTGGACGAATTGAAGGACGCAATTCGCGTTGAAGTCGCCCAAGTTGAAAGAGCGATGTTGGAGAGAGTCTACGCGAATTTCCAAGAACACCTCCAGCACTGCATCAACGATTTCGGCCACCACATGCCTGATGTGATTTTCCACTCTTGACTGTCTCAAATGCTATTTCCTTGCGAACCTGATTCCATCAATAAATATGTTTTTGAGTAAAAATTAACTATTTTATGATTTTTTTAAAACCGTCCGTCCTCACTGCCGCACCCTGTATTTATGGAATCATAAAATACATCTAATCCTTTACACGATTTATCAAAAACGCGACACATTCTGGCCAAAGGTCTATTCGATCCGATGTTGTTATTGCAAGCGACAACCGAAAATGTCTGAGAGCTCCTCGTTAGTCGCGGTGGCACACGAAATTGAATTTATGTCATAGAATGTCTACACAGTAGATATTTAGTTTTAAGGAAAACAAACATTTGATTGATTGATTGAGTGAGTGAGTGATATCTAAACACTGTCCCAGCAAACCATCTTCACTGTTATTACTACCACCGTGGAGCACTTAGGATGCTAGCTGGGACTACAACTACCATCGCCGTCAATCGCCAACTTCCGTAGGATCAATGGAAGCTGCCGTCTCGTGACTTATTAGCAGCTCGACGATAGCTCCGAAATGCCCACTCGAACAAAAAAAGGAAATAGTGAGAGTAAATTCCGGGCAGAGAAATAGTAAGGAACTACCGTCCTTGTCATAACGGAGAAGTCAGATTAGAATCAATATAGGATATATGTACGATATTATTACCTCTTAAGCCAGATTTTTTATAACCACATGACGACTTTAGAGTACCAGTTTCTTAAATTTCTTGATTTCTTTTGTCGTTCGTGGACGTTGAATATCCAGAACGAGTCAAAACAAACACCCCTTCCCAGCCTTCTTTGGATGCTTTATAATAAATATAATACCTGTGTTTTTGACATACGCGGTTGACGTAGGTCTGCTCTAAACATTTCAGCTATTCGTTACGTGAAGTTAAATTTAAAACACAAAACCTTATGTAAAACTCTTTGTTCAACTAAGCAACTAATAGAATGATTAACAAAAACAGCCCTTGTAAATACACTCAGTAACAAATGGCGCTCCACATAGTAACTCAATACAACTAGAGCAGTCAACTATAACGGGCGAACCAGTCACCTCAGGAAGTTTTAACGATATTAGATCGTGCTGTCCCCCGTAAAGTGAGCGTAGAAGGCTTGGGTAGAAAACAGTCCACTGTCTAGTTACGCCACTTGTGCGTCAGAGGAGAGGCACCGGGGAAGGTACCAACCCAGTGGGGAGCCTCGCCCCTTGAATACCAGTTTGGAAGGATATTTCCGTTTGGAATTGACCATCAGGATACCTCCTACCCCCTGACTGGTTACAGGATAAAGGTCGCTTGCGCGGTCCTCTCCCTTACGTAGCAGTGATATTATGGTGTCCGGCTGTTCACCCGGGATCGGGTGGCCGAATGGTCGTTTCAAGAGCAGTTGCCGTAAGGTTGACAGCTACCCCCGCTCTATAGGAAACATTAAGGTTTCCAGACTCCCCCACCAGTTAGTCGGAATGTACAATCAATTGGTTGACGCCGCACGCCGCGTAAACCGCCCAGGATCGCCTGAAGGGTGACTCCTAGGGGAGACTGGCTCGCAGGCCAGAGTCCTACCCTCGATCGCACTTCTGCATGGAGGCCGCCGGATGGGTGTTGACCCACGCGTTTGACCGACCCTATACAACCGGGTCTTAGCGGCCAAATTGCAACATTAACTCCTATTAAATCAGTACAGTGCTGCCAACCTTACAAAAAATCGGCTGTATCTTTTACACGCTTAAAATCATAATTTCTAGATACTGCTTACACATAGCGGTAGGCCCTTAAATGATAAAGCACTAATTATGTTATGCAAATACGCCTTACGCCAAATACACTAACTATGTTATGCAAACACGTCTTATAATACGGTTCTATGTCCCTTCCCTTTACCCTCCAATACCTATATAATCAATGACAACTACATACTTGATTCTAACAAAACTTCTCATACATGAACCCCTCTCTGAAAGCGTTTCTTTCATTAATACTGCATGCTTAGCCCCCTCTCGACCGCCGGTCTTTAAATATTTATAGTAGGATGGGCAATCTCTGTCTCGCCACCCTCTTAGTCTGAGAGCAAACATCACAAATCCTTCGAGTAATAACACCCCTACATAGCCAATGCATTGTCAGAATCGTTGCACTCAATCGGGGAATTTATATCGGAAGTCGTTGTGTCGCTGAATGTTCAGTAACTGAACATTCCTGTTACAGTGCACTCCCGATCATAATTTATTATTCATTTATTTCGCATAATATTATACATAATATGTATAATATATTGTATATATATATACATATTATGAAGGGTTAGGGAGAAAAACAATTCAAGTCGATTTTGATTGTTTTGGCAACTCCATTTTTAAAAGCTTTTATTTACCTAGCAATGTATGTTAGGTAGTATGCATCATGTGTTTCTTTTGGTCAAATATTGCAAGCTGAATTAGAACCACTTCCTCATATCATATGAAACTGAAATTTTACACGTTTGTTCAGTTACGATGATAATGCATTCTATGGTGAGCATGACCTGATTCTACAACCAGGATCGGCTCCCAACGAGGATAGTCTTTCACGGTCAATAGCACAGATACATAATTTTGTAAACCATTCAATTATGATAGCCCGTTCTAAGGTTCACTGCGACAGGGCTGCTGCACCTAGGGTTGGCTTCCAATGAAGGGATTCCTCAACGGCCGACAACACAGAAATGAAATTTTGTATAAACATTCAATTATGATAGCCCGTTCTAACTTCTACTATGACATGGCTGCTGCATCCAGGGTTGGTTCAGGACAGAGCATTTTAATAAAAGCTTGTTTTTAATAATGTGTTTTTACTATTAACTTATTAATAGGGGGTAGGGGAAGTCCCCTAACGCCGGATGCCACCTAGCGTCGGACACTAATAGTATCTCGACAAGTCGCGGCGCGATCGATATAAAGACGTAGGAAAAGGAAAAGCGTACGCTTCTCTTCGCCCTTTTCACCCGCCTTTGCAACGATCGCTGCGCGACTTGTCGTGATACAATTAGTGTCCGACGCTAGGTACCGTCCGGCGTTAGGATACCTCCCCCTACGTAGTATTGTTCGGTTGGAGGTAATAGGTTTTATTCCTGGTGCCGATGTATTCCTCGTAGGATATTACCGAGATCTTATTGCAATATAAAGCTTTTTTTAAAAAAAAAATGAAGATACGATCAATATTCCTAGTATCAAATGTCACATAATAGATAGCCAATATTCATATAATGTGATATATAATATCATATAAAGGCGTGCAATCGCCACCCATCATATAAGGGTGACATCATATATGGCCTGTACATAGATGGGTGAAGTTGAAATTCAAATTCGAATTCTTTATTCTATCCGATTTACAGATACCAAGTAATATGATTCAACCTAATCGGATTGTACGAGACGTCCGCACTAAGTTAGGCTCGAATACGTTGACTTTAATACTGCCTAATGATAAAATAGACTAACAAAAGTTATAATAAAAATATTCATAACTAAGGCGATTGTTATTAATCAGAAATTTTAAAACCATCAACTCTATAGAAATATTCATGGAAATAAAATAAAACAGACAAATAAAATCAAACAAATTAAAAGCGTTGACTATCGCGGTTGTTTAACATTATAAATAGGATAGAAACGAATTTACCGCTTGAAATTTGTAGCACCCGACGTTTCGGTGACTTTGCAGCCACCTTTGTCCAGGGTAGATTGAAAGAGAAGCCCCCGAACTTCAATAGAGACGACAGTTACAAACTCTCTTCAACGTGGAACCCTCTTCTTAAAATGTTTCTGCCGCCGAACGCCGAACGCAGACGTAAGACAGCATACAGTGAGTGTTGTGTGCAAGACGGATTTTCGAAATTCGCGCGCTCCGAGCCCGCTCCCCCCCCCCCCCCCCAACACCGTTATAACCTACGCAGTGGCGGCAGCGGTATGCGACCTACCCGCCAAACAAGGAATTGACAGCTCTTTCAGTCTACCCTGGACAACGGTGGCTGCAACGTCACCGAAATGTCGGGTGCTACAAATTTCACGCGGTAAATTCGTTTCTATCCTATTAATAACAAACAAAATAAAATTTCAATAATTAATAAATTGGTGTCAGCAAAGTTGTTAAGTAACACATGAAACTTTTACTTTGATTGTCCAGCTTATAAGGATTAATATTATCTATTAATATATGCATTCTTTCGATTTATTACGTTTTTCCTTTACTTAGATTTTAAAATGGTTCATGCTAGCCTACATATAGCCTAGTTAGGTGGCATTAAAATAGGATTACTTGCAATAGTTTTTGGCTTATCATGTTATCAGTTTTTTACTACTGATTTTTGTCCATGACATTATACATGATGTCCATTTTACCGAAGACTACCCTGAATTGAAAATTAAATAAATAAAATAAAAAGTAAAAATAAACCCTTCTACTCGACTCCGACTAACATCGAGGTTAAAGACAAGAAAACCGCAAGAAAAAGTCGTTCGTTTAAAATGTTTTTCTAACACAACGCTGTCAAGATCCTAAATTAATCTCTTTCATTTATCGTAGTCCATATTAGAATTACAAGTATTAATGAAATTAGAAAACACACATAATCTATAATTATATGAAAACTACTAATGTCGATGATTCTTTAAAAATGCAATATTGATCTGCTGTAAATGGATCTATTTATTTTGTATATTTTTATAATTTATTTTTCCTTTTCGGTCGCAGCTGTGGCAATCAATAATCCTAAGAGCATGTTTTTCTGATTACATTTTGAGAAAATCTGCATTACAAATCATTACATTACATTACATTACATTACAAATCTGTCGCGGAAGTAACTACCATAGGCAAACAACAATTAGAAATGAAACAATATTCGAGACAACAGTATAACTATGTTTTATTTCAAATAAGATACAAGGTCAAATAATTCAAGCACCAAAACGCAACAGGCGGCCTTTGAAGGATGGACGAAATCCTGAAACAAGAAACAAACACGTTAGAAAGCCATGATGGACAGCGCACTACGAATTATATGAAACCGAGGGTCAACAGAAAACACCGAGCGAGACGCGTGACGCGTGTGGCGACACGACCGCGGGCGAGCCTCAGACTGAACGACGAGACCGCGGGCGAGCAGAGACTGAACGACGAAGAGGGCCCGCCGCGGGCCGAGCGCGTAGCAATGGACATTTTTACATGGAGCGAGCGTGCGAACTCTCTGCAGAAAAGCGGAGACGATTGACCGTATAACTACTAGACCCCGTGACCAGCGTCAGCCGAATAGAAAGAGACAGCAGCCTGTAGTACCCCCTCCATTTTTGTCTAGTAATGCATTCACGGAGACATGTACATATATCACTATGGCAACGCGTTTATATCACTATGGCAACGCTTCGACGCCATAAGTCTGCTATGCTATGGATAAACGCGTATGCGCAACTAGATAAGGATAGATAGAGTCTCATATGCCCCTATCTCTTTCTATTCGGTGAACGCATTCACTCACAGCCCGCCTTCACACTCCCGTTCTCTATTTCTGTTACCCTCTCTGGCGGAGACAGAGCGGGACGGAGACACGGACCGGGATAACGATCGAAAATCGAACGCGGACGCGCGGAGCCACATGCGATGGCAACGCGTAGAGAGAGAAAGAGAGTTTTTTATCGATATAAATACGACCGATATTTTGTATGAATCTTAACCCATTAAAGCCTGCCCATAGATCGGCTCGTACGATTTTGATGAAATTTTGATATGTGTGTCCAGGGGACCATAGAAGTTAACTGCAAAAAAAAATTTTTTTTTACCTGTCAACACACCTGATATATGACATGGGTATTTAAATACCCGACAGGCTTTGGTGTGTTAGTTTTGACGACTGGCATAAATCACCTACACTTGGGTGGATTGCCATATAATAATAAAGAAGAAGAAGAAATAGTAACTGCTTTCACTTTGATATGTCTTTTAACAAATACCGTGTGCATTTTAAGGTTATTATTTGTATAAAGAACAACCTGACAGCTTTGATTCGTAAAGATTCAAAATGATTAGTCGAAAGAAAGTTCTTACTGCTACCGAGCTGCAAGCTAGTTTGGATAATTGGTCTGATGGAGATTGTGATGTAGAATATAACTTTGGCCAATACGCATACGCCATTAATATCGTCATAACACTACCCGATGCGGTAGATTCTGTTAGTGACAATGAAGAATTAGATGACAATTTTCAATTGTTGCACGATGAACTGGAGATGCCTCGTGAGATTGCCAGACAATTCGAAATCGAATGTAATTACGATGATACAAACGAACACATGCCATCGGGCTGTGGTGATGATGATACAGATGCCGTAAATGAACCCAACCTTGAGCAAGAACAAGATGGTACGTCAGTGGCTTCAACATCTAGTGGTCGTGGCAGTAAATCAACACTGAAATCAAGGAAGGCACCGAAGCGATCCATAATCGATGAAGTAATAAAACCAAAATGGTCTCGGTTGCAAAATTATCAATTCGATAAGATTCCATTCGATGATACGGCCACGTTATACAAAGCGTTGTATCAACAGATTGTTGCCATAAATCCTGTGCAGCTTTGGGAAATATTCATCGACGAGGACGCGTTGAACCTGTTGGTCACTTCCACCAACCAATATGCTGCGGCCAACAATTGTCTATTATTCATTGCATCAATTAGAGAAATGAAAACATTTTTGGGCGTGTTGTATATAACCGGTTACCACACCTTGCCGCAAACACATGGTTATTGTCATCATCCGGGTAGAACAACAATTATCATCATCCGGGTAGAACGTCAACTTCCGGGGCACAACTGGTAATGCGTTACGATCGTATCGATCATTTTATCGGAAAACTCAATCCACGTCGCCGTTGTACGCAATGCGGTGACAAAACTGAATATGGTTGCTTGAAGGGCCAGGCTAACTTGCAACCCACTCCTTGCTTCCTGGATTACCACAACGGTGTTGCATCAGATAATATGAAGATTGCTAAGGCTAAATAACATATCTCTTTAAGTTTCCTCAAGAAAATAACAAAAATTAGGATTTAAATGAGCTTTTATTCCCTCCAAAAGATCGTTTTCCATATTGCAAAAAATAGATATTTTTGGTATACACCATGGACTGTTGGGTATTTAAAGTACCATTTTCATTAGACCTGGTTTGACAGCCAGGTGTATTGACATATCGCATTTGGTTTTTCTTAATTACATAGAGGACACCTAAAGCTATCTGGTATGGGTGAGCGTTTTTAGTTTTTCCCATTTCCCTATATTTGGCAGCACTTTTCCTGAGCATTTCCAGACAAAAAAAAAAGCGCGACTTTTACCAGTAAAATAACAAAGGTAAACCACTGAAAATTATACTGTTCTATTATTTATTTTTTAGGCCCATTCTGTGCCTTTACAAAAACAAACAAAATGCAGCGATATCTCTCACCTATTCCACGCTAGATTTTTTTAGGTGTCAACACTTTTTTGGGTATTTAAATACCCAGTAGGCTGGAATGGGTTAAGCTGCCCCAGTTTCCTAGCGGAAATCCGCCAGACGACGCGGAAGCAGCAGGGTGTTCCGCGTGCAGCAGCCACCGCTCCTCCGCGAGCCACACCGTGAAGCGCCTCACCGGGCGCCTCGACCGCCGCCGCGCCTTCGTCGCCTCCTCCACGCCCAGCGCCGAGGAAGACGCAGGCGAAGTCTCAGCCTGCCGCCGCCCCTACGGAACCCTTGTCGTGGAGGAAAAAGCCGGCGCCGCCGGCCACTCAACAGCAGCCAGCTGTGGAGAGGAAGTCGAACCGGCGTCGCCGCTCGAAGCCACTGCAGCAGCAGTCAAGGAGGCCCCACCCACAGCAGGAGGAGGGGATGGAGGTCGAGGCGACCGCCCAGTCCACCAGCTCCCAAACGCCCGCAGCAACCTCAGCGTCCGCATGCACGCAAACGGACGAAGAGAGTGCGACTACTCCGCCCCCACAACCCCAGCCAGAAGAGCCAGAATACCTGGACGAGATGCGCCGCCTCGAGAGCGACGAGCTGGTCTTGTTGAATGCAATTCAGCTGCAGGAACTCATTCACGAGTGCCAAATCAGCACGAAGGAGGAGATCACCATGCTGCTGAATAGTTGCCTTCAAACGGACCTACCTCGTGCCTCGAGAGTAGCAATCATAATGAAGTCTGCCTCAGGGTGAATAGCCCTGTGACGCCATACTCATGAAAGCCGGCCTATGGACCCGATTCAAGAGAAGCCCCACGGAAAGGCAAAATGCCCAGTGGTAGACGTCACGGCCCCCTATCAGGGCTCGTCGACTGATATTGATTGGATTATGAATCTTAATCTTGTACTACATTTTGAATAAACCACACATATCATTTTCGAACGTAATCGCGGGTTTTTCTTCACTACGAAACTAGCCCGTGATATGTTGTTATGCTTGTCGAAAGACCAAAATTAAATAAAGACCTAAATAAAATAACACCACCGCAATACTACTCTTTTGAAGATTATGCGACCTTTCCCGTGGACTCTTTTGTACCATAATCATATTTTCGACGGGTTGCCTAACAAAGACAAGAAAGGATTACAAAATATGCTCCTCTTTGACTGTGATCCTGCATAAAATACATTTTATTCAGCAGCGGAGTGATTTTCACAAAAAGTGACACGGACGGGAATTCAAGAAAGGAAAAATATCAATAAAAATATACAAAATACCAGTAATATCCAAGGTTACTGTGTTGCAGTTGTTTCCTCGGTATTGTACTGCTGAATTAGGTTTCACAATCCCGCAGACTTTTGTCAGTCGTGATTTCGGGATTACAAATCCGAGTTCTGCGAGATTCCTCAGGATTCCTCAGGATTTACAAATAATTGCATTTTATTTTAAACCACATTTTAATCTTATTATGACTGAGAAAACTTAAATTCAACAACAATAAAGTTTTTAGACATCAAACGGTTTTGATGCGATTGTTTATTTCTAGTAATTAGAAAAAACTTCGATTATCTCAAAAACGATGCAATCTCAAAAAGTAAGGTCGTGTTTATATATTTTTATTTTTTATTCAATTATTATACGGAGTAGCAAAGCTATTGCAGTGAATCTTGCAATCCAACATTGGACTTAATTTGTAATGTAATGTGAGGGTCACGGGAAGTAATTATCAATATCAAATTTTCCAAATTTGTGGAATTCATTTTCTAAATTTACTAACTTAAAATTAACATTTCAGTATTACATTACATTAATCTTTCGTCGTGTCCAATTGACGGCTAAAAACCGCTCTTGGATGTGTCAAAATAATTGTGTTAGGTAGTAAGTCTCTTTACTACTCTTTACTTAACATAGGGGAGACCTACGAGAGTTTTTACATATTAACTCATATCAAACAAAAAAGTACACGCTAATAAAACTAATGTCTTATCGTAAAATTTTTCATCTGCCAATCTTTTTGTACTAGAAATTGCTTGAAGGATAATAGAATCTGCGAAAAAAAAATTTAAGTAAGTACAGCAAGTCGTTTTGTTTCAAGTCTCCTCGTACCGAGGTAAGTTAAAACAGCTATCTAGGTGAGTTGAAATGCTTCGGAATTGATACTAAATAAGGAAAATGTTATAATAAAACATAGTATTTAAAAGAAAATTTATGAAATATAACTAAAACTTAAACATTATTATTAATTGCTCACTTTTCAATAAGACTTACATTCTTTTTTAATATAAGTTATAAACAAATGAAATTAGAAGTTTCATAAACAAAACGAATTTATATCTATTCTAAAAAACAACTATGGCAAATATATGAAAGCTCTCCACTAGTTCAGGCTTCGTGCGCCCATGATTTACACTCTAGGCATTGCACCCACCACATATTTTTCGTTCGACCTGCTGTTTTTTAACTCACTGCTGACCACTCAATTAGCCAATTACCAAGAATCAGGAAAGGAAGAAGCACTCGACAAAAAGTACTATAACTATGGAATTACTATAAAAAACAATAAAATTAATAACTTTGCAATGATTGCATTGAAATTTTCTTTATAGAATATTGAAATGTCATTTTGTAAAACAATTAGATAATTATGAATAAATATGAGAAATTCAAAAAAGTGAAAAAACTCAGCATTTCTAACTTGTAGTTGTCTTACGGAAAAATACGGAACCATATTTAGAAATTGTAAATGCTATCATGATATTTATTAGATTCTCTATCGAAAGTAGTATTTCGTTTTGCTTATTTACAAAAATATTTAGATATTAGGTCATAAAACCAATATTTATTTTTATGATTTCTCAAAAAAAAAAAAAATATGATGTTTGACAATTGAACGAAATTATTCTAGCGGCCGTCTATGTATCTATGGTAATAATGAGAAATTTGGTATGGATTTTAGGATGCGTTCGAATTAGAAAATAATATTGCTGTGCGCTCCGGGAGCAAGCCGTTAATATTGGTCGTTACGTAGTCAACGGTGTTCTGATGTGCAACCAAATTTACTCGTTACGTAGCCGAAGGGTTAATCCAAAATTGGCATCAGAGTTAAATAGAAGATACTGATAAAATATGTTTTCTTCTGCCTCGGAGAAAACGGTAAGCCTTGGATATCCCACTGATGGAGGCATCGATAATTCGCCTGTCCTGAAGGATTTTTAATTTGAATAAAACGGTACAGAGATTGGCAGCATCGCGTAGACTTTTATTGCTTAAAGATCTTCTTCAGCGGCGAACTTGTATATTTCTCTGCTAGCCATAATACCTCTATTCGTTTCCCTGATGTATTTATTTGTCATCTGAAATAAAACAACCACAAACCTTGCCAACCACACCCAAAACTACAAAAAATGTAATCGAGGTAAGTTGAAACACACTGTTTCAACTTATCTCGCTTCCAAAAATGCGATGTCACTTGATTAAAAAAAATCCACTGATAAAAAGCTTTACAAACTATCAAAATCTATATAACAAATCGAATGCTGAGTTACTAAGCTTCCAAACAATGCATGTAACGCACCCTTATACACATAAACAGGGAAACTAAACCTTGATGAAAAATAGGGTAAAGGTTGGTAAGTCGGTGATATCGGTAATACAGCGATAATTTAATTGAAATGATTCTATATATTGCCCCGCGAGACCGCTGCGTTTATGATTAGGCTCGTTACATTCGAGTGAGAAGGCGAATGCAACGAGCCTTATCACAAACTCTGCGGTCTCGTGGGGTATTATATAGAACGGTTTCAAATACCCCAAAAACTTACTTTTTGCATTTTCTTTGAAGCGAGTGTTATTGTGACGTGACCTCTCCCGCAACAGATCCGGAGCGCACTAACAGGTGATAGGTGTTGAAAAGACGATAAAATAGCCGCATTGCCAGCTCGCCAACGACCACAGATACCGAGAAAATTGCACTGTTTCAACTTACCTCTGTTTCAACCCTTCTAGGTCTCCCCTAAATAGGAAATCAAGAATTTAACTACTAGAATGTCAAATTATAAATATAAATATAAATAATAAAATTAGAACCCTTATAATTAGAATAGTCAATAATTCGAGATATTGTAGTAAAATTGGCCATCGTAATATTCAAATTGTCAGTAAAATGTTTAATTATCAGATTAAAGCTATGCCATGCATTTAATAACTAAGAGTACAAATATAGGACCAAATAAAATAACCAGACAATAGGGCTCTACTTTTTTTGGGTCATTAAAATGGGAACAATATTTTAAAAGTAATGGTCCTTAAATTCGGCCAGATCATCGAAAGGGTGGCCTATCAGTATCTCCTTTAGCTTAGGGTGGTCAGCGTCAATATTTGATTAAAATATATGGCAAAATTTAAATATTATCATTGCAGCTTCTGTATGAGATTTTCAAATTTCACAATGTTATTTTGGCCCAATGAGGCATCTGTGTACCAAGTTTCAAGTCCTCGACTATCAGTCAAAATGCACAGTCAATTGTCTGATGCCTCACGGTGCGCAAATCATCTAGGAGCACCTTAATCCCGATTCCCAGGGAAACTGGCCCGCAGGCACAGAGTCCTACCAGGTCTCGCACTGCTGATTGGAGTCAACCGAATGTGTGATGACTTGTGAATCGGGCCGACCCTAACCACATGGGTCATAATGGCCTCACTGCTCTGGACCCATTAGCTTCCCAATGGGGGGAGGGGGTGGGCAGTGCTAACTTTTCAAAACCAGTGCTAAATTTTAATATTTATTAAAATTTGAAACGATTTTCGTAAATTTTATTTAAACTCGCTCTTTACTATGCTGGAACGGAGAAGCCGGGAACGATCACATCGTTATTTGTCTCCCCTTCCGCGGACAGAAAGCAAAGGGCGATTGTAGCCTTCATTCATATTCGGCCTCTTAAATATTCAATTATTTAATAAGGTTAAGTCGGCGAACAGTACGCGCCGACCGCGAATCCAACGCGACGCGGCGCACAGAATTTAATTTCTTACGAAAAATGACGTCATGAAGTTATGAATTGATTTATTACATCATTAGTAGGATTATTGCCATTACTACTATCATAGGTCAATATTATGACCAGATAAGGCGTTTTACTCACTGGAGGAATATTTTCCGAGTGAAGTCTAAAATGCTTTGGTGGCTAAAGTGTTTAAGGATTTCTTTGCATTTTGTCTTGTATTTCCTCTTTTTACATTATTTCTGTCTTTTTTTTCGTTTTTATGTTTGTTTTTATTTTTTATTAAATAATAAAAGAAATGTTTGTTTGCTAATCTGTATGGATGTTTGCTAATCTGTATCTGACTTGTATACCAGTATACTAATAAAATGAATATGAATTTGAATATAAGGTAGAGCCAAACCCTTTACCCCCAAACCCCCTTCTATAAACCCACCCCCCAAACCCACCCCCAAACCACCAAAAAAACCGCCGTTTCTCCCCAAAACCCCCGATTCCTAACCCCCCTCCCCCTCCCAAACACTGCCCCCCCAAACCTCTTTTACATCCTGAGCACTTAGGTATCTATTAAATCATTTTATACATATAAGGCGAGATAGGAATCCACGAAAGAAGAAGAATATCGGAAAAAAGAATATGTTTGACCCCCCCCCCCCCCCCCTCCACTCCCCACACTCCCCTAAACCCAGTTAATGATTGATTATGACAGTAAAGTCTAGTACATTTATAGTATTTCTAGTTATTAAAAAGGGTATTTTCCAATATGGGTTTTTTCTAGGCTAGACTCGGGCGGCTCGACGTTATTATATCATTAAAATATATGTGTTTTTTTGTGTCGCTTGTATAAGAGATATTGCAACCAAAATTAAACAATGAAGTTTCGAACCCCGACGCATCTGTGTACCGAATTTCAAGTATTTAAGTCCAATATTGCAAGATTCAAGTATGACTAGTTAGCGGTGGACCGATTTCGACCCTATTCTTTTCAACTCTTGCCATGACCAAATGATTTATTTATTTATTTATTGGTTACACACACATTCAAAATCAGGAGCACATAAGAAAAGAACTTACAAATTTGGAATTACAGATGTTACATTTAGCCTTGATGTATACCGTCTAAATTTAGGTATACTACATCTCCCTCAAGTCAAATAGCCCATAAATTATCAAGATGTTTTTTTTTCTAATATGCTAACTAAAGTGCAAACAAACCGAGCCCGCCCTGCTAGGCACTCCTGTGTTAAGGCGAACTCACTTTCTGGGTCCTATTGAAGTGGCACGGTTATCTCAGAAAGAAAGAAAAAAATATTATATATACTTATTATTATGAACGGCTAGGGATGCTCGAGACGTGGCAAAAAATCGTCAAAAATGGAAGCGAATCGTGAATGGAGTACGAGATCCAGCGGCAATGACAGCAGCGTATTGGCTGCGAAGGCGAACCCCTCCCGAATAGCTGGCTACGGAATAAATAATAATAATAATAATATACTTATTATAGATCCCTGCATGCAAAATTGCGTTCACAATATTTTAGTAGGGATTGAAAGTAGGTTTGTATTTTATAGATACATACATATAAATACTACATACATGCATGAATACATATATCAATAACACATACATAAATAAATACATTCGGAAAATAAATACATACATACATAAATTGACAAAAAATAAATAATAAATTATTGTGCTGTGCTTATTTTCTATGGTTCTAGATAATTTTATTATATAAACAGATTGATTAAATGAAGTATTGTCCTAAGACGATAATCATATACCTAATGTCATAAGACGATAAATGAAGGCATTTCGTCTATAATTCATATTTGCGAGTTGCAATTTGAATGTTCTACTAGCTCTAATGAATGATTCGAGGTGGACAAAAAATGACAGGTTTTCGACGAGGTATGGGCTGTCGATGCTATTATTCATTATTTTATAAAGAAATACCATATCCGCAACCATGCGCCTGTCCTCGAGCGAATGAATATGGTAGGGTCTCAGTCTGCTATCATAAGGCTGAAGTCCTAGATATTGCCAAAAGTTAAGATGCCTCAAGGATATCGTCTGGACTCCCTCAAGGCTTATTTTATAGATGCTGTTTTATAGATGCTATTTCGGGTTCAAGATAGATGACGCCAATTCTAAGATACTATAGAGTTAAGTAATACACAATAGAGTGTGAATAATAGGTTTAGAATTTGTAAATTTAACTTATAAAATTAGAATTTAACTTATTTATAAATCAAATATAATAATTAGAATTATTTGTCTACCTTAGAACAGACGGCAGCCTAGTTTTGACTATTATTAATTGTAACTATTGTAAATTTGAAATGAATAAATTATTTAGAAATTTAATTTGAATCCACTGGGCGACGCGCTGCGCCGCGCTCCGCCAACGGCGAGAGACTTAAAAAGAGATTTTTAAAGCAATGGAAGAAAATGAAATTGAAATTAAGCTCCGAAAAGTTGGTCGGTGCCGTTTTATCCGCTTATCGGCGGGCGTCGGAGGACGTACACTCTCCCCAAAGGGCCCCGGATTCACTCATAAATAAAATATTTCCGGACCTTTGCTATCATATTACGGAATTATAATGTCCTGACGTGGGTAGCACGCTTAACTTATCGCAGTATTTTTTCAGGTCCGCCGAAAAGTATATAACATTTTAATTTTATTGTAAATGTAATATGTATTTCACAATATTATAGATTAAAATGGACACCTATAAATAAAGTGTCATAGACAAAAATCCAATAGTAAGAATCCAAAAACGGTTGCCAATGATCTTATTTTAATATCACCAAACTTGGCTATAGCCTGTTCTAAGGCAGATATTCGAAATAAATTATGTTAAAATATAGAGTAATTAAAATATTATTCATTTAATATAATAACAATTAACAACTCGATAAAAACTAACAAGTAAATATTTTACAAATAATAAAAAACAACTGCTTTTACAGAAAGTGAATTACTGTAATAATTATTATTTTTTTACGGTATTTTTTATGAAATATTTGTGGTTTATGTATGTATCTATATATATTTACATGTATATCTCCGAAATGTACTCAATCAGACCTTTAATTTAACTCTAAAACGATATATTTTCTCTACTTTTTCTATTTAGTTTTAATTTGTATAAAAAACACATATGTTAGACTAACCTCTTTGTTAGGTTTAGAAAATCTTTAAAATTTAAATCAAAAATGTCAGTTTGCGTGTCAACAAACAAAGTTTAACACAGCACAACCAGTTACAGACCTTATAGGTTTAGTTGGGGTTGCGATTTCGCCTCATTTGGGATATGCTAGCATATTCATATGCATAGAGCTATGTTTTTCGCTATACTAATGTTTGTTTTTAAGGGGCTCTCCAGACGATCAAGCATGCTTGTCATGCATCGCGTCGCGGGCTGGGATGGGATAGTAAGCCGCTGGAATAATGAAAATATTTTTTCAAATGTTTACCAAAAATGCCTAATTTTGTAGTTTATACCAGGGAGTCACGTTAATTAGACGTAATTGATTGATGAATGACGTGACTCCCTCGTATAAAACTACAAAATTAGGCATTTTTAGTAAATATAAAAAAAATATATTTGCATGTTCCTTGCGGTTTACGATCCCTGCCCAGCCCGTGACGCAATGCTTGACAAGCAAGCTTGATCGTCTAGAGAGCCTCTGACGATTCTGCATGTATAAAAAGGGTCCTAGGAAAGTTTTGCAATACAGCTCTGTTTATTTACTTTTTCCAACTTTATTTCCTTTACAGTGAATACACCTCTTCATCCTCCGAAACCAATCATTAAACCAGTTCTGCCAAGTTTCACTAGGTAGTAAAGCACACTCGTTGTCCCAAGCCCGCAGAAGGTCGTCATCTACCCCGGCACTACCAGAACCGGCTAAGTTTCGCAATCGACCGTATCTACGCCGTGGCCCTGTCGCAGTGTCCATCGATGCTGGCGTGGATGCCGACCTGGTACCAGCTGAATGTGGCAAATTAGAAAGCGCTGCGCCACCCTACAAAAACTTTGCCGCGTGCGCCGCAGCATCAAATTCGCCGACTTCGAGCGCAAACTTGAACTGCCAGCGATCGCCGCCTGCAATGGGAAGTAGTTTAGCAGCCGCTGGCGTCAGTTCTGCCGCTGCAAATGATGTCACTAGGACCTCGCACCCTAGCATCGACGATGAAGGTTTCGTCACTGTTAGCCATCGCCGATCAGCTCAACCTCGCCGGGGTTGGAGGGAAATTATACGCGGGACCGGTGCTGCCGATGAAGATTTGCGTACAGTGGAGCCGGTTACCCGCAAATTCATTCACGTGTGGTCGGTTTCTGCTGATGTTACCACGGATAACATATTAAATTACCTAAAGAAAAGGGATTCTGTGTCACCATTCACAGTAAAAAAAGTGATAAAAGCGAAAGGTAACTACAATTCGTTTATCGTGGGTGTTCCAGAATCTCTTTTCACCACATATATGGATCCCACTTTTTGGCCTGCAAGTGCGATGTTTAATGAGTGGTCCTTTCGGAGTGGAAAACGCACTGCCTATACGAAAAAGAAACGTCTTTCCGTGCAACACTAGTGACATGAATATATCCTATCAAAATGTGCGGGGTCTGAAAACTAAGTTGCGCCAATTTTCTGAAAACGCACATTTAATTGATAGTGATATGATTATTGTAACCGAGTCATGGCTAGACGATTCTGTAACCGATGCGGAGGTTTGCTCGACTGCAAATTTTACTCTTTATCGTAAAGATAGACAAACTTTTGCAGGCGGGGTATTCCTCGCCGTGAGGAACTCCATCTTATCGTATCGCATACCTAGCTATGAAACTGATGGTGAAGTATTGTGTGTGAAAGTTATATATAGAAATGTACCTGTATTCTTTTTTGTAGTTTACTTTTCCCCTAAAACCGCTGATGAAGTATACATGTCTTTTTTAAATAAAGTAGAAGAACTTTTTGTTGCAGATAGGTTAAAAAATATTTGTATTATTGGCGATTTTAATCTGTTTTCTGCGTCGCAACATGTAAATAAATATTTTGATTACTTTTTATCTTTATGTAACTTTAAGCAACATAATAATATTTTAAATTCTAATAATCGATGTCTAGATCTGGTGCTCTCGAATTTCCAACCTGATACCGTTACGGTATCCGAAGCCTCGATAGAGTTGGTGCGAGCTGACAGCTACCATCCGCCGATTGATGTGAGCATTGTACTGCGCCCAGCGCGTACGCATATTCAGCCGAGCGACAATCAAAAGTATAGCCCTACTAGTGGTAATTGTCTATTCCGGAATGAATGGAACTTTAAAAATTGTAATTTTACTCAGTTGTACACTTTTTTTGAAAATTTTGATTGGAAATTACTATACGATTTAAGTAACGCTAACGATTGCGTTGATTATCTCTATAGTGTCATCTACAATTGTTTCGATAGCTGCATTCCAAGCAAAAAACGGACTGCATTGACCAATAGGTATATTTATCCTAAATGGTTTAATGGCGACATTATCCGTGATATTCAATCGAAGTCGTATCATCACAAGTGCTGGAAGCGGACCGGTTCTCAGTTTCACAGGGAGCTTTTCGAAACTTTACGGTGTAGAGTTAAGCATAAAATAAAAGACTCTTTCAATTTGTATATGCACAATATTGAGACGTCTATCCGAGAAGATAGTTCACGCTTTTGGGAATATGTTCGTAGTCAGCGAACTGCTGGTGGGGTACCCCTGAATGTGGTCTATAATGAGGCTACATATTCGGGTGCTGCAGCCGCTGATGTTTTTGCGAATTACTTCTCATCAGTGTTTCTACCGAACATACCGGCCTTAGACGCTGTCGCCGCTGAAGCGACTATTATGTCGAGTGACGCAAATTCTTCATGCGTCAACGTCCACAGTATCACTAAAGATGATATTCGGTTTGCAATACGCAAGCTGAAATCAGTCCGCACTATTGGACCTGATGGAGTTCCTCCTTATGTTATTAAAGCATGTTGTGAGTCTTTTATACAACCCCTGATGTATATATTTAACAGATCGTTGGAATCTGCAGTATACCCCTATAAGTGGAAGATATCTAGAGTAGCTCCAATACCAAAAAGAGGCGATAAGGTGCAGGTTGATAATTACAGGCCGATTGCAGTGTTATCAGCCTTTCCTAAGCTTTTCGAGACGATTCTTCACCGAGAAATTTATACCCAACTATGCGGTACACTATCGGATGCCCAACACGGGTTCCGTCCTAATCGTTCCACAACTACCAACCTATCCGTTTTTACAGATTATGTTACTGATGAGTTGGATAGCACCTCAAGGGGACAAGTGGATGTCGTGTATTTGGATTTCAAGAAGGCCTTTGACAGAGTCGACAACGATGCGTTACTCCGAGAACTGGCTGCTGCTGGATTCTCGAGTAAACTGTTGAAACTTTTCGCAGATTACTTGGGGGGCCGCCAGCAATTCGTTAAATTTGGCAATTTTGAATCCAAACTATACAACACTCAATCGGGGGTTAGCCAAGGATCAAACTTAGGGCCTTTGTTATTCAGCTTATTTGTTAATAATCTGAGTAAAGTAGTCACATCTGCACGTTGTCTAATGTTTGCTGATGACGTCAAATTGTTTTTATCAACTGGAAGTGCTGAGGCCTGCGAGCTCTTCCAGCGTGATATTGATGCAGTTTATGCATGGAGCCAAGCTCGTAACCTTCACTTCAATATTAACAAATGTGCAGTGATGACATACACAAGGTCGCCTGATCATCTGATGTATGATTACTCCATCGCTGGATGTGTGCTTCCCAGAGTTACTGAAGTCAAGGACTTGGGAGTTTTTTTCGACCCCAAGTTAAACTTCAAGGAACATATTAGACAACTATCTACAACTTCTTTCAAGCTTCTAGGGTTTGTAATACGGCAATCCAAACACTTCAATAATATTCGGGTTATGCGCACGTTGTACAACTCGATTGTTAGAAGTCGCATGGAAACGAATGCACCTATTTGGAATCCACATGAAGATACTTATACCCTCATGCTGGAAAAGGTACAGAAGTGTTTTTTGAGATTTCTGTACTTCAAGCAGTACGGATATTATCCATTTTTGTATCCGACTGCATTTATCACAGGCATGGTTGGCTATAATTCTCTCTGTCTCAGAAGAGAAATGCTGACCATGTCCTATGTTTTCAATCTAATTCGTGGTAAAACTGATAACCCTAGCTTACTAGCAAAGGTGGATCTATTCATACCAAATAATTATCTCCGTACTCGATCGCACCATCTTTTCGCGGAGCCGTTCTCGCGCACTAACCTTACGAGGTGGAACTTGTTGGCGCGTGCTTTGCGGCGCTTAAATGAAATTCACTCGATGGCACCAGATTTCGATATTTTTACCGCCAACCCTCACTTGTTTAAATTGCAAGCTATTAATTATTTATTTTTACATGATAGCTAGTATTATACGTATCATTCTATTTGTATAGTTATGGTAATATCTTTATTAATTTTACTTTTCAATGCATTGGTTTTACTGTTATGTTGATTAGTAATAATTGAATAAACAAAAATAAATAAAAAAAATAAAAAATCACTGGGAAACCGCATTTTCACATGTGGGAAGAGTGCAAAGTCGCAGGGAGCAAGGTGTGGACTGTAGGGAAGGTGCTCGAGAAGTTTCAGTCCTGTCGTGGTCAAATATTCGGTGCAGGCTTTGGCACGGTGTGCTGGAGCATTATCGTGATGGAGGAACCAAGTCCCTATTCTTCACTTTGACCGCAGGTTCTTCATAGACCCAATGCCTTCATTTTCTTCTTTACAGATCAGCATTTTCTGACAACTACGGGTGTGTCCTCATCATAAAAGGCCCAAACTTTGTTTTGAGCCTTTGTCGGCGTATGGTAATAGTACAGCCAAGTCTCGTCATAGGTATATCACGATGTTTTTCACATACCGAGATTGTCTCTTATTAAACTTTTTTAGCATCTCCCGGTACCAAGTTACACGTCGTGTCATCTGCTCTTCAGTGAGTCGATGCGGCACTCAAGAAAAACAAAGTTTCTTTATGTGCAAATGATCACGCAGAATCAAACGAATTTCTGGTGCATTTAGGCCTAAAGTATCGTCTATCTGTTGGTAGATTACTCGCCTGTCAAGCATTTTTCTCACAGTAGTAAAGCTTTTTTCCGTAACTGACGTTCGTAACTATCTCGGCCTCTCAGCATACTCCAGAGTGAAATTTCTCTTTTGGAATTCTCTGTACCACATGAATATCATTGCACGATGTGGACAAACATCACCTAGTGCAAGAGTCATTAAAATTTCTTCTACGCACTGGTCCATGTTTAAACCACTCACGAATTTATAACGAAAACCTACTCTTCTCTCATTTCGTGACCACGATGCCATTACAAGCACTTTACACTCTCACTGCTAATGAATAACTGAACTCATCGACCTGACGCGGCGGCTACTAAGCACGTATGAACATGTCTCAATATCCAGCAACAAGCAGCTAACCTGCGACTCATTGTTGCGTTACATTTCAAAACTTTCCTATAGTGGTCGCAATCGCTCCTGACATTCCGGGTCGTAAAACGTGCGAGCACGACAGCACATCACTTTTCTCCCTCGCTATCCCCGGCCACGCCTCACTATCGATATCGATGGATTTTCGATATTGATATGGTCGGATACCTACATAGTAATATTTGACAGTACTTAAATGAAAAATGAAATAATTAAAACAGGGCAGGTAAGAAACCGAAGGGGTTGTCATACTTCGGCCCATGTGTTAGGTTAGGTCGCCTGATCTTACATTGTAAGGATCCGGGTTCGATTCCCGGCTGGGTCACTATTTTCCATTGGGATAAAACTAACGGAATTGCATTTTCAATTATGTCGGTCGAATGCCATAACAAGACACACACTTACACACATGTTACATGCACACATACATATAAACACGTCATATTAGGGTTGGTTGTAAGAGATTGTCGTATGATAATAAACCCGCCCATTGTGAAATTTCACTATAAAGAGTAGAAACAAACAAACAAACAAAACAAATTACTTTCTTGTATGTATTTATAATATATTAGGATGTTCAGGGTAGTCCAAAACAACTTTTATAGTACCCTTGGTAACAGTATGCATGCCATTGTCTTTTTTTATGTACATTATTTATAATATAATGAAATATATAAAAAGAAAATAAAATCTATGCGAATTTCTTAACATTTGGATAATTAGACAACTTGGTAATTGATATTTTGATATTTAAAAGCGTGGGTACTCTATGACACTCGGGATGACATAAAGATTCTAACAATACCACACTTTTCTAAATCGGTATTTTTTTTGAAGTAATGGTGGAAGAAAACGCAAAATCTACATATATGAAACCTAAACATATTACACTCCCTTTTTTTGGCGTCCTTTGCCCGACTCTGAACCGGGATCGGATGGTCAATGGTCAATTCAAGAGCAGTCGCCGTAAGGTACGCAACTACCCCCGCTCTATAGGAAACAATACAGCTTCGAGACTCCCCCGACTGTTAGTCGGAGTGCACAATCGATTGGCTTGCGCCGCACGGTGCGCAGACCGTCCAGGAGCGCCAGAGGTTTGATTCCCAGGGGAAACTGGTTCGCTGGCCAGAGTCCTACCCAGGTTCGCGCCCCGTGCGTGGAGGCCGTCGGATGGGTGTTGACCCGTGAGTATGACCGACCCTGAACACATGGGTCTTCGTGGCCAACCCATCATGGGCCCGTTAGCTCCCAGGAAAATACTACAAATATACTATGAAATAGCGCGAGGGGAAAGGTTGCGTCGGCGCGCGGCGGTGGGGGGGAGGGGTTTGGCGGGGTCTTGTTTACTTGCCAGGAAAGTCTTGGGGTGACACAACCGATTTTTTTATAACACATGACAGTCATAAATCTACAGACTGTCTGTGTGCACCCGTGCGCATTGAGGATACTGTTCAGATTGAGCAACTACCTTGGCAACATTTCGTTTAGCCAGTCATATTCATCCTAAATATATTTCCATGTTTAACTTCGCCAATTCCCTATTTACGTTTATTTTTTCCGGCCCTTAGCAGCGAGCGGAGCGGCTGCGGTCTGCCCAAAGTTCTACGCCCCACCTGAACTTAATATGTTTGTTCTTCGCCGATAATTGAATAAAAGATAAAAAGTGGGTAGTCCCAGGGGAAAGTTCCAGGTGAAAAGTTTTCCTCGTGAAATAAAACGGGAGGGGGGATAGTTTTGAATAATTCATTCATTTATCCGGGTGCGGCGCGGCGTTCGGCGACTAAATATCGCACAGGGCGCTGCGCGGGCGGAGGAGCTCGTAAAGGTGCTGGTGTGTGGCGGCGGGTGGGCAGCCGTGCTGTGGCGGTAGCGAAAACGATAGCGCAGGCTAAAGCGGTAGCGATAGCGATAGCGACATCGACATAAAAAATGTTCACTATGACTTTTTTTGCTTTAATCAGGAAACACCCATATCTATGTATATCTTACACATATTAATATACGTTTTACACCTGGCTTTAACTTTGTTTAATACGAGCTGTCATACGTATAAACATATAGCTGACCACGCGCACGCTAGGAACGGCTGCGTTGCTATGTGATGTCAGAGGCACATGCGGGGGTTGCCGGCCGAGCGAAGCTATAGACACGTTTCAAAGCCATAGCTTTTACGTTTTCTCCCCGCTCACCCGCTTCTGACATTCTCTTACTTTTTACTTCATCAAATGTTGTCCTTGTTCAACGAAATCAATGTCGAAGCTTTTGATCGCTTAATAGGTAATTAAATATCGAATTCTCCACGAACAACTCGATAATGGGTTCGAATGCGTTTCCCTTGAAATAAAATCAGAAATTAGTTCAAGTTTACGAGACAGAGCAGTACTTCAGAGCGGAATGTGAATGAACGGTTGTCACTTTTCCGCATTAAAACTACCCTGCGAAGATAAAGCAGCTAAATCTAACACCGCACAAAATGTGTTCAAACTTATTCGGGCGTCTATAAGTTGGATAGGTAAATTTAGCGCGGGAAAATCGACGATAGTTCATTTCATATTCCGTTCTAACCTATTGCTAGCTCCGATTAATCGGGGGTTGAGAAAGCAGGTGGATGACGCCGTGCCCGACTGTTGCTTCATACCCCGTACTCTACCAGTATTAGTACTCTCCTAATGGGAGAGTACTGGGAGAGTGCGGCGTATGAAGCGACGATCAGGAGCGGCTTTATCCGTTCGCTTTACCAGCCCCCGATTTCTCGGATCTTGCGCACAGACAGTAGGCCAAATATACCCTGACTCTTAGGTGGAGTAGCATAACTGTCGTATACGTGTAACCTAACTAATGACACCTCATTAAAATGCAGGTGTTAATATTAATATTATAATATTCCTTGGTATTTTTGAAAGATAAGTAACAATTGTTACTATAAAATTTGATACAAAAATGTTTTGTATAAAGAAATGTTTTGTTTCAAATACACACATACATACATTTACTCTTACATATATATTTATGTAAAAATGTCGATCTAATTTATATAATAGCATTCCTCCTATGTGTTATATTATATTATATTATATTATACTATATTTAGTATAATTGATTATATCATATTATTTTTATTCGTATATTATTCTTTAAGTGATATTTTGCAAAAGTTCGTTTTCTGTCATTGAATGGCCTATGTCATCAAGAGGCTATTTTTATTGAATAAAATGTGTTTATTAAAATACGATTATATAAAATTGTTGCCTACCTTGAAAACTGCGTTGCTTAGTGACGCAGAAACATCATGCTTTTAAATAATTCTTAGGGGCTCTCTAGACGATCAAGCATGCTTGTCAAGCATCGCGTCCCGGGCAAGGAAGGAATCGTAAACCGCAAGAAATATGCATTTTTTGTTTATATTTACCAAAAATGCCTAATTTTGTAGTTTATACCAGGGAATGACGTCATTCATCAATTAATTACGTCTAATTAATCTGTCTCCCTGGTATACAACTACAAAATTAGGCATTTTTGGTAAATATTAAAAAATATATTTGCATATATCCTGCGGTTTATGATCCCCTCCCAGATGCTTGATCGTCTAGAGAGCCCCGCCCCTTAGGTATTATCATGAATTAAAAAAAATAAATGTTATCACGTGCCGCTATCGCTTCGCTCTTCGGCATCGCCGCCTAAAGAGGCTTACGAGATCGCCTCCATCCCGGCGTTTCCCTTTCATCTCTTCTCCGACCATCGAAATGAAAAGTGCACGCCGCCTTTTTGCGTTTTGCATGAATGTATTCATGAAATCCGCGCGGAGAGAGATTGAAAAGAAAGGCTGAGGCGCGACCAGACGCGGCTAATAAAGTCCGCCACCCCGAGCCCCACCCTTCCCCAAATTCCACACTTACGCGTTTTTACTCTCATTACCAGATGTTGCCGTCGCACTCGCTCACGCCGCTCCGCGCGCGTCGCCCGGCGATATTTTATAATTCCGCAACATCTCTTTCCTCTTCTCTCCACTTTTTCTCCTTTCGGGATTTTCGAGGCGCGCCCGGTTGGTAATTTACGGAGGCAAGCTGTTCCCGATAAATCAAATTATTTCTTCCGACGTGCTTCTTCACCTCGCGGCGGGAAGATTCCCGCATTTCTCATACGTTATGGTGAGCGTTATTGATCTGCGCGAGACGTGTTCTCATATCGTCAAATCATTTTTAACCCTCAACATTTCAATATGCCCTTTTATCTAGAAGTACCGTCATTGGACGTGGGGAAATTACAAATAAACTTTCCGCCTAAAACACCATACAAAACCTAAAACCCTTCAAACGGAGGGCCATGGGAGCCAATGTTGTTTTTTTTATTTAACTTGTAATTAACAATAAACTATAGTAAAATGGATATGTACAATTTGAAGAAAAGCTCTCCTGAGGTTCATGTCCAGAAAGCCACATCGATATCCAACAAACGAACTATTAAAAGAGCTGAGACTTTTGGACATTAGACAGATTTATGCAAAAGTAACCCTACTTTATTATCACAACAATCCGAACACACACAACATCACTGACAACAACATTCTAACTAGAGGTTGCGCGTCAGAAAAACATCTAATTAAAAAAACTAAAACTAAATTTGCGCAAAGGCACTTTAGTTGTGTAGCTCCTAAACTCCACAATTACTTTCAGGATAAATTAAAACAATGCAAAATCTTACATATGAAAAAGGGAAAACTTACTTTGTGGCTGTTTGAGACCGGCAGGGAAATGGTAGATGAAATTATTACACATACCCTCGTTTTAAACGACAAATTATCAATTTAATTTAATATTACAATTATATATTACTAGCTGCGCCCTGCGGTTTCACCCGCGTGGTGATGGAAAATTGTGATAATGATGATAGAAAACTATTTATCTTTATAAATTATAGCCTATGTATTATTCTGATGTGTAAGCTATATTATTGTAAACATCCATACATACATTCTTACAAGCTTTCGCGTTTATAATAGACTAGCTGCGCCCAGCGGTTTCACCCGCGTGGTGATGGAAAATTGTGATAATGATAATAGAAAACCATATATCTTTATAATTTATAGCCTATGTCTTATTCTGATGTGTAAGCTATATTATTGTAAAGTTTCATCAAAATCCATTCAGTAGTTTTTGCGTGAAAGAGTAACAAATATCCATACATACATACAAACTTTCGCGTTTATAATTTTAGTAGGATAGTAGGATAGAATTTAAATTTCGAATGTCAATTTCTTAATTTTTTTTCCTACTTACTTGACAGTTATCGTTATATTTTAGATAATTCACGCTATATCTTTATAAATTATAGCCTATGTCTTATTCTGATGTGTAAGCTATATTATTGTAAAGTTTCATCAAAATCCATTCAGTAGTTTTTGCGTGAAAGAGTAACAAACATCCATTCATACATACAAACTTTCGCGTTTATAATATAAGTAGGATTAATCAATACAAGTAGGTAAATGTATATATTTATATATAAATGAGAATAATATATGTATAATGTTTAATATTATATAAACATGTAAAATATTACAATAGTTCTTAATTGCAGTATAAAATTACGTGCGCATCTTAATTTAAAAGAAAATAATCTAGGCTAGTACGGGCATTAACCTAGTTGGGTAGTTTTTAAGACATAATTTTTATACTACTATCTCTTAAATAAAGCATTATTATTATTATTATTATTAACAAATCATAGACAACAAACCAGCGCCAAAAAAGTGATAACATGATATGCCATAACTGTTGCCATTGATCCTATTTTAAATTATTTTAATTTATTTTAATTTTATTGCCTATCATTGCCATCAAACCGATTGGCGCCAAGTGTATTTATTTATTTATTTATTTAGTAATTTACAATAATCTAAAGTAAAATGGATATATAATAATCATAGACAAAAATCCAGTACCAAAAAAGCAATGCCATAAGTGTTGCCAGTGATACTATTTTTATGTCACCTACATAACTAGTGCTAAATTAAGGCGGATAACTAAAATTTTATAAATACATGTATGAACCTATATAAATAGTAATAGTAAAGGAAAGAACATAATAAATAAATAATAAATATAATTAAAATAAACCATGTGTATTATACCGTTGTATATCGCTATGAATATAATAAGACCTAAAATTAAGTAGGTAAGTGACAAAATTAAATAAGGAAATACAACACTGTTATCTTAATGACAAATGAAGCTGCCATAATATTCACCGACCGAAATCGGGCCCATCATAAAACTATTATTACACTTCTGGAAAGGATAAGCGGTTGACTCCGGACTAAGGACCGTCTATGGTAGATTTAGAATAGCTGTCTTGGCACATGTGAGCGTGCACCTTGCCACCTATTCACTCCCCCTTTAACCCTTCCTATTTGAGTTTACCATTTTTGGTTAGACGCTTACAAATGCTAAATTTGTATCTAACCAATATTGGTTAGGGCGCTCCGCGCTGCGTAAAATGCCAACTTATTAAATATTTATTCATTATTATCTTAATTGTTTGACGAGATAAGGTTATAATATTATAAATTTCAAATTTCAATTCGATCATTTTACAGTTATTCTTTTTACGATCCGTATAGTAGTTTAAAAGTTATGGTCGTTTTTCTCAAGGCCATCGACTTCACGCGCAAAACTGTCCCGGGCAGAAGTGACGACTAAATTTTTACCCCGCGATAGGAGGGGTTAAAGCCATAAATTTGAGATATAGCTATTTATAGCATATAGTGAATTTAGACAGATAGTCATTAAAACAAACAGTTATTTGACGACACTGAAGAAGCGCACCGGAATTTTAACTACGTAATCTAAGAGAGGCTTTGGGTATCATCTTGAATGAACTTAGAATAGGTGTTCAATAAATCGACTTCTCGAATCTACAAATAAAAACTTTACCCATAATTGATAATTACTCCTTTGAGTGATATATTATTTTATTTTTATTTTATTTTTGTTAAAAACATACAGCATAAAAAATAACATATAAGCATAATATACAAAAGTAGTAATGATGTTTTAAATTATTTGATCTATAAAGAATACGAAATATGCTAAACAATACAATTCAAAGAAGACCAAAAAGAATTTAAAACTAACAGTTAAAATCGCTATGTGCGAGTGTGGGTGTTGGTGAGTGTTTGTGTGATGGAGAGCGTGTATGTTTACGTGTGTGTGTGTTTGTATGTGTGTGCGCGTGTACGTATGTGTGTGTGGGTGTGTGTATCTGTAGTGCGAATGCGCTTGTGAGTGCTTGTATGTGCATGCTAATTCGATCCAATCTGATAATCAGCTTTTCACGTACCTCCATAACAAAGGATCGACTATTTTGGTGATTAAATATGTCAATATGGTTAAAGCATACATACATTGTATGCATGCATAATGCGCGGCAATAACGAATTAGAACCTTGGTACGTAAAAAGTTAAGTGAGCGCGCGCGAGTCGGAAGGGCGCTCGTATGCTCACCCTACTCAGTAGGTGTGGACTGTCCCCAACCCAGCATGAAAAAAAATATGGAGAGACGACATATCTGATAATACTCGCCGGTCCTCTAATGTCTCTAAACCATAGCGTTGCAGACCTTCAGATTACTACAAGACGTTGGAAAATAAGAGAAAATTTAGATGACGTATAAATTGTTGTTGAATACGCTCAATCCTAAGCTTGTATGTAGCATACTGCGGAGACCAAATATTAGAAGTAAATTCAAGCAGGCTGTGTACGTATGCGACATAAACCGTCTTCAAGGCATATCGAACGCATATTGCCAGTAACACTGCTCCCTGAAGTTTTATCGATGCTAGTTTCATGGCATTTTGTTAGCGCTATCTTATGTGAGTGTAGGCGTCCGTCCAATCGAAAGTCGCGCATTGAAACTTTGGTTTAAAATATTTTTACTAGGAAGGAATTATCCGTTTGTCTGGGGATATAATAAAAATAATAAATACATAGTATCAAATAATCAATACAAATATAACACCATGTATACGACGAGTACAACTTGGGTTGTCGACTACAGCGGGCGAGCCCGTCACCTCAGGAAGTTTTAACGATTAGTCGTTCTATCTCCCTGGAAGTGAGCGCAGAAGACTTGGGGACAAAACAATCCACCGTCTAGCTACGCCACGAGCCCGTAAGAGACCAACGCCTTAACCGCAAGATAGCCAGGAATGTTACCCAGCGGGACGACACTCGCTCCCTTACTTCCAATTGTGACTAGATTACGCCGGTCTCTCGATTGGTTACGAGTTCGAGGTCGCTTGCGCGGTCCTCTCCCTTACGAAGCGGTGAAACGGTGTTTACCGAATCTATCGCGGACCACAGCGTCCATTGCCCGGCTGTTCACCCAGGATCGGATGGCCGATGGTCGTTTCAAGAGCAGTCGCCGTAAGGTCCGCAACCACCCCCGCTCTATAGGACAAAGTACTGCTTCCAGACTCCCCCGACTGTTAGTCGGGGGCTAACGGGCCCATGATGAGGTGGCCACGATGACCCATGTGTTCAGGGTCGGTCACACTCACTGGTCAACACCCATCCGACGGCCTCCCCGCATGGGGTGCGAATCCTGGGTAGGACACTGGGTCAACCAGTCTCCCCTGGGAATCAAACCTCTGGCGCCCCTGGACGGTCTGCACACCGTGCGGCGCAAGCCAATCGATTGTGCTCTCCGACTAACAGTCGGGGGAGTCTGGGAACTGTATTGTTTCCTATAGAGCGGGGGTGGTTGCGTACCTTATGGCGACTGCTCTTGAATTGACCATTGGCCATCCGATCCCGGGTTAGAGGCGGGCAAAGGACGCCTTGGTCCGCGATAGATTCGGTGCACTCCGTTTCACCGCTTCATAAGGGAGAGGACCGCGCAAGCGACCTCGAACTCGGAACCAATCGAGAGACCGGAGAAATCTGGTCACAATTGGAAGTGAGGGCGCGAATATATCTCGAGCCCGCCGAGTTTATTCCTGGCTAACTCGCGGTAAGGCGTTGGACTCTCACGGGTTGTGACGTAGCTGGACGTAGAATTGTACTGTCCAAAGTCTTCTACGTTCACTGCAGGGCGACAGAACGACTAATCGTTAAAATGTCCTGTGGTGACGGGCTCGCCCGTTGTAGTCGACACCGCAAGATGTTAGTCAGAGGGCGAAAGCTAACGGGCCCATGATGGGTCAACACCCATCCGACGGCCTCCACGCACGGGGTGCGAACCTGGGTAGGACTCTGGCCCAGGTCAGTTTCCCCTGGGAATCAAACCTCTGGCGCTCCTGGACGGTCTGCGCACCGTGCGGCGCAAGCCAATCGATTGTGCACTCCGACTAACAGTCGGGGGAGTCTGGAAGCTGTATTGTTTCCTATAGAGCGGGGGTGGTTGCGTACCTTACGGCGACTGCTCTTGAAATGACCATTGGCCATCCGATCCCGGTTCAGAGTCGGGCAAAGGACGCCATAGTCGGCGATAGATTCGGTATACACCGTTTCACCGCTTCGTAAGAGGATTGCGCAAGCGACCTCGAACTCGGAACCAATCGAGAGACCGGAGAAATCTGGTCAAAATTGGTAGTTAGGGCGCGAGTGCCGCCCGCCAGTTAACATAACTGGCTCCTCGCGGTAAGGCGTTGGTCTCTAACGGTTTGTGGCTTAGCTAGACGTCGGATTGTTTTGTCCAAAGTCTTCTACGCTCACTGCAGGTCGATAGAACGACTAATCGTTATAACTTCCTGTGTTGACGGGCTCGCCCGTTGTAGTCGACAACTCAATATGTTAGTCAGAGGGCACAGTCGATTGGCTTACGCCGCACGGTGCGCAGACCGTCCAGGAGCGCCAGAAGGTTGATTCCCAGGGGAAACTGACCATAAGGCCAGAGTCCTACCCAGGCTCGCACTTCATGCGCGGAGGCCGTCGGATAGGTGTTGACCCGTGAGTGTGACCAACCCTGAACAGAATGGGTCTTCGTGGCCAACTCAGCAAGGGCCCATTAACTCCCATACGACGAGTACAATAAGTAATAATTCAAGAATTTGCTTGATTACAAAAAATGAGAAAAAATCTCTTTGAACCACACGTTATCCATTTTACTTTCTCGGCGAGCCAGCCAACCAGGAGGAAAAGTATTGTGATAGATTCTCCACGATATAGTCCAAACGCTTAATCCAGTTTGGTGGAATTTCAAAAGTACTCTGTATTTTGAATTCCTTCCAAGGTATCAAACCATTAATTCGGATGTGTACTGTCGTCAGATGGTTAAATTAAATAACGCAATCGAGAGGAAGCGTTCAGAATTAGTGAAAAACAAAGGTGTTTGGCCGATAATGCTAGACCACGTACAAGTTTAGTCTATCACCAAAAATTGATGCAATTAAGACGGGATTCGTTACCACATCCACCATATTCACCAGACCTGGCATCGTTAGATAACCGCTTGCATTAGTCCTTGCAAAACAACTTGCGTGGTAAAACCTTTACTGATAAAGATGATGTCTCATCGTACTTAGAGCATTGTTTTGCTGAGAAAGTTAAGAACTTTTTGGAGCGCAGGATCACAAAGTTGCCCAAAAGATGGCAAAAAGTAATCGAACAAAATGGACAAAATATTGTTTATAGTTTTTGTTTGTAATGAGATGAAAAACACCTATCATTTAAATAAAACGCAATGACTTTTTGACCCACCCAATATTATTGCACTTATGTACAATGACATGTCAACACCGTCATTAATCGTTGCTTTTTTGAGTGCGATAGATGATAAATACGTCAATATTACCGAGCTGATACAAAACATTTTTTTTAATAAACTATTTATTACTACTTAAATAAAATTAAAAAGGGTGAATTTAGTTTGTTTTTTATTACGTAAAATTATGTATTTCCAGTTATTTTATAATTATTTTCTACCACTTTAATGATTGTTTTGCTATTTTTTAAGGTGTTGTTTTAATATTATAACCGTTTTCATCTTAAATTGTGAAACCAATAGGTTAGAAAATATATCTTTATTAAAATTATATTTTAATTTGTTATTAAAAAATGGTATTTCCTTGGAACATGCGTTTCCTAGTTAGAAGCGACGCATAACCATAGTGTTGCAGTCAAAATAATTCTTATGTATTTTCTTTAATAAATAAATAAATTAAAAAGTCTGCTTTGTTATATTCGAATTTAAATGGATTGCTTTCAGGCACTCTCAGTTGTACGTTCTTAGGTTTATTTCGTTAAAACTATTCTTTTTTGCCGTTCGCCCGCTAAAACACGCGGCGCCGTCGCGCTGCCTCCGACGATTTTTCTCATTTTATCAGAGAGAATGCCCGCCGAGCTCCTTTCCCTCTTCCCTCGACTCGGTCGTGCATCCGTTTGAGGTACTCCACTGCGGTGGCATTAAGCGTGTTTACCTGGAAACGGGAAACGTCTCCGCTGGAGTCCATTATTGCAGCGACTTTAGATTTAAAATAGAAAAAAGTGATGGAACCGCGCTGTGAACCTAAACTTAAGCAAATAATCTGACTAAAAATCGCTTTTTTCCACCTAAGCTTTCCCGGCGAGTAGCGAAGGACTGTTTTTATTTATTTATTTAGGTAAGTAACAGCATGAACTTATAATTATATACATATTTTTTTTTTAAAACATGTTCTTATTCCGATTATAACTTACGGCGTTCGAAATTACTTGAAAAATATTTTACAGACTACATAAATTATGAAACAAAAAAACAATACATCCGTAAATATTTATTAATCAAATGATCGCAAAAGTTGTAGAGTTAACCGCAAACATATGAACTTATACAACATAAATAGAAAATTAGTAAATGGGAATACATATATAAGTTATATTATATTTATACATACATATTACAAATCAATAATTACTGGGTATAATTACATATTACAAATCAATAATTATAATTATGTAATTTTGTTTCTACTATAAATGTCAAGCCCTGTGAATTTATCATTATACGTACGTGGCAATCGGTTAAGCATTGAATTGCGCGTGTAGTTAGAATGTCGTATCGGGGGTTCGAATAACTGTATAGATCGGATCTTACGTTGCGGCACCTTCGGAGCGATGCTCGAAACTATGTATGGGCTATCCAGCGTCCCATTAACGATGTCATGGAGCGCAGTCATATCCGCAGCAGTTCGCCGATCCTCAAGCGACAGCATATTAAAATGCTGTAGCCTATCACGGTAAGAGTCAAATGCGAGATGTTCGCGTCGGGCTATGCACCGGACGAAACGTCTTTGAATCCCCTCCAGTTGGGCTTTGTGCACGCTATATTGCGGAGACCAAATGGGAAACGCGAATTCAAGAATGCTGCGAACATAGCTGTTGTATAGTGTCAGTGCGGCCTTGGTGCCCGAGAAGGGCTTAGTCATCCTTAACACAAACCCTAGCATTCTGTACGCCCTCTCTGCTGCTTGTCGACAGTGACTATCGCCTAGAAGTTTGCTGTCAAGGTATACACCAAGGTCGCGAACGCAAATGCTTTCTGGTATGGTATCACCAACGGCATTGATATAATAATCCCAACTGATTTTCTTTATATTCTTTTGGCACTTTGAGGCATTTATATCAATGCCATTAGTGATGAAATAAGCCGAGAGTCGATTTAAATCCGACTGCATGTTGACGCAGTTTTCAGTACTTCTAATGGATGAGTATACTTTCATGTCATCTGCGTAGAGAATGTACTCGGACCAGTGGAAACACGTACCAATATCGCCTATATATGCGTTAAAGAGCAGTGGACCGAGATGCGATCCTTGGCGTACACCGGATGGGACAGAAGTGAAGTTAGAACGATTTCCGCTCACGACAACAGCCTGACTACGATTGCGAACGTAGGAAGCAAACCACCTTAGGAGATCTCCGTGAATGCCTAGAGACTCGAGTTTCCGGACAAGTATACAATGATTGACGCGGTCAAACGCCTTTGTAAAATCAGTATACACCACGTCATCCTGCACTCTTTCATCCATGTTAACGGCTAGGTACTCAGTGAATTCACCCAAGTTGGTCAGCCCTGAACGTCGCTGCAGAAAACCGTGCTGTTGATTAGGGAGACTTCCTGCGATGACGGGATATACCTGCTAGTATACAATCTTCTCGAAGAGCTTACTACACAAGCGCTTCCTTCCATCTTTCAGGAAAAATGCCGCTTCGGATAGACATAGAGAATAACTCCGCAATTGGATACGATAGGGAATTTGAGCATTTTTTAATGAATACTGCAGGTATCATATCACAACCCGTGCCTTTATTTCAGTCAAGAGCTTGTATGTATTTTTTAACAAGTTCAGTAGTGATATGAATTGAACTAATATCCCAAGGTGTGTGGCTGATTATTGTAGGTGGTACCGCAGATTAACATCTAGACCCATCAATATTAATCTGAATATTAATTTCATAAACAAATAAATATATTAAAAAGAATAATAAACACGACTGCTGTTACAGAAAGTGAACTATAGTATTTATAATTATTTTTATTACTGCTTATTATGAAATATTTTTGGTTTATGTATTTATCCATATAGACTCATGTTATTATACGGAATATTTTCAATCAGACCATTCATTTGACACTAAACACGATATATTTAGGTTAATTTATTTATATTTGGACATTTGGACATTTATACAATCACTTACTTGATATTTGGACAATTAATGTAGGTACTCTATGATACTCGGGATGACATAACAATTTTAACCATACCTCATATTTCTAAATCGTTTCAAGCGTTTATACATAAGTTATGTTGGAATAAAGAAACGAAAGGCATATGTAGATGAACCCTGAACATATCACACCCAACTAGAGCTGTCAACTACAACGAACGAACTCGTCACCTCAGGAAGTTTTAACGATATTGGATCGTTCTGTCTCATGTGAGGTAGCCAACGCCTTACGGCGAAGCACCGGAGCAGGCCAGCCGGCAACCACCCCGTCTGTCTACCGGTTTTGGATTGGTATCTCCATCTGGGTATTACATTTGGTGCGAACGTGCAGCTTGGGCTACAAGATCCACTTGGTTCTCGGATGGGCTTAACTCACGACTCAGCTGCTATTCAGAAGCCTTCTCTTGTGGAAGGCTACCCTGGGTAAGACTCCCGCGTCTCAGGCCTCAAAGCTGGTGGACCGGTTTCTCTCGGCGGGATTGCATCCCGGCGCCACTGGACGGTTTGCGCACCGTTCGGCGAAGCCAATCGGTTGTGCATTCTGACTAATTGCTGAAGAAGTCTGGAAACTATGGAAATATACTGTTTTCTAAGCAGCGGGGTTGGATGTTGACCTGTTGTCATACTACTCTTGAAATGACGTTGTACCACTTTATCCCGTGTGGCACTACGGGCAAAGAATGCCCAGGCCGCATAGGCGACTTCAGACCCGTAACCAGTCGGGAATACGGAGGTATCCTGAAGGTCCAGACGGAAATATCCTACCAAAACTGGAAGTTAGGGGGCGAGGCTGCTCGCTGGTTACCATTCCCGGTCCTCGCCGTAAGGCGTTGTCCTCTAACGGGCTTGTTCAAGGAGCTAGACAGTAGATTGTCTTATATCTATGTAAGTATTCTACGTTCTTCCCATGGCTGAAAGAATGATCACATATCGTTATATCAGCCTGGGGTGACGGGTTCGCCCCTTTGTAGTCGACACCTAATGATCATCACGCAGCAGCAAGCTTAGAAGTGCAGACTAAATCGTATTTATCAGCTAAACCGTATTTATTATAATTTTGTCTAATAATATGCTATAATAAAGGCAACAGAGTTATATATAGAAATAGCATTATTATCAGATTATATTTTTTATTTGCCATTACATATTTTATTGCAACATAAATAACACTTTTAAAATGTTCTTGTATTTATTAAATTTAATCTTTTGGGATTCTAGTTTCTCTAGAGAGAATATAAGTACATAATTATATTTCATGTTGTGGTGAAGGACACTCTCATTCCTGCCGTTATTTATTTATTTCGGTGCAATTAATTTATCACTTTAATTGTAAATGGAATAGTGGCATTTATTGCACCTGTAAAATGTTAATAAAAAGTTCAAAGACTTTATGCATACTCGTATAATTGCATGACGTCCTGATGCCCAAAATAAAAACTACCTATGAGCAAAAGGCAAATATTTTTTATGGCGCCAAAAATTTTAACAGCTTAGACGGCAAATTGAAAAAACAATAATATTGATAGGTTTAAATTTACAATAAACAAATGGTTAATAGAACTTGGATACCTGCGTTTAGAAAAAGAACTGCTACCTATTATAGTAGTAGGAGAAAAATCTTTGTATCGATGTATGTGAATTTTGTATAAATTTATGTATTGTATTTATTATGTCACATAATGTGATGTGAATTTTAATATTTACATTCATAAAAAAATATTATTGTTTTTGTTAATATAACACAGTGAAAGGTTACCAATACCTCTTATTATTTTTTTCGAATTATATTAGTAATACTATTTTTCATGCTTTCACACCATCTGCGCCATGTGCTTCTAGATACAGGCCTGAGAAGCATCGTCAGATGTACATTGCGCAATTTGTTAGGTACATAAGCTGTGTCAATCTTAAGCTGTTCTGTACAATGTATACATTGTTTACTTCGGTGACAATGTAACTACTTTTTTTTGTACAAGTATTAAATAAATAAATAAATCAGAAAATTTATAAATTCGATAAAAATGTCACTTCGAATATATTAAAAAAAATTATGTATCTTGCAATCAAAAGTTGAGTTATATTATTTTCCGATGTGTAGAAAAAACATAGAAAACGACATATATATATTTATTGGAATTATACTCCTCTCAGTACCACAGCGAGAATAATCCCTTGGTCGGTTTGAGATGCTGTCACTGATTTAATTATGTTTGGAATGCACTACTGCCAACAGCCTCTGCTCTGCTCTGCTCTGCTCTGCTCTACTCTGCTCTGCTCTGATCTGCTCTGCTCTGCTCTGCTCTATTCTATTATATTCTACACTTCAGTGACACTGCAATGTCCAAGGCCAAGCCGGCGCGTGTAATGGTTTTAAAATTCGGTTGTTTCCTCTTTTCACTTCACATAGTTACTGTCGATCTATACTGGGTGATTCTAGGGTTGATAGAAAGTCTGGTGGTTATTATAGGGTTGCCAAATATAAACCGATATATTCGTATTTACCTCCACAAAAACCTACCATTTTCGAGAATTTATTTTTTTCCTGTAAATTTGTTTTTTAACCCACATTCAAGTAAAAACTATCTTCATTCAAATTAAACTTCATCGTCTATATCATTAAAATATTTTCTATGAGTCTAAAAGGATCATATGAATACCATTACAAAATGCTAAAAAATTGCTTTTAATGAAATAATAAATGTAATGTGAGGTGACCCTTCACTAGACTCCAATTTCTCGTGAGCGAAGGGTGGTTCTCATCAATAAGTTTTCTCCGTATTGAAAGTCGTTGTAGTTGGAGTTGAAGTATTTATTCAGAAGGTGTGTGATCGGTTGCCAGTTCGTAACGCCTTGTTTGATATTTCGCCGGTGTGTAGGTAGTGTGGGCTCGAGGTGATGTCGTAGTTGTGTAGTCGCGGAGCGAGGCTTGAAGATCGGTATCGCGGATAATGTAGGTACTGCTTGATAACG
>OX155959.1:28588708-28727208 GCA_944548615.1 Micropterix aruncella | reverse complement strand
AGACTAAATCAGTACATCTATAATTGCCTAAATAATTAATTTATAATAATAATATATGCACAATAAATTGTCATTATGGTTTTTGAGAAAGTTTATGATATGTTTTTTTATTTACATAATTAAAATTATTATTATAAAACTCTTTCTTCGTAAGAAATGGCTTATTGCCTGCAGGTTATATTTTAGAGCTTTCCTATGCTATTGTATCAATATTATTTGCGGGTAGATTCTACATAACTTAACCTATATAAAGAGACAAATATAAAAATGAGGATAAAAAGAAATATATATTTAACTCTTTGTGGGCACAGAATATGCCACACCAAAATAACCTAACATCTATAAGGACGCTAAGGTTTAAAAAGAAGGAGAATTGGAAGGGAAGGGGAATTTATGTGTAATATTTCAAATGTTCTCTTACTCTGTTTTAAAAACTTGATCATTTATTTTTGACCGCTTCTCCCATACTATCGAAACCGCTTCGCATCGCCTAGAGAAATACACGAGGGAGGAAACTCGGTAGAAACAGAATTCCCCGAAAAAATAATTGTCAATAAAGAACTTAAAAAAGAAGCCAGTAAGTCTCCAAAAGAAAGAATATACAAACTCATCGAATTATACTCAATTCAATGTGCCGCAGGGTTTAGGTAGGTATGATAGTTGGTCAGATTGTTTGCCGAGATGGGATGCGACGAGGTGCGATGACGCGCATAATGTAGCCAATCTCACGGACGGTTCTCCGCCCGACTGGATTATGCAGACGCGAATATTTCCACCGCTCCTAATTCCGGTCGGACCGTATTTTTTGATTCCGAGACGGCCGAGACAGCCGCTGAGCCCGCTCTTCGCGATCAAGATTTGTTCGTCCACCCTTCCCTTTCCTTTTACTGCACGGGATGAAAGGCAACGCGATGTTGAGAATAATTTTTCATCGTGCGGATTTTATTCGCATAAGTAGTGCTTAGTTTGAGAGCTCTGTGCGTAGGTAGTTCGCGCAGCTTTAGGCATCTCAAGTAACTTGAAGTTATTATCGTGAATCATATTAGAGGTTAGGGAATTGTTGAGAATTATCGCGCTGATTTGTCGTTGATCTCGGTGGAAAAATGCAATAGAGATAGAGAGATGCTGAGGTGAAATATAAATTTGTGCTGAAAAAAACGCTATTCAGTCAATACAAGGACTAGATTCTATGAAATCACTGCAAAAACGTTTTAGATAAATAATTATCCTGAGAGTTGCTTTACCATTTATTTTTGCAAATATATTCATATGTTGTCAAGAACCTAATATGGTTCGCGGGAATAAGTAACCGCCACAACCGAAGAAACTCTTTGCTGGGAAACAATTTATGTCTCGTATTAAAACACCGACAAAAAACATTAACCCGGCAAAAAACATTACCAACATAGCACCGACAAAAAACATAAGTGTAGTGTCAAAGCTGGTCTCAGGATGAATGTCACCAAGACTAAGTCTATTTCTAATAATACCAATAACCAACCTTGTATTGTGGTGGGCCAATATTTGTGGTGGGCCAAAAACTAGAACAAGTAGATAAATATAAATACCTTGACACAAAACTGGGACAGTAAAGTGGAGATAAAGACTCGCATCGAAATTGCATTCAGTGCCTTTGGAAAAATAAAAAACTTCCTTTGCAATCGAAGCCTAAAAATCCCACTTCGAATACATGTTATCCAGTACTACATCTGGCCCATTCGCCTATACGGATGTGAGGTCTGGACTATTAAGGAATATCTCAGGAAACGTATAGAAGCATTCGAGATGTGAGCATACAGATGCATGATGACGATATCTTGGACTCAGAAAGTCACCAATGAAAAAGTTTTACGGCGTGTCGGCCAAAACCGCAAGCTATAGCAGACCATCAAACAGCGCAAAGCTCCATACCTGGGTCACGTGCTTAGGGACGACAGGTACGAACTTCTGCAACTCATTATGATGAGAAAAGTTGCAGGGAAGAGGAGACCTGACCGTAGACGGAAATATTGGTTGAGGAACCTTCGAGAATGTTCCGGGATTACGAGTGTCGCCGAATTGTTTTGCCTGGCGAAGGACAAAAATAAGTATGCAGAGCTGACTGCCAACCTTCAATAGTTGTAGAGGTATCCTAAAAAAAACAGGCTGTATTGGAAAGGTAGGACCTTTGGAAACCCATTGTTGTACAGACATTGAAGCATTTTGCCACTTGGGATGAAAGCCCCAACTCCAAGTATTCTCCTTTTTCCTTCCTATAAACCTTATGGATTTGTGTCGCTCAATAGCAGTGTGTGTATTTCTTTTATCCACGTCATTTATGCTTTGACACTTATCCACTACTCTAGTAGGGGAGACCGGGGCTATGGGGCCACCCCGGGGAATGAGGCCACCCGCTTAATTCAAACCCCGCGCGTTTTAGTCCGCTTATATGCAGTGCTACCAACTCTCATTGGCATAATTAAACAGTCCGACGACGGCCGTGTTCATGTGAGGAGATATAAAAGTTTCGTGGGCGAAAAATCAAAATACCGCCATTCCATCTAAGGTCGGACTTTTACAAAAGTAAGCATATGAAAAATTTGATTGGTAATACTAAGATCAAACAATGTATGCTTTATAATAGCATATTGCAGCATGATTTAGCATGCAATTGATTGCTTCAATGACAGTTTTAGGTTATATTTTCCATATGTTTGTAAACTTCACCAAAATGGGGCAATGAGGCCAGGGATGGCCTGATTACCCCAATATTGTGGATTAAAGGAAACAAAGTGCTTTACGTGTTTTTTTCCCTTTTCATAGATGGTTCGAAATTATCAGAGGAAGACGAATAAAGCCAGTTGGAGCAAGGAATGTATGACAGAGGCTTGTGCTCAAGTGGCCAACGGCGAAGTGTCAAAAGTGTGGCGAAGACTTTTAACATTCCGAGGAGTTCTCTTCGAAACCAATTAAAAAAAGGAATTCCACAAGGCCCCAATATGGGTAAACCAACAGTGTTCAGCGCTGGACAAGAAGAAGAACTAAAGGCTCATGTCCTAATTTTGGCAAAATTATATTTTGGTGTGACAACAACTCAAATAAGGCAAATTGCTTATGAATTTGCTGAAATTAATAACATCAAAAATAAGTTCAACAAAACTACCAAACTCGCCGGTGAGGGTTGGCTCTCTGGCTTCTTGAAACGCTGTGGTGACATTTCACTTAGAAAGCCAGAGCACACAAGCCTCAGTAGAATACTGGGATTTAACAAGCTTGACGTGTCAAAATTTTACAGCAACCTCGAAGAAGTATATGGTAAATACAAGTTTCCGGCATCTCGAATATTCAACTGTGACGAGACAGGTGTTAATACAGTTGGGAGTGCAGTAAAAGTACTGGCCAAAAAAGGTCAGAAGCAAGTTGGTCTTATTTCCAGCGCTGAGCGAGGAACAAATACCACGGTGGTTTGCTGCTTCAGTGCTGCAGGGTTATACGTTCCGCCTATGTTCATCTTTAAGCGTCAAAGAATGACACCTCTGCTGGAGAAGGATGGGCCTCCAGATGCCATCTACACTTGCTCTAAGTCTGGCTGGATAACCGAAGATTTGTTTGTAAAATGGCTCGAACACTTCCATAAGACTGTTAAATGTTCAACACAGGAACCAGTTTTGTTGGTACTTGACAATCACTCGAGTCATGTATCCCTATCAGCTTACAATTTCTGTAGAGCTAATGGAATTGTCATGGTATCACTCCCACCGCACACCTCCCATCGCACCCAGCCCCTGGACGTTGTATTTTTTGGACCTCTGAAGAAGGCAATTAATCGAGAGATAGACCTTCATCTAAAGACAAAGCAGTATGAGAGAGTCGTACAATATGACATTGCTTCTATCTTTTGTTCTGCCTATAGAAGAGTGTCTTCCGTAGACAAAGCTCTAAAAGGGTTCCAGTGTACTGGTATTTTTCCATTGAATCCATACGTTTTTGATGAGACCGAATTTACACCTCCTGCTGAAGATTTAGACGTTGTTTCCGAGCGATCAGATCAGGATGTTATCGTTGAACCATCTAATCAGGAAGTTGTCGCCGGGCCTTCAAATTGGAACAAGTCACCCCATACCACAGTGGCTGAAATAACACCTATTCCAAGGAGGATCAAGAAGATTACAAAACATCTCCGAAAGAAAGGCTCATCCCAAATACTAACGTCAACACCTCTCAAAGACGAGCTTATTGAGAAAAGTTTGAAAAAAGAAAAGAAAGCTAACAAGGAAGTAGAGAAACAGAAGTTATTGAGAGTTAAGAAGAAAGTATTTAGTAGCTCCTCATCAGACACCTCAACTGAAATCGTATTCGACGATGAAGGTTTAAAAGATCAGGAGAGTTCCGATGATGAAATTTGCCTTGTATGTGGCGAATATGGGAAAAGTCGTGAAATTTGGTTCAGGTGCACAATTTGTGGAAAGTGGGCGCACAAGGACTGCAGTGGCGCTGAAAAGGCAAAATGTTATATTTGCGATTTTTGTAATGTTCTTTAATTAAACAAACTTTATTTCTTTGATTAAACTTGTATTTATAATTATTTGGGGTAACCAGGCCAGGGGTGGCGTCATTACCCCATACCATGGGGTAATGAGGCCATTTGCAGTGTTCATAGTTTTTAGCTGTTAAGTATCAACACTTTGAAAACTTCCCCTTATGAGGTATTCAGGGTGATAGTCAACATATTGAAATTTAATTTTGTCTAGGAGCGATATCAAAATTCCTTAAAACTAACAATATTTTTCTCGATTTCCCTTAAGGTGGCCCCATAGCCCCGGTCTCCCCTAATGAATTGCATACACATTTTTTTTAAATATTCGTATTCTTAATTTTGCTTTAAATCTTCATAATAATTTCTTAAAATCCTTTCTTACTACTTCTGGTCTTTCAAATATGTTTTTCATTTCCGTGATCTGTACAGCCATTGGTAAATTATCCATCTACCACCTAATTACATGTATGTGTTAATTCCCTTTTCAGGCCGATATAATCATTATAATGTACCTACCCGTAATTTTTGTCCTGCGCAAATCTCCAGCCATGTGGTATATTTCTCTAAATCCCTAGCATTTTATCTTGAGTTCCTGGCATAGTAAGAATTACTGTTGCGACGATATACTTGTCTAGTAGGCGCTATCGAACGATAGCCAATTCAATCAATCCATATTCTTCAAAGAAAAAAACGTCACTTTTGGAAATATATTTTAGCCAAATAATAGTATAGTCATGTTACAAATACGATGATAAAACTCGTGTTACAAACACGGTGATACAAAAACAATATATAATTTACAACTGTATTATCTATGATAGTCGTTAATATAACAAAAACAAAACTTCACAGACCTTTAAAGTTTTTTGGATTACTTAGGCAATTTAATAATTATTTGAACTCAATAAATGAATTAGAATTTTACATGCAATGACTTTTTCAGCAAGCTCTCTGCCAAGCTGTGGATGAAATATCATACTACTTTCGCTTGTTATATTTTTTAAGATATCAGTGGATTTGCATAGATTTCTATATAGCCAAATAAACAAATCTGAAACGAATTCCATTGTCGGTTAGCACACCTCAAAACCAATAAAGGCAGACGCACAGAGCGGTGCGGTTCAAAGAGGAAGTATCGTTAGCGGGACCGTCGGTCGCTAGGCTGCTCACAGTGGAACCAAATCCAGGTAATCTGGCCATATTGCCAAATTAGCTGCCTGTTTAAGATTTTTCAAATACTTATTAGAAGCTTATTTAATTATCCATATAACAATTAATTTTCATGAAACAGGAAACCAATGGCAACATCCTACCTCATACTTACTTGATTATGTCCCAATTGGAACTAATACGTAGTAGGGCGGACAGGGTTCTAATAATAATAAAAAAATGTATTTAAACATTGTAATAAAATGCTTATAAAACTAAAATGCGGTCATCAGAAAAATAAATCGAAGCCTCATTATAAAAAACGGCATTAAAATTAAACTTAAAATTCCGTTAAATGACCCTGTCTACATTTAATGGCATTTTGTCATCCCCGAACTCTTAATCCAGAATACTGTTTTTTTCTTGGATCATTTGAATATCGTATGTTATTATTGAAAATATTTTTTAAGGTTTGTGGATAACCATACAATCCGTTATAGTTAATTAGTTGTTAATGTTAGGACTTTATAAATAGTTGTTAATTTAGGAGATGATATAATTATATTTTACTTTTCTGGCATGGAAGTATTGTGTACGTACTTCTGTATGTCTGTGTGTCTTTATATCTGTGTGTATTCTTCCACGATAGCGCCCAAACGCTTCCTCCAACTGAGCTGCAATTTGGCATGCAGGATCATTTAGTCATAGCAAGTGTTGAAATTGTGGTTGAAATTGGTCCACCAGATGGCGCGCTAGTAATATTTCAATATCGAAATAATAGACTTAGAGACTTGAAATTCGGTACACAGATGCGTAGTAGGGTCTGAACCCTAATGTAAAATTTTAGATGCCATACTTCTTACACAAAAAAAGGACACAAAAAAATGACATACATACATTTTAATCAAATAATAACATCGAGCCGCCGCGCCCGATGCAAGCCGTGAAAAAAAACATAATATTTGAAAATAGCCATTTTAATACAACAAAAATACTACAAAAACACTATATTTGCTTTCAGAAGGAGGGGGTCGGGGGTGCTTGGGAGGAGGGAGGATCGATAATATTCTTCTTCTTCCATGGGCTGTTATCCCGCCTTATCTAGATTGCTTTAACTTCGAAGAAGATAGACCAATTTAGTTTCGGACCAATTTAGTTTCGGACTAAAATATTATTCTCCTTCCGATATTATTCTTCTTCAGTGCGTTTCTACCCCGCCTTGTTTAAAGTGCCAAGTACCCAAGTAATCAGATACCCAAGATACCCAAGTAATCATAATGTGTGAAGTTTTGGATGAAAATATTGTTATTTTTTCGATATATGACTTCTTCCGTAGGTTCCTATCCTGCTTTATCTAGAGTGCGTAAATAGTTACTAAAGTACTCTGAATATAAAAAGGTTTAGATGAAAACAGATTCGTTATCCGGGGATGGGGTGGGGGGTATCCAGATGAAACAGTCTTTGCCTACTGTTTTTTATAAATATTACAATAAAATCTATATTAAGGAAAGTAGCAAATTAGGATAAGTATTTGAAATTTGTTATATTAATATATTCAATGATTTTAGTCAGCTGCCCACTGTGCGACCGGGGGAGGTTGCGCGGCCCCACTGCGGAAGAATGTCTGGTGTATTTAGTGTGCGCGGTCTAGCGGTGGGCCGTGATTTAGTACGTGTTCGCAAACAGCCCGGGCGGTTTTCGGATTGATGAGCCGGGGCGGAGGAAAAACGCGCCCATCCCGCCCCAACAACGCTGTTTGCTGACATAGCAACGGACCACCGTTGAAAACGCTAATCCCACTGCCGGGTTATTGGGCTACCAGAGAGCGTTTCTTCTTCTTTATTACACGACTGCCCAACAAAAACGGAGTGTAATGTGTTCAAGGTTTCACTGTGTATGTTTTTCGTTTATTTATTCCACCATAACTTCTAAACACTTAAACTGACTTGTGTAAAAGTGTGTAAAAATGTTAAAATTGTTATGTTATCCTGTCATGGCGTACTTTAACTTTCCAAATATCAAGTAAGTAGTTGTATAAATGCCCAAATGTCAATAAAGTAATATAAATGTATCCTGTTTAGTGTCACATGAAAGGTCCGATTGAGTACCTTCCGGAAATATACATGCATCTATATGGATAAATACATAAACTACAAATATTTTTCTAAAAAAACAGTCATAAAAATAATTATTACTACAATAGTTCACTTTCTGTCAAGGCAGTCGTGTTTTTTATTTTTTTTATAAGCTTTTACTCGTATTTACCTTGCAATGTTTCCAGTATGTTAGTTTGTTTAGGTCAAATTTTGCAAGCAGAATTGGGACCACTTTCTCTTATGCTATGGAGTTGAAGTTTTACACGTTGGTGCAGCTCTGATGACAATGCATTTTTATGGTAAGCATGACCTGATTCTGCACCAGGCATTGGCTCCCGACTAAGGGACTCCTCAACGGTCAACAGCACAGAGCCAAAATTGTGTATACGCATTCAATGATGAAAGCCTGTTATAAGTTTTATCCTGACATACTTGCTGAGACCAGGGTTGGCTCCCGATGAGGGGACTCCTTAACGATCAACAGCACAGACACGAAATGTTGTATACGTATTCAATTATGATAGACCGTTCTAAATTTCACCATGATATGGCTGCTGTGCCCAGGGTTGGCTCCCGACGAGGGGACTTCTTAGCGGTCAACAGCACAAACACGAAAGTTTGTACAAGCATTCAATTATTACCTGTTCTAAGTTTTACTCTTGTAATATGCTATGGTCAGATGTCCAACATGGTGTGACCAGTGACCGTACATCATAATATACTATTTTTACAGATCTTCACTGCAAAAATATATTTTAAATAAACAATGTGTCGTTGGGTTTTTGTGTAATTAGCCTTATTTAAAAGTATTCCAAACTTCAAAACTCCGAACGGCTTATAATTGAGGTAAATTGTAGTAGTTATAAATATTTAGAATAATATATCTTTCCAATGGTACATACGATTTTGTTATTGGAGAGGTGGGCCCAGTGCCCATGCAATTCTGCCCATTGTAATTTACCTCATTTGACCACAAATTGGTCTTAAGGGCTCTAATGTCTCCTTTATTGACCCAAATATACATTTTAAATTACTAGGCAGAAAACCCCTATCATGGTTAAGATGTCTCGGCCGATCATGCACTAGAGCATGGGTCTTCAACCCGCGGTGGCGTTCTTGGCGGCCCGCTCGCGCCCGCGCCCGCCCACAGTTTTACTACTACGGCGGGTTGCAACTGACACACTCGTTTCGTAGAGTTGAATAGAAAACACGTTGCAACTTGCAATCTTGAGACCAGTTTGAGAATTGCAACGACCACTATAGGGACACTATATTGATAAAATAGTTAAGAGTAAACAATGTCAAACATATTATTGATTGAATTTTATTAAAATATTTTTTTGTTGGTAAAATTGTATAATACATAACTTCAACGATTATTGTTATTCAATTACTTAAGTTCATATTTTAATACTTTGTTTGTGTTCCGACCCGCCGAACCAAAATCAAAGTATTATCGGCCTTTGACCTCAAAAAGGTTGAAGACCCCTGCACTAGAGCATTTTAGTGATTGTCGGGCCAAAATCGATTTTTTGCTAATTTGTGGCGCTCGCAAAGGTTAGATCTAAGACACCTTCCTAACTTTTATTTGTCAAAACCTGTTAAAGTACTGCGGTCCAATGAATCTACATATTTTAAAGAACGTTTTGACTGATTAACTGATTTATCATCGTCAACCAAAACCCGCTGAAGCTATAAATATGAAATTTTTACAGTGGTTCCTTTTAGCTCGTTGGCACTCTTCATGAATGGATTTTGCGAAATTAAACCCCTAAGGGTCAAAAAGGGCTAAAACATTTTTTGCGGGTTTCTTAATATCGCCTGTAGTATTTACTAGATTATTTAATCTGCCTTAACCCCTCAGGCCCCGATTGGCTGATATCGGCCTCAACACGATTCAGAGTGACGGGCCCGTTTTAATTTTATTTTAATTTAATTTGTTTTATTTTAATATGTTTTATTATGTTAATATGTTTCATATTAATTATGGGTAATTCATTTTTTTTACTAATTTTTACAAAATTTTTTTGGGACAGCAACTTGTCAATCGGCTGAGGGGCCGAGGCCTGAAGGGTTAAGCCCAATTAAATACCAGGTCAGTATTACTCAAAAAAGTTTCCGCATATAAACAACTAGAAATACTGGTAAATATTTTCCGTAAACATCTCATTTATGGATTAATAGGAAGTTAACATTGGGAAATATATATAAATTTCAGTTATAAAAATTAAATGTTGTGAAAATACTCGGCTTTTAAAATATGGGAGTAGTTATTAAATGATTTTTCAAAGTCCAAGCCCTAAAAGGGTGAAAAAGATAAATACGACATCTCATTAACCGGAAGAGCAATAAAAGTGAAAGTTATGTAAAATATTCTACTTGTATATTAATTAAATAAGTAAACGGCAGTTTTTCTAAAGTTAACACTAGAAGGAAATAATCGGAAGTTGAAAAGGGAAAAAATATACAGTGCTATTTTACGGTTTTCATTTTATCTTTTAAGTCGACGAAACATCAGATGGGTTGCAATTATAAAAGGTTTCTCTTAGAAATACCTATATAATGATAATAATAATAATAACATTAATAAATTTATTCTAAAGAAAAGGCGAGCCTATTTATTTATTTATTTATTTATTGTTCGACAAAAAAATTACACCGTTAGCACTTAAAATAGATTGTGTTGCTCCTAACTGGGCAGAGCCTGTCCTAAGAAGAACATCAATACAAATGATTATAAACTGCATAACTTCCAAAATAAAAAATTAAAAATTGAATCAAATCAAGTTAAAATGGAATTCTCACTAAACCAAAATAATATTAGAACTATAAACAAGTATTACTAAATAATAATGTATAATAATAATAATAATAATATATAATAGCAATAATAAATAATCATTTATAATAATAACTAATAATATATGACAATTAGTAAAAATACGTCTATAAAATAGATATAAAATAAATATATTTATTTATTTCAAAATTGTGATGAATGTTTTCTCCGTCTCTCCTACCAAGGTTTATTAACCATAATGTAAGGTAAGGTATATTTTTGTTGGTTGCTGCTAATTTCCAATGTGTTCTCTTTACTCATGATATTAACCATTCTTGGAGCAAGAAAGCTGTAATGACGTTGTCCAAAAGACATTAGACGTTTCGGCACTTAAAAGTTTCCCTTATAACGACCTGATCTCTCCCTGTTTTCTGGAGAAACACAATATTCGTCTTCATCAACTGCCTCAAATCAAGCAATTGTGCCTCAACATACGGGTCGTCAGAAGGGTAACGCCTAGGCTTCCACATGATTCTAATTATTGCCTGCAGGCAATATTTTAGAGCTAACTTATATTATATTAAAGATTTTTACCTAAACAATTTATAAAGGGAGTAATCGGGGGCGAAATGAAAAACATATAGAGGACATGTAATTTCGTACCCACTTGCGAGGTTTGTTCTAACACTTTGCCACACATACCAAACGAAACCAAAATAGAATGGTTGCTAAAACGTCCTATGGCGTTAATCAATCTATTCACCTGCTGTAGCAAACCAGCCAAAAAAGATAAAATTTATTTATTATTTAGCCTAGTGTACCCCGATAACCTCTTTACCCTATCAGCAATCGTCTTTGATTACAAGATAAGAACTAACAGAGCATGTGCTGTTTACGCAGGAATACAGGCCATAAAATCTGCCACAAGTGCAACAAAATTACAGACTTCGGGCAGTGTTTGTTCGCAATCGAGTTAAATGTTTACGCGTTGTACGCGCGCTAGTGTACTGGGAGAGTATTACCGATTTACGGATGCTACTGTAACAGCGTTTGTGTTTGCGAAAAACGTATCGGAGATAAAAATGTCTAATTATGGGAAAATTTGGATCCTTTTTATTTCATTTTGCTTTCCCGGCAGAGGGAAATTATTGTGAACGCGCTAAAATAAAAATTGATAAAGACGGATATACGTGGTGTTATTACTCCACGTGCATTTTTTTTATGTGGGGAATCAGTACAACGTGGTAAGCAACTTTTAATTTTTTTTTTTGGAAAAAAAAACATTTTTAGGTTTTTTTATTTGAAAATTTGAAGAAGTTGACTGTTAAATAAAGTTTTAGGAAGCGTTTGAGCGCGCTTCGCCATCTAGCGGTAGGTAATAAGTCGTAAATAAACAATATCAGCGACATTTTACCAACGGGTAGATAGCACATCGTTATCATAACTTTTCCTAATATTAAAAAAAAATACAAAAAAAAACAATTGAAGAAAAAACATTTTTTTTTAATTTCTCACTTTTTTTTTTAAATATTAAAAGTTGCTTACTTTGTTGTACTGATTCACTCACAAAAAAATGCCCGTGCAGTAATAACACCCCGTACGTATACTGCTTGACACCTCTACCCCCCCCCCCCCTCGATACTATTAAGACCATTTCCAGTCTCTGTATGCGCGTGTATATCTGGGGTGTGTATATTCCTCCACAATAGCACCCAAACGCTTCATCCGATTGAGCTAAAATTTGGCATGCAGGCATAATTTGGTAATGGCAAGAGTTGAAAAGAAGTGGTTGATATCGGTCCACCAGAGGGCGAAAAAGTCATACTTTAATCTCGAAATATTGCAGTAGGAAATTTGAAATTCGGTGCACAGATGCCTTCGTGGGCCGAAATCACATTGGGAACTTTTGGAATATATTTATATACAAGCGACGCTAATAATAATATTATTCCGCTATACATATAAGAAAATACTACACGATTTTTGGAAAACAATACAAATATACTACGAATTGGCTCACGGGGGGGGGGTTAGGTTTGAGCGCGGGGGGAAGAGGGAGGGGGGTCGATAAATTTAATCATTTTTTTAAAAAATATATATTGTTTTATAAAAAAAGTAGTTTTAATATATTTTATCATATTAATATTTATTTTGTATATCTAACGCAAAACTTGTTATATAAACAAAGTTATTACTAATATATTGCCGTCAGATAAGCTCTCCTTTTTATTTAAATAAAAAGTTTTATTTTAATAATTATTTTATTGCTCGATAAAAACATATTTTTTATAATTAGTTCCACAAAACCAGACGCGACATATAATTCATCCCAGTTTGAAAACGAAATGTATGTTCGGTTTCTCTCTGCAACACATGGCAGCCCGCTTGAAGAATCGGGTCAGCGGCTTGGGTAGGTACTATATAACTGTCGCATCGTCTCGTTGGAGTGAGATGGGTAGACAGACTGTCAGCGTTTCCGCTTAGCGCGGGCGTGATGTTATGATATTTCCCAATGCATCGTTGTGAACAAGGAAGCGTTGTCATGGCGACCCGACATAAACAAACCATATTACGGCCCTCTTTGTGTAATTCAATGTAAAATGCTTATAAAAGCCGATCCGATCTGAAGCGAACGTAGTCGAACGAACGGTTACGTACAGCTTGGGCCAAAATATACACTGTGATCTCGGGTCGGTCCAACTCACGATTCAGCTCCTATTCAGCAGCCCCCGCGTGAAGGACTGTAACGGACCTTAAGTCCACTACATACGATCAACAAATGCATCAATTTCCAGTGAACTCCACTGACACAATTCAGCTATTATTTAAACTCGTGCAGCGGTGAATCAGCACGATGAAACAATACTTTTACTCAGAATATTTCGAATTGCATCATTTAACGGCCTATATAAACCGGCCAAAAAGCAACCAAATTATCAGTCCCCGATTGATCACCTTCCCCCAAGGTTGCGACGACATATCCGGAAACACCTCTACGAGGTCGCTCAACGGATCCGGCTCCTTGGTTTCCTTTCCTTATCCTCACTAAGTCTCGAAGTATCAGTCTGTAATCCCACAGACTCGAGACGTGCCCAGTACAAGAGACTAGGAGCACATATACAAGCCTCATTGTTTCCTACATAACCTCCGTCGCGCAACCTCGCGTCTCGATAAAGTAATACGGGCACTCGTTAATTCGGCAAGCGTTATAACTGGCAATATTCAATCGATTAAATCAATATAAACCTTCTGCTTCATCAAAACCGCCTTTAAATACGGAGATAACTCGCAAGTTGACACCGCCACCTCACATCGAATAATAGGGAGTCTTGTGAGGGGTGGTACCTCACAGGAATAACCCGGGAAGGACTCTCACGTCCCAGGCCTCGGCTTTCCTGGGGATCGCCTCCCGGTGCTACTGGACGCTTTTCGCACCGTGCGGCGATGGCCGATGCGTTTGTTCATACTGACTAATCGGGAGACCATGGAAATAAACTATTTCCTTATCAGCGTGGGTGGATGTTGACCTATCGTTAACCATTTTTGAAATGACCAGCCGGCTACCTGATCCCGAGCTCAGAGCCAGGCAAACGATGCCATGGTCCGCGATAGATTCAAACTGAACCACCGCTGAACATACGGCAGGTAGAGGTCCGCGCAAGTGACTCTGAACCCGTGACCAGACGAGATGTCGGAGGTATCCTGATGGTTAAAAGGGGCGAGGCTACCAACTGGGTCACCTTTCCGGTGCCTCGCCGCTGGGTCACTTACTTTGCTGGACGGTAGGTTTCTATCGTCCCCAAGTCCTCACCTCCTCCTCTATGCTCACCGTTAAAACTTCATGTGGTGCCGGGTTCGCCCGTTGTAGTTGACACATCTAAATGTCGGTTATCTGATGTCAAGATAACCGTTAAGGTGATTTTCATTGGGTTTCTTTCCGGGCGTATCTTTGTTATTCGTTATCATATATCAGCCCTGGATCTAGGTGGGGGGCTGAGGTATGGAGAAGGGCAAACGAGGGTACCTGCTCCGCCGGAAAAGGCAATTATAATTGTCGTTTCTCGTGTGGAAATGCATTTGTTTTTCGTACTAAGAGTTTATAAAATGTTTTTTTATATTATTTTAAACGTTCCTAAATCATATTTCCTTACAGTAGGAACGAATCATGCAGCTAATAAGGAAACTACAAACTGCCAACATTGGTCTCACAAACCAACGCGCGGTTATAGGAATGTTAAAGGCCGTTTACACTAACGTTTATCCACTCACTTCTCCTGATAAATTTTCGACAAAACATTACATTTATTCACTGCGGCGCCATCCGATCTACCGAAAGGAATTTGCATATACTATGGGCGGGACACGCAGTGACCTAGCATGTGGAAGTGCGCTGATGGTTGTCCCAGAGGCACGTGGCTGTAAAACGGTGCGATTCGTTACTACGAGAGCCGGATGCGATTGTGGTGATTCGCCCGTTAATGACGTCATCAATTCGCCCCCACTACCGACACCGTGACGTCATGCACTATCCCATACGTATACGGTCCGTAGATCCCTTTTTTCCTCTGTGAAATATTAGTCCCCGAGCTATGACTCGCCGCAAAATGCTGATGATGCTCACTTCTTTTAAATAAAAAGTAACAGTAAAAAAAAACTATATGTGGGGAACTAAGATATATAAAAAGCCCAATTCATGGAGGCATCTACAGGGATACCTATCATACTCCTACTTACGTTTTTTTTTTGGAAGATCGATAATGACAAAGTGATAGTTAAAATGGAAATCAAAAACCCCTAAGATTACTGACAAATTATTCAGGCTTAACGATTTAGACAAAGGAATTATTTTAATGACCTTATTTAAAAAGATACTTAGGCTTCATATTACCCGAAATTTATAACAAACTTAACGGAACTATAAAAACATGCAGAAATATAAAATCAATTTAATTTAAATTTAAAATAACTTAGGTCAAATGAGGTGGAAAATATAATTACTTATAGTCATATCACATCATCTTATCATATCAAACATTTTAAAACCTACATATAATATTAGTTTTAAATATAATATAATATAATATAATAATCATGATATTACGATATTTTTAAATATAATTACGTTTAATTTTGATTCAATTACCTATTTCATTTATTATTTGTTTTTTTCTGTTATTTTGATATTATATGTCAATATTGGAGGAGTCGTTTCACGCGTCATGGTTTGCATAACGTAGTACGACACACTCGCATAAATATTACCGTGTACAAACAACCTAGCAAAATTTCCTGGTAAAATTGAGTTATCTGATAAACATATAAACAAAACATTGCCATACGTAGAGTTTGTCTTCGTATTTAGAACCGTAGGAACAATTTGATGTACGCTTTGTGGGTTTCGGTTTTTTTTGTTTTGTTTTTTTTTTACTTAAACGTACGGAATATGGCTTAGTGCATTTGGGCGATAATATAGTGAACGTATCATGTACGTTCCTATAGATAGGGCGGTTAATCTAAATTTTAAAATATCCACTAATAATTTTACTTATCAAATGGGCCCGATTGCGTTTCTTTGTGAACTAAAACTAAAATTAGTCTAATCGAACGAGACAGAGCAATACGTTATAGCGGAACATGAAACGAATGATCGTAGATAAATACTAGCTGTCGAAATTATACTCGTCCGAATAAATTCGAGCATAATTCGTGCGGTGTAAGATTTGACCTTGGCGCGCAGTTTTAATGCGAAAAAATGACAACCGGTCATCTCACATTCCGCTCTAGCGTCTTGCCCTGTCTCGTTCACATGGACTAATTTCCGATTTTAGTTCACAAAGAAATGCAATCGAGCCCCATTGGGCTCGATTGCGTCAATTTGTAACAATTGCGTCAATTTGTATATTGCATCAATTTGTAACTTTTTGATTCTTCTTTTAAAGTAACATTATATACAAACGTGATTTGAAATTAGATGACAGAATAGTTTTTATTACAAGCTATTATTTACCTTGAAATGTTTGTCAGTATGTTTGTTTAGGTCAAATCTTGCAAGCAGAAATAGAACCATTTCCTCGTATCCTATGAAGTTGAATTTCTACACGTTTTTTCAGTTCCGAAAATAATGTATTTTTATGATAAGAATGACCTGATTCTGAACCCAGGATTGGCTCCCGACGAAGGGACTCCTCAACGGTCAACAGCACAGACACGTAATTTTGTATAAGTACGCATTCAATTATGATGGCCCATTCTAAGTTTCACTGTGACAGGGCTGCTGCACCCAGTAAAGGATTCCAACGAGAGGACTTCTCAACGGTCAACAGCACAGAAACGATATTAAGTATAGCATTTAATTATGAAAGGCCGTTCTAAGTTCCACATGGCTGCTGCACCCAGGGTGGGCTCTGGATAGAGCATTTTAATAAAAGTGTATTTTAAACATTTTAATAAAAGTGTTTTTATTATCAACTTATTTAATTTTGATGTAACTCATCTCTTTTAGTTGTAAATTAATGAATTTAAGAGCATACAAAGTAAATGATACTTTGCTAATACCATATCTCATAGATATATATATATATACGACTATTGAGAAAGTGAGTAAAATAAAGTACCTAGGAGTTGTTGTAGATGGTAATCTTAACTGGAAGGACCACATACAGGATACTGCATCAAAAGTCCGCCAACGTATCCACATATTTAAGGTACTAAGGAGTATAATTCATCTATTATGCTTTAGTCAATAGTATACTAGCATATGCAACCATTGGATGGGGTGGCGCATCACTTTCAGCTCTAGATCCCTTGATTAAGGCTTACAAGTCAATAATTAGGGTAATCAATAAAAAGACTTTTAGGTTCTCCAGCGATCACTTATTTAAAGAGTACTAGATATACGCCAACTACATGTGAAAGTATCAACAATATTTTATTACACCCACACAAGGCGGCATATTATTAAATCTCACACTACCAGAACAGGCGCAGTTACAGCCATGCAACATGATGTCCCCCTTAAGAAAACTAAATTAGCCCAACGACATTTTTCTTTTCTAGCTGTCCGATTACACAATAGAATAAATTCGGAATTAAAAGTGAAGTTAGGTACCATACGAGGAAGAAAAGTTATGACGTATTGGTTGATTAAGCTAGGAAGGAACGAAACGGAGAAATTGGTTAATTATAGTGCTGTATAAGAATACCTAACTACATTTTTTTTTTTTTTTTTTTGTTCCTGGTTTATCGGCAATCAGTCGAAGGACTATGAGTCGATGTGGTGACATAGCTTGATCTCTTGCAGAATGTGCTCCCCAGCGAGAGCATCCACTCATCCTTAAGGCCTAGAGCTACTGTCTGTCTTGCAGCTCTAGGATGTTGTGTCGCTTCAGTCGTTTTGCGTAGTTCTGTGTCATAATAACCTAACTACATGAAATTACTACTTTTATATATATATATACACACATATATATACATATATATATATATATATATATATATATATATATATATATATATATATATATATATATATATATATATATATATATATATATATATATATATATATATATATATATATATATATATATATATATATATATATATATATATATATATATATATATATATATATATATATATATATATATATATATATATATATATATATATATATATATATATATATATATATATATATATATATATATATATATATATATATATATATATAGATGTAAAACATATGTATATGTATAGATTATATGTATAAATGTATATATGTATATATGTGTATGTATATGTGTAGATATGATTATTTAATATTATTATGTATGTTATGTTAGTAAAATAGACTAAGTATATGTAATATCTGTGTAAATATAGAGCTACCACATAAAACAATGCTATATTAAGTTACACTTAGGAACTAAAAAAAAAAAGAAAAAAGAATACATAAAAGTCTACCTTAGTACGGGCATCACTCCAGCAAGTTATATTTTAATCTTATTAACCTAGTGTTTTAAATGTGTGTGAAATATTAATATATAAATAAAATAAAAATAAATAGATCAATAATAATTGCAATAGTTACCATTCACCTCTCCACCTAAAACCAAGGGATTTCTCTGCTGGATGCCAAAAGCATGTCGAGTAGAGCACATGGAACAATATTATTAAGTTTAAGGTGGTGGAAATACGGTCGGATCAAACTTAAAACAACTTATAATCCGGGCATAGCCCGGCCGCCCGATCGTCTACCGTACCGCGGATTACTACTCTGAGCTATTTCGCAGCTTCTTAATACGATAACTTTTATATACTTCCACTTCCCGCGCCGGAAATGGCGAGGTGATGTTTTCACGTAGGCATGTCAGAATGCGGAGTTTGGGATTATAGGGAATTGAAATCGGTACCCTAGAGCGAAGGGTGATGGAAAAACCTGGAGAAAAAAACCATTCCAGAAACACCCTTGCAACGCGACTTCGGACCTACGGAACATGCTACGTTACCGAACCCTACCCCTCTAATGTGTAACGTCCCGCTCGGGACGATCGCCTACCTACGGCAAAATGGGTAGTTAAAAAAAATCATATTCAATGCGATCCTTTTAAAGTTCTTCTTTTTTTGATCCGTATAGTGGTTTATTACTCGTGGATGTTTTTCTCAAGGCCGTCGATTTACGCCGATTTCACGCTCGACGGTTTCACTTTCGAAACGGTAAGGGCGAGTTTTTACTTCACAAATTAAAGGGTTAAATATGGTTAGGAAATTTTGCTCGCACTCCGCAGTTGTTATAAAACTGGGAGCTAATGGGCCCTGTTGCAGTTGTGAGGGACCAACCCTCACTAGACTCCAAATTGTGCGGTGTGAGGTGGTGGTGTCAACTTGCGGGTTATCTCCGTATTAAAAGTTGATTTTGAGTATATCAGAAGGTGTTTATTGAAAGCTAGATATTGCCAGTTTATAACGCTTCTCGAATTGGTTATATTGACCCGAGGGTATTGATGCGCGACTGAAGCTACGAGGGTGTATGGATGAGGATTGTACTTGTGCTCCTAGTATCTCGTACCGGGCACGGTCGGGTCTGTCGGATTGCAGACTGATGCTTTTCGCCTCGATAAGGAAAGGAAGGAAAAGGTAAACAAGAAGCCGGGACACCGAAGTGTGCCGTCGCTATCTTGGGGACGTGATCACTCGAGGAATGATACTTTGGTTCCTTTTCGCCGGTTTATATAGGCCGATTAATGATGCAATCCAAAATATTCCGAGTAAAAGTATTGTTTCATAGTGCTCATTCATCGCTGCACGAGGTATAATAATGGCTGAATTTGTGTCAGTGCATTTCACTGATGCATGTGATTGCATGTGACGGTACTTAAGGGCCGTTACACAGTAATACCACTAAGACCCATGTGTTTAGGGTCGGCCTAAGTCCCGTGTCCCCACCCATCTGGCAGCCTCCACCAAAAGTGCTAGCCCTGGTAGGACTCTGGCCTGCGGGCCCGTTTCCCTTAGGAAAACCTTCGGGCGCTTTTGGACGGTTTGCGTACCGTGCGGCGTCAGGTAATCGATTGTGCATTCCGACCGGGTGCGTCTGTAAACGGAATAGTTTCCTATAGAGCGGGGGTAGTTGTTAATCTTACGGTAACTGTTCTTGAAACGACCAATCAGCCATCCGAATAGCCGAACAAGGGATACCGTGGTCCGCGATAGATTTGGTAGACACCGAAACACCGCTACGTAATGGAGAAGACCGCGCAAGCGACCTCGAACCTGTGAAAGGGCGGGGACCTGAGTAATCTGGTTGCAACTGGAAGTAAAGGCACGAGTGTCGGCCCGCTGGTTGATTTACCTGGTTATCTCGCGCTAAGGAGTTGGCTTCTTACGGGCGAGTGGCGTAACTAAACAGTTGAGTGTTTTCGACCCAAGTTTTCTACGCTCACCTCACGAGAGATAGAACGATTTAATATCGTTAAGATTTCCTGAGGTGACGAGTTCGCCCGTTGTAGTTGACCGATCTGGTTGGTGGAGGGACTTCCCCGGAAAAGACTCACGGGTCCCAGGTCTCATAGCTGGTGGATCAGTTTCCCCAAGGGAAAGACCCTCCAGCGCTACTGAAGGGTTTACACACCTCGTGGCGTCAGTCAATCGGTTGCGCTCTTTGACTAATTACTGTAGAAAAAGAAAGGTTATGGAAATATACTGTCTCCTAAGCAGCGGAAGTGGATGTTGAACGGTTGTCATTCCACTCTTGAAATTTTATATCGACCACCCGATCCCGAGTGGTTAGATTGATAAAGGACGCATAGGTCCGCGATAAGTTTATATTGAATTACCGCTAAAATACAACAGGTAAAGGCCGCGCAAGCGACTTCAGTCCTGTAACCAGTTGGGAGGACGGAGGTATCCCGAAGAATAAATCCAGACGGAGATATCCAGACAACACTGGTAGCCAGGGGCGAGGTGGCCCTACAAGGTTACCTTCATAGTGCCTCGGCGTAAGGCGTTGGGCTCTGGCGCGTTCGTAGCTTTGCTGGGCGGTAGATTTGTATCGTCCCAAAGTCTTCTGAGGTCACCTCACTGGAGACAGAATGGTCCGATCACGGTTCGTCGGGCGAAGTCGGGCAAAGTACGCCTTGGTCCGCGATAGATTCGGTGCACACCGTTTCACCGCTTCGTAAGGGAGAGGACCGCGCAAGCGACCTCGAACTCGGTACCAATCGAGAGACCGGAGAAATCTGGTCACAATTGGAAGCAAGGTCGGCCCGCCAGGTAACATTACTGGCTATCTCGCGGTAAAGGCGTTGGCTTCTTGCGGGTTGTGACGTAGCTGGACGTTGGATTGTTCTGTCCAAGTCTTCTACGTTCACTGCAGGGCGACAGAACGAAAAATCGTTAAAACGTCCTGTGGTGACGGGCTCGCCCGTTGTAGTTGACACCGCAAGTTGGAGACAGAATGATAATTATCGTTAAAACTTCCTTGGGTGACGGGTTCGCCAGTGATAGTCGACATCTCCAAGTGGTGATTAAAACTACAAAATCTAGATAAATTTTCATCAACTGGAGCATTGCCGCTCCCGTGTCCGCTTTACTATAAACACCGTGGTAAAAATAAATGTAACAAAATAAAAAAAAATCTAAAAAGGAATGCGTTGCATAAAAGATGGTATTTTTTATTGTTTTACATAATATTTTCGGCAAATCATAATAGTTTGTGTGATGATAAATATTTAGAATTAATTATTTTCGCTACGTCATGCCAACGAGAAGCAATAATAGATTTATATGTAACTGAATAGCTTTATATAAAGCTATGTGAGATAGTTCACATTGTCGGCATCAATTGTCGGTTAGTTCTTTCAAAATTTTAAACGATACATTTAGTTTAGCCACATCGGAGACAGTCCCGGGAGAGAATTATAAAGGACGGTTTGGATATCTAGGAACCTACACAACGTCTAAATAAGGCTTTTATTCTGGCAATATTTGCCGCTCTCTTGGCCTACTTGAACTGGAGTTTTGCATCACAATTGTATAATAATATTTTCAGTAACATCATCATAGTATAAGTTATTGAATAGAGTACTATTAACAACACCACCTACAGTTAATATATATATATATATATATATATATATATATATATATATATATATATATATATATATATATATATATATATATATATATATATATATATATATATATATATATATATATATATATATATATATATATATATATATATATATATATATATATATATATATATACCTAAAGCATTCCCGAATCCGATCAAGGGAATCCTTCGTCACGATGTAAGTGGCTTTTATAATTATTTACTTTATAATCATCTTATTGATCAATTCTAAAAAGAATATATACACAAAACTATCAAATATTTCTATATATATATATATATATATATACACATATAAATTTTTCATTGCATATTTTAATAAAAAACATACCCACAACAGGTGGACTTACTGCTTAAATTTCAATTTCTTACAATCAACCTTCAAAGAAGTGAAAGAATTTAAGTGCCAGTAGAATAAAATAAACAAAAAAACAATACTTAATAACAAAGAAACGAATAAAAAAATACATAAAAAAAATATATAATAATTAGGATTAAATAATATCCGCAAGGAGCGGAGGACAGAAGGGAATGGGGATAACTAGAAATTTAGAGACATAAATATGGTTTATTAAACAAAATTACTACATTAACAGTTTAACCGCATAACGGGCTCGATTGCGTTTCTTCGTGAATTAAAATCAGAAATTAGTTCGTATGAATGAGACTGGGCAATATGCTAGAGTGGAATGTGAAATGAACGGTTGTCACTTTTTCTCATTAAAACTACCCACCAAAGATAAAGCATCTGAATCTACCACCGCACGAAATGTGTTCAAATTTATTCGGACGAATATAAGTTCGACATGTAGTTTTTATCGAAGATCGTTCGTTTCATATTCCGCTCTAACGTATTGATCTATCTCGTTCGCTTGAAATAAATTTAGTTTTAGTTCACAAAGAAACGCAATCGGGCCCACTGTATCATATGCACCCTTACTTAAACCACCTCCCCTTTCTTTCTACGTTCTCCGCCTCTATTCTTCGACCTAAAAAATCGTCTTGGACTTATCGTTACGCGTCTGTTGACTCTGGCCGCCTCTGGCGAAATGAAAGCTGAATCAGGGGGGACAGGGGTGGGCGAAAGCAATTCGGGGGGCATTAAATTAAATTCGCGAAAAATAAAACGCAGAGGCATGGCCGAAAATAAATTGTTGTCACCCCTGCAAATGGATGCCAGTGGCGGGACACTGCACACAGTAATAATATAATATATTGTAGTACAAGTCATTATACTAAGAGCTTAGATTTATTTATGTCTCGTGTTTACATTGTGGCGATCACTTAGGTTTTGGGAACATAATAATATATTAAACACTCAAGAGTAATATCCCAACTAGCACAAATTGGCTATATACAAGTCACGGCAACTTTTTAGATGCACCTTTTAGTCACAAGGTACGGCCCAAAGTAACGTTCCGGTGAGGCAATAAATCATTAAACCGGCCCCGCCCCTTTTACTACCTACTTGTAGGGATGCGTGTCGCAACCTTCGCGGATTATCTACAAGATTAATATAGTTTTGAGATTGAGCAACGAAACTTTTGTCGTGTCACTTTGCAGTTCGTCAAAAAATTACAAAATGTTATGTATAAGGCACCGAGTCTGTATGGTAATATCACCCTTCAACTTCAATAGCTCCAGGTTAGAAAATATGGTCTCCATTACTCAACTGATAGGCAAGTAATGATGTTTTATCCGTGCAGCATTTTATAATATACATATGTGGGACTCATTATTACAAAATGCCACGATAACATTTTACTAATAACTGTATGAAATGCCATGCTATGATAATCAGTTATCTATTAAGTACTCATTTAATAACTCACATCACATAATTAGGTCATTATTTAATTACTCTAATCCTAAAATATTACTTAAACCGAAAATATTAATAAATATAGCAATCGGTACTATAATAAATGAAGATGTATAATACTGTTTCATTGAGCAAGCGTAATTCATTGATAAGCAATATCGACGTTAGCCGCATCCTTGTTGACAGCTCGGTTTATTACCCCCATCGGAACGTTCCTTTGGCCCGTACATAATGTAGCAGTCATATAAACGTCTATACAACGTCCATAGCCCCGGATTAGGCGCATTTTTATATGGGTTTTAGCTAAATAGTGGTGGAATAGCGGTGGTAACAACTATTTTCGATTGTAAAAAAATCCGAATAAGCGCTTATAAAGTAATTATAGCGCATAAGGGAGCGTCCTTATATATAGGCCACTGGCTAAAGCCAGCGGCTGTAAAATTGTCTCCAAATGATACTTTAGTACAATTTAAAGTCGGATAATGCCTCGAAATGGTATACAGGGAATATAAAATACAGGAACCAATTCAGGCCATACTGTCGTTTCGAGTCGATTTTCCTCTAGGACTCATTGTTTCTAAGAACAGCTGACCGCATACGAATGGATGAACAGATGGACATACGGATGGATGGACGGACAGACTCTTCACTAAAGACTTTAAACAAAAGACTAAAAACATGCAAAAATAGCTTTCTACAAACTCAACTACCTGCACTTGCGACTATTAATAGTCGTTTATTTTCAGGTGAAATGTAGTTTTGAAAAAATCCCTGACAAATTTCAATTTAACACTAAAAATGAATCTTCCAAACGTCAGAGAAATGCACGTTATTGGGTTATAAAAATACTGTTTTTGTATATTAAAAATAAAAGAAAAATCGCCACCACTGCTAGGCGCAAAATTCTTTTGCTTCGCCAGGACGTTGCGTATCCTTAACAACGCGTAAAACCAAACGAAGACAGGCAACTCCATACTAAATAGATTAATTAATGATCGTTTAGGAAAATAGTTGAGTAATAACCTCAGTCAACCACTTTTATTGCTTTAAATTATTTTAATTATATCGCATTTAGCTTAAAAAATCGACTATTTAACCCTTAATTACTCACATGGGGTATATTTTACCTCACTGCATGTTTCAACGCTTGCAATACCTTTACGTTTAAAATTACCTCCACGAATCTCTCTTATCTCTTATACCTACCACTGATCTCTTCGTTATGTTACCAAAAATATTGATTTAGAATACTGTTATCTTTTAGTACGATGATGATTAAAAACAAATAATAAATAATAACAAATAATAAATAAAACAAAAAGCAATAAAGAATTTTATTTATTTTGCTTTTGAAATTAAGGTCAAATACACCCCACGCGAGCATTAGTGTGGCTTTATTGACGCGAGTAATTAGGGGTTTAAAATCTGTGAGACTAGTTTAAGAAATAACGCAATTTCTCTGTTCTTTTTTTCTGGAAAGCATGGCAGATGTTATTCTCACTCTAAAAAATGCTGTATTCACTATTGGGTTTCATTGTGAATGCCTCGGGTGGCGTGGTTTTTTTCTCGGCGAAGGGAGGGGTTGGGCCAAGCACTAACAGATCGCGGTAATATTAAATTGAAATGTATAGCGTAGTTTAAATATTATTTGGGTAGCTTGGATATAGATATATATGGTATATGATATATGCCTTCAAAATACCACGATGTGATTTCGAACCAGAAAGCATCTTTCAAATTTTAAGTCTCTAAATCCAATATTTAGAAATTTAAATATGACTTTTGCGCTCGCTGGTGCTCTTGCCCTGACCAAATGATGCCTCCATGATAAGGCCAAAACACTTAACCCGAATGAGTTGAAATTTAGTATGCAAGAATAATTTCTTCATAGCAAGATTTGAAAAGATTGTTGTTAAAATATTCCCACTAGTCATATATCATTCTTGAAATAGTAAGATACTTGAAGTTTGGTACACAGATACCTTTTTGGGCCGAAATTACATTGAAGAATCTGATATACATATTTTCCGTTGTAGTATCTTATATAGCTTCAGAGTCAGATTCATTTTATTTGTATACTGTTATACAAGCCAAATATACAGAAAAAAAATTCTTGTATTATAATGGAAACGTTAGAAAATATTAAAATACACAAGGAAATAAAAAGAACAATAATAAATTAATAGTTTTAAAAAAAACACTAAAAACGCGCTTTTATAAATGCACGTAAAAACCACATCATCAGACCTTGAAACCTAATCGTGGTCAAAGTTCATTCCAAGACTTTTCTAACAAGTCCAAACACAGCTATGATACGACGTTCCATCATGAAGTTCCAGTGCATATCTTCCGACTCCATCATCAGATCAGTTCGACAGTATCATATTATTGTATTGTCATCAGAACTACATACAGCTGCCAATTTTCATGACGCTACGATCTTTGGAAGATGGTTAAATTAATTACCTTAGATTCCATTACATAGTTAGTTACATACAGGTCGACCTAATAAAAGCGTGTTAAAAAGAGAAAACGAAAGAAAATTCAAAAGACAATGTAAAAGAGAAAACAAAGTGATAATTTACACAATTACAAGGACAAATCAATTAACAATTTAGTCACCGAAAATTTTAGTCTTCACTCGAGTAATATTCCTACAGTAAGTAAAACACCTTATCTGAGAGGTACTACTTAAGGCGGCTCTTAAACACGCCAAGAGATTGCGCCTGTCTAATGTGCTCGCTGAGTTTGTTGTAGACCGCTGAGCCGGCGATATAAGCTAGCCTCTGCGATATAAAAGCTGCACTAATAATATTAAAATTTCGCCCCACGAATGCACGGGGGGGACCAAATATTTAGATTTGTGACGTCATGCGTTTGCGAATGGAACTTTTGTTCCATGTGTTCCATTTGGAAATAAGCGGCGACTCACGTTCGACGTAGGTAATTTGTGTCACTCGTTACATTGTGTCGCTCGATCGTAATTCGAATTTTTACTGGCGTATTCTACGGCGACGCGCGCCTTCATTTAAATTAAAAAATTAAATGAGATGACGTCCTTGGCTACTTGCTGAGAAAGTCTTGGGGTGACACGACCTTTTTTCTCCCTGTACCCTTCATATGCAAAGACTATCTAGTATGACTATCTGACTATCTAGTAATTTAATAATTTTGAATACCTATTAAGGCATAATATATCCATTTATATTATAAATGTATACTATTTAATTTCTTTTAATATAATTATTTCTACGGCTGCTATTATAAAATGTAAGTATGTATCTAACTTTAGTTTAATTTTGTAACTATATAACTTTTATTATTTAAAAAGTGTTAGTAGTACGTTGTTAAAAACCCGCTTGCTGCGAACCCCTGAAGTCGTTAATCACTAGTCAATCAGTTCAGTTGCGTTCAATACGAAACTATCTGCCTACCTGCATTATGGATAGCAATATTTACAGGGAAACGAGCGGAACTCATATGAATACGATGCGACAATCACCTCTATATTGCAAAAGAGGGGATTCGCGCTTGTGGATTCTATTCTGCGGTTAAAAAACTAGAAAAATAACAAAATAATAAAATAAATAATAATAATAATAATAATGATTGAAATTAAAACAGAAATATTTAAAAAATATATATATATTAGATCTTTCCTGACACAACCGTGGCACTCTAGCATGACTCCCGAAGTGAGCTCGCCGTAACACAGGGGTGCCTAGCAAGGCGGGCTCGGCTGCTCTTTGCTTAGCATAATAGAAAGATTATCATTTGCGTTTAATGTATGCGCTATGTAATCTAGGCTCAGAAAGATGTATCATGCTTATATAACGTTAAAAGCATACGACGGCATTGTATAAATTGACATTTTATTTTCTGTTGTGCTCATGAATTTGAATGTATATGTATATGTAAATAAGTAAATAAATAAATAAAAGGCCCATCCTTATTTTTCCTAAGTAAATGTTCCGCGCCTTTCTATGCGACCAGCGGTCGAGAAATTTCTGCCTTTTTTCCTCTCGTTTCGCAACTTTCTGAGAGCAATTAGGCACTGTGGACACTTTATATTCATTAATCTCTCCTACATTTCGCACAGATTTAGAAGCGGTAGCCCCGACATAAAAGACAGAGGGCGGTGCGCGGTGCAAAAACAGGGAAAACGTGGTAGAACAAGTTAATTTTGTGAGGAGATGCGTAATGGTATAAGTAATTTGTATAAAATTTTAATTTTCTGAATATTCATTCGGGGGAGGATTAATTGTCTAGTAGAGTCCTAAATTCCGGTACTATTAAAAGCCGGAGAGTGCCGGTTTACTGGAGTAGATATATGAACAATAATTGATTATCATTAATTGATTACCATAAATCATTAATTAATTATGTTCATTATAACCTTCTTTTTTTTCCAATTACCTTATTCATTATATTCAATGTAATAGAATCATTACTTATTGAGTTAAGTTCTACATATCTTCTCTATATCTTACATCTCTGTTTCTTAATTTCTACATATCTTACTCTGTGTTTTTTATCTGGTAAACTAAATGGTGAGACTCGATTTAATTCTACAATAATACCTTCTTTATTCTTACGAGTAACCTTTTATGTTTTGATTATTAATAGAAGAATTTGATCATTAATGAAGAATTCAATCATATCATGGCCAAATGTAAATGTTATACAACTATGTCTATACAACTATGTACTAGTTTTTAGGACAATAAATTATTTTATTGATTGATTGATTGATGTAAGAACAGCACAAGAAGACAACGCAACTAGAGCTGTCAACTACAACGGACGAACCCGTCACCTCGGGAAGTTTTAACGATATTTGATTGTTCTGTCTCCCGTGAGGTGAGCGTAGAATAGTTGGGACGAAAACAGTTCACTTTCTAGTTACGCCTCTCGCCCGTAAGAAGCCAACGCCTTACCGCGAGATAACCAGGTTTGATGTATATAATATCAACGAATGTATATATATATAATATCAACCAGCGGGCCGATACTCGCGCCCTTATTTCCAGTTGCAACCAGATTACTCCGGTCTCCCGACTGGTATCTACCGAATCTATCGCAAACCACGGCATTTTTTGCCAGGCTTTTCACCCGGTATCAGGTAGCCGGTTGGTGGTTTCAAGAGCAGTTGCCATAAGGTTAAAAACTAGCCACGATCTATAGGAAAGAAAGGCGTTTCTAAACTTTCCCTGCTATTATTCGGAATACACAGCCGATTGCACAATCGATGTACGATTGTGCAATCGGCTGACGCCGCACGGTGCGCTAACTGTCCAGGGATGCCCGAAAGGGATTCCTAGGGAAAACTGGTCCGCCGGCTAGAGTCCTACTCGGCTAGAGTCCTACTCCTGGGGGAAACTAGCCTTAAGACCAGAGTCTTACCCGGGCTCGCACTTCTGCGTGGAGGCTGCCGAATGGGTGTTAACCCATGAGTTTGGCCTACCCTAACACATGAGTCTTAGTGGTCTACCTGCAATAGAACTCATAAGCTCCAAGAAGAAAAAACAGTGCGGGCGAGCGTAGGCACCGATGCACTTGTGGCTACCGAGAGGCATTGCGCATTCGGAACATTTTGGCAAGCGCTAGCAATTTTTAATTATATTTGTGTGGCATTTCAGAAAAAATGTAGTATTTTTAAGGAGTGAACCATGGTTCACTCCTCTCCAGATGATTTATTTTTCACTTATTATTGGTCATGTCGAGAATATTTGCGTCAAGGAGGTTCCATCTTATAGGGATGTATGATGCCGACAATACACGAAAAAACAATTAATACTTGTTAAACGAGAAGGACCAAATGAAAACATCTTTGAAAATAAAAGGGGAAAAGCATTGAAGTAATAGCTTGAATAACGATCATTCTATATGAGAGTAACCGTCGTTATTAGAAAAATGTAAATAAAATGATTTATTATATTTACTTGACATCTGACTTATTAGAGGAATATAAAAAAATGTGAATTAACTATAAATAGTAGCACGACCTTTAGAACACGTCTATTTAACCTTGGCTTGGTCAAGAGCAGAGACTGCCGAATATGTGGCGAAGAAACTGAAGACTGAATACACATCGTTGGTCGCTGCCTAGGCCTCGCCGCAAAAAGACACAGTTTACTAGGACGAGCCATTCTTGAACCCAGCGATCTGCCCAACTTGAAGGTGAGTGACCTTTATGGACTGGTAAGCAGTACCGGGCTACTAGCAGACCACTGACCCAACCACAAAGTGCGTAGGTAAAAACGATCTTAAAGATCCAGGTGACATAATGGATTGTATACTAGCCCCTCACTCCATTTACTACTACTACTACAACATCCAGTAATGTAGTTTATAAAGAACTCGAGTTCTATGTTGTTAACCCCTCAAATGTGAGGCGTCCCTAAAGGGATGCCTTGGCAAAATGTATACAAAATGTATATAAATTTATATACATAAATGTAAATATAAATGTAAATGTGCGCCGCTTTATAGTAATCCGCTCTATAGTAATGCTATAGCACTATAGTAAACCCCGCTCTATGTAAATGTAAATGTAAATGTAAATATAAATTTATATACATTTTGCCGTAGGCAACCCGAGCTAATCGCCATTCATTTGAGGGGTTAATTCCAACTTGTTTTATCATCTATTGTTTGTCATCATCTAAACAACTATTTTTGGTTTAATATAATGAACAAGGAGTCTTTTTATATTTCTGTATTATTCTCTTATACATTGTATTTATGAGCTGGATCTTTCTCTCCCTTGATGTGCCCGAATTACTGCGAAATGCAAGGCAATTTATATTACATACGTATGCCGCACGATATTATATCGGGAGGTATGGCGGATTGGCACTCGCGAAATAACACTTGGCGCTGCAAAAGTTTGCCTTGTCGAAGTGTCTTCATGGCTTGTTACTTTATTTCGAAGTTTACTCCGCCACTACGGTAACCAAGTGAACGAAGTCTTACAAGAAGCAATTAGCAAAGTAATTCTTTACTTTAGAAAAGTAAAGATTTACCTTTGGCCATTTTAAACTTAAAACTAAGATTTTAGATGGAATTTCAAACTCAAATAGATAGCGCTCAATTCAAAGCGCTTTTGTTTGAAAATCAGTTGTTTGTTGGTCTTTCTGTCGTTTGTTGTTAATGGGATATTTTCATGTATACATTGATGGAAAAGTTAATAATACGCATTATTTTCGACTATCAGTTCCCTCCTGTAACAGCGCCGTTTAATACGTGGCAGCTGGAGATTAACATAATTTGGTTTAAATGGACAATTAGGATAAAAAAATAAAATTTATATATGTTTATCGTTTTAACCCTTCCTATTTGAGTTAACCATTTTTGGTTAGACGCTTACAAATGCTAAAATTGTATCTAACCAATATTGGTTAGGGCGCTCCGCGCTGCGTAAAATGCCAACTTTTTAAATATTTATTCATTATTATCTTAATTGTTTGACGAGATAAGGTTATAATATTATAAATTTAAAATTTCAATGCGATCATTTTACAGTAATTCTTTTTACGATCCGTATAGTAGTTTAAAAGTTATGGTCGTTTTTCTCAAGGCCATCGACTTCACGCGCAAAACTGTCCCGGGCAGAAGTGACGACTAAATTTTTACCCCGCGATAGGAGGGGTTAAAAAGTAAAATATCCAAACACTGTAAGTACTTAAGTATCTCAGTAGGCACGTATTAAAAATTACAGCCAATAGAATATGCTTAATTATACGGTAATGTAAGTATAAATCATTTTATATTATATGCAGGTAGTTTAAGGGTAGACGAGTTGGATTGAGGTTCCTAAAATTGGTTACCAAAAATGTATTATTAGCAATACTATGGCATTCTCAAATTTGTCCCTTTTATATCCTTCTTTTAATATATCTAAAAGTATGTTGTTCCTAATGTAATAATTCTAGTTACCTTTTCCTTATTAAATTTACCTATTCAGGGTAAATTATTTTGTTGAATCTTATATTAAAATGATTTATTTTTGAGAAACTCGAAAAGACGGACTAACGAACCTTGTTTTTGAAGGCGTCCAGTTATATCTTAAATATGAAGTGCTATTTTCAAATCTCCGAAATTTTGTTATTTCGTTTTTCATCTATAATCATAGTTTGTTCTGCGATTAAAATGTATTCTATCGATTTTCCACGACATAGTATTATCGCCTGAGATATAGTAAAAAACATAGTATAATATTCCTACCTAATAATAATATTATTACTTTTTATTCATTTATTTATTTCCTTGGTCATTTATTTCCTTTATCTTGTATTTTGATTTAATTATTTCGTTGATTATTTATTTATTATTAATTTATTTATTTCCTTGTTATATAAAATAAATAAATATAATACAGCGCAAGATGCACTCACTTTGCAGCGATCTTCTGTGATTTATTGAGGTGCATTTGATTATAGGCTAAGAATATATAATAATTTGCTGAGATATATTACAGCATATAAAGTAACATTGAAAGGGAACAGTGTTCTATCAAAGATTTAGTGCCATAATTTATAATCATAATTTGTTTTGCTTTAAATGCCTGTTGCCGAATTCCATTACAGTATTAGGCCGCATACCGCTGCCGCTACTGCGTAGGTTATAACGGTGGTGGGTTATAACCTACGCAATAGCGGCAGTTATAACCGGCAGTAGCGGCAGCGGTATGCGGCCTACCCGCAAAACAACGGATTGACAGCTCTTCAGTCTACCCTAGACAACGGCGGCTGCAATGTAACCGAAAGGTCGGGTGCTACAAATTTCACGCTATAAATTCGTTTTCTATCCTATTTATAATGTCAAACAACCGCGATAGTCTTCGATTTTATATAAACATTTTTATGTTTACCGTATAACTGATAATTATTATGTTTATATTGTGTATCATATTTTTTTTGTTAGAGCAATTTCAAAGATACTTCTACACGTTGTAATATTTTTGAAGATCACATTACGGTATTTTTACAGTAATAAGTTACCCAGTAGTATCTATTAAATTCTTCTGAAAAAACAATACAAAATACTAAAGCTAATAATTATCAGTTTTTAGTCGAGAACACCTGACATTATCTGTCGCGGCCTTTAACTACAAAATAAGGGTTTTTTTGTTGAAATGTATGATACCTATATTTTTATTTATGGTCACCCTAGTCGCGCCTGATGCGCCCGAACTTCTCGCAGTAGGATGTTACTCTGCCAACAGACTCTCGCATTTTCTCCATCCGGGAAATATTGATAATGAAACATTTTTTACTCATTTAACGATAGGGCGAAGTTTATAGCGTATTTTTGAAAATATCTGTTTTGAAGATGGGCAAACTCAATATCCTTTTCTCACTATTTTTGAAGGAGGTGAAGTTACCATCGACAACGGCGATTAATAGAAGCATGATTTAATAAAGGACTGATTTATTAATAAAGGACTGATTTATTATAAAAACCCAATGATTCAACCAAGGATAATAATCATTACATTAAATTATTAGTCCCATTTATAGCATTTTTGATAAAGTCATTATATCACAGAAATAATACGGACAAATAGAATGCCATCTATTAGTCTATATGAATATTAAAGTTCGTAATTATTACGTATTGAAACCTGTATACTAAATTAAAAACTGACGTAGTTATACAACAATAATATTAAAATATTAAAAGGTATAATTTAAAAATTGTGTGTTGTTATTATAATCTTTTTTTACCGTATAGGCGTGTTTAGAGTACCATTTACCACTGTAAATGGCCTCTCCCTCTGACTACTGGGAAGTATATCTCCATCTGGAATTAGTCTTGAGGATACCTCCTGCCTCCTGACTGGTTACAAGATCGAGGCCGCTTGCGCATTTCCCTCCCTTACGTAGCGGTGATACGGTGTCTAACAAATCTATCGCGGACCACGGCATCCTTTGCTTGGTTGATTCATCCGAAATCGGGTGGCCGAATTGTCGTTTCAAGAACAGTTGCCGTAAGGTTAACAACTATCCCCGCTCTATAGGAAACATGAATGTTTCCAGACTCTCCTGGCTGCTTGTCGGAATGCACAATCGATTGGCTGATGCCGTACGATGCGCAAACCGTCTAGGAGCGCCCGAAGATTGACGGCTAGCGTTCTATCCTGGCTCGCACTTCTGCGTGGAGGCCGCTGGATAGTTATTGACCCGCGCGTTTGACCGACCCCATACAACTGGGTCTTAGTGGCTAAACTTCTAAAGGGCCTATTAGTTCACAAATACTATAGCAAGTAACCCTATGCTGATTAGTCGACGTCTTGGGACATGGTAGATGGCAGGACACTATTCTCTCGTTTTAGGGCAGAATCTCTCCTCGCGCATCTTGTTTGTTTGTTTCTACTCTTTATTGTGACATTTCACAATAGACGGGTTTGTTGTCATAGGACAATATCTTACAACCAACCCTACTATGAAGTGTATACATATGTGAATGTGTGCTTATAACAAGTGTAAGTGTGTGTCTTGTTATTGGGAAGCGAAGGGGCCCTTGCTGAGTTGGCCACGAAGACCCATTCTGTTCAGGGTTGGTCACACTCACGGGTCAACACCCATCCGGCGGCCTAAAGCATTTTTACAATGTTAGGGTTATGCAATATTGTATAATTCAATGAATTAGTAATGAATTGTGAGAAGTAGATTTGAAACGAATGCAGTTAAATGGAATCCACATCAGTATTTTTATATAACTAATTTGAAAAAATAAACTAAAATGTTTCTTACGTTTTATATATTTCAAGCAATACGGATATTATCAGTATCTATACCCTACTATCTTTTTACTAGGCATGGTGGGTGGGATATAACTTTCTTAAATTACGTAGTGAAATGCTCGCCATGGCCTATGTTTTCAAGCTGATCCGGGGCAGAGTTAATAATCTTAGCATGCTAACGAAGGTTTGTCTCTTTGTTACGGATAATTTTAGTCATGCTCGCTCTCATAATCTATTTGCGGAGCCGTCCTCGCGCACTAACTGTCCCCCGGCTCCGGCGACGACAATGCCCACGTATAATCCACTCTTTTCAATCGGCTATACGACTGCCGTATCTTTATATTAAATAATGCGCCTACCGAGTGTCGCCTCGTTCTAGGTTCGCGAAACCTTAAAATGAGATAGAAAATTTGAACTTTTAAGTCTATGGAGTCTGCTTACACGTGCCTTGCGTCATATAAATGCGCTATGTTCGGCAGAGTCAGCCTTGGCATTTTTACAGCGAGCTCACGTGTCTTCAAGCATTGCGCTACTTGTTTATGTTCTTTATGTATTCTTATATCTTGTTTATTATGTTCTTTGCGTATTTTATAGATTTGTTTTTTTCTAATCCTAATGCCTGTATTTGCATTTAATGCTTATTGAAACATTTTGTATATGTACTTACAATAATTACAATTTGTATATTTATGTTTATATTGCATCTCAATGGATTGGTCTAAATTGTTATGTCGATTTGCTTATGAAATAAAATAAATAAATAAATAAATAAATGACAAATAAGGGGTTGATATTGTAATAATGACTAATAAGGGGATATTATAATGACTAATAAGGTGTTTATATCCCAAATAATAAGACAAGGGATTTATTTTATCTACCGAGAGTCAATACCAATTATGGTTAAAATATGTATTTTAATAGAGCACTTCGATCATATAACCTAAACTTTCAATGTTTGGATATTTTTAATTTATCTTCAAATAATTGCTTTGAAGAAATTAGAAATACGATAAACAGCCTTCGGGTTTGATTGATATTTCTTCGTCCGCTAGGTTACTTACACTATAACAATGCTTTCTAGCCAGTATAATATTTTATATAAAAGTTTATATGTTTATTAACATTATAAATACATTGTGATGTATATTATATATATTTATACTATACTTTTACATTTTATTGTTACCTTATCGTATTATTTATATTAATTTATTATTTGTGCACGTGTATATATGTACATGTTACATGCTATATGTTACATGTTACATGTTACATGTTATATATGTACATGTTATATAAAATCCTATATCTTAAATACATCTACATAAATCATAATGTGGCTTTCCTATCCCTTTCCCCTTACTTAACCCTCGTCAGGCTGTATAAGTTTACAACGCTAAAAGGCGGCATAGGTACAATTGTACCCTCGTATATTTTGTATGAAATTTCTTAATCTAGGCAAAATGTTTAAACAATAAATAACTATTATTTAATACCTACACAATCTTTAGGACGTTTAAGTCATGTTTTCTGATATTTATAATTAAAATACCTATATTATGATATATAGTATAGTATTTCTGATATTTATACATAGGTGAATATGGTAATAAAGGACTACTTCAATAATTATTTCTCAGTGCCTTCAGGTATTAAATGATCGATATATTCCTATTCAAACAAAAATATATAAAATATGATGCTCAGGTTTATCAGATTTGACGAAAACACACATGCAGAACGTATGCAAAATGATAAAGTTGATAAAGCTGATAAAGCTAATGATAAAGCTGCACCAATACGGGACACCTGGACAATGCTAAACAGAAATTTGGAGAGAGCCTACAAGCCGCGTGAATGTATCACCATCGACGAGCAATTGTTTCCATTTAGAGGACATACTAAATTTACGCAATATATACTTTCTAAACCAGCTAAATATGGCATAAAGATTTTCTGGGCTTGTGATGCATTGAACACTTACCCGTTACATGGTCAGCTTTATACTGGACAACCAACAGATGGCCCTCAACAAGTAAACCTTTGGTGAACGTAAAGTATTGGATCAAGTCAGCCTGTATAAAGGCTCAGGAAGAAATGTCACGACAGATAACTTCTTCACAACTATGGAACTAGCTTGAGTATAGAACTCCTGGAATATGACACTAGTCGGTACAGTGAGAAAAAACAAAAGGTTCCTGCCAAGCAACATGCAGCCTGCCAAAGAAAGGCCTGTAAATTCGAGCAATTTTTCTTATAATGATGATGCAACAGTCTGTTCCTATGTGCCAAAGAAAAACAAATCTGTCGTACTTCTATCATCTATGCATATGATGGGAGAAGTAGTAGAATCAGAAGCTGCCAAGCCAGAGATAATAAAATATTACAACAAGACGGAGGTGGAGTCGACATTATGGATAAAATGTTGACAGAGTACACAGTTAAACGAAAAACATTGCGTTGACCTCTATCATTATTCTATAATATGACTGACGTCACTGGGTTAGCATCCTACATCATCTATAGAGAACACAACCCACGGCTCGAGCCACATTATCAACGAATAAAGTTCCTGAAAGATCTTGCCAATCAGCTATGTATGCCTGCAATTGAAACTCGGAGTACAAACCGAATGATAATGAGAAATCATTTCCTTCAAAGTGCAGTAGAAATGGTGCTTGTACGACGCATTGTGGTAATACCAGAAGCAACTTCCGGCTTTCGAATACCTCATGGTAGACGTAGAATATCCCCTGTCGTTGGTAGTTACTATGTCTGCCAAGAGCTAAAGAAGAAACAACGTAAGACTAGAAAGTCCTGTGGGGTTTGCGTAAAACCAGTTTGCGATGAACATTCATTGGCGAAGACAACTTGTATTACTTGTGAAGAAAATCAGTAACAGAAAAAACTAATTTTTCTTTATAATATTATAGTAAATGTTTTTCACTTTTCTATAAAAATATAACCTTATCAATTTAAAAAAATCTTGTTCTTTTTTTACATATTATGTTCATACAAAATGAATGAAGGTACAATTGTACCTATGCCGCCTTTTGTGTCTGCAAAAAGAAAACGACCCCTTATTTTGGAAAGGGGTATAGATATTATTCTGAAATTTGGTGTATATAGTTAGGGCCAAAAACGTAGAGATGTCATAAAATGTCAGCACTCTAAGACTTCTAGGAAAAAAGTTATGAAAATTTAAAAACGGAAAAGTTACAATTGTACCTAGGCCGCCTGACGAGGGTTAAATCTGCATTTTTTTCATAGCTCATTGCGCTGTAACAAAAGATTTAGTTTAATTGTGAAAACTTTTAATTGGCCTTAGATTTGTATAACATCTCTTAGAATTAAGTATAAAACGCTGTAAGTTTTCCGAAAAATAAAAATAAGATAAATAAATAAAATAAAATAAAATATTGTCTCTTGAAAAAATGTCGTTATGACAAGTATGGTTTTAGAAATAACCGAATTATTTATTATGTTACTATTTTTCAGCGCTTTTTTCACTGAACCGGAATATTTAAATTCGTTGTCGGGTCACTGCATTGACGCTTGTCGGGAATATCCGGCGACAATATTGCATACAATATTATTTCGCGTGCGGTTCAGATATTGTTGCTGGCGTCGCTATGCGCGATACGGATATTACTTGGTTTACAGTTGAACCCCGTGTCAGGGGTTATTCAATGCCACCGCAAACCCGCTTGAGCTATAGTGACGCCAGTGTTACAATTTACACGACAAATAACAGGTTCAGCGAAAACAAATTATATCATCCCATAATAATTATTATTTCGATAGCTGTTTTCATTGTGACCCCTTCGGCTACGTAACGACCAAATTTGGTTTCACATCAGAACACCGTTGACTAGGTAACGACCAATGACCGGCTTGCTCCCGGAGCGCACAGTAATATTATTTTCTAATTCGAACGCATCCTAAAATCCATAATAAATATCACATTATTACCGTAGATACATAGATGGCGACTAGAATAATTTCGCGGATATTTCTGGTATAATTCAATTGTCAAACATCATCATTTTTTTTCGAAAAATTATCAAAAAAAAATATGGCTATTTCTGAGCTAATATCTAAATATTTTTGTATCTAAATAAGCTAAACGAAATATTATCTTTGATAGAGAATCTAATAAAGATCACTATAGAATTTACAATTTCTTAATAGGGTTCCGTATTTTTTCGTAAGACTAGTGCAAGTTAGAAATGCTGAGTTTTTTCACTTTTTCGACTTTCTCATATTTATTCATAATTATCTAATTTTACAAAATGCGATTTCAATATTCTATATAGGAAATTTCAATTCGATCATCGCACAGTTATTCTTTTTGTGATTGCTATAGTAGTTCCATAGTTATAGTACTTTTTATCGAACGCGGCGATATTGCAAGAAATTCCAATAAATTGCCGAGGTCTACCATGATATTATGCCGCTACTCGAAGAGTTGGCCAATTCGGGCGATTTGATGAGGATTTTCGGAAACCCAGATACGTATGAACAGACGAAATATTCACTTTTTTAAGCTATTGCATAGCTTTTATCGCGGGCCTAGGCCAGCGCGGCGACCGAATGAAGAAATTTCTTAACGGAATTTATTGATTTTAAACTGATAATTACGTCTAAACGAGTACTGCTTAGGATTCGAAAAAGATATATGTTAAACAAGAATATTTTCCTAATATTAGTAGCTTCGAATATTTTAGATTTTGTTTATATTACATAGTGTAATTAATTTGTGAAATTGGGTCTAACCGAACACAAAAACGACTACTACGCAAATACTATCTGGCGTATTATTATGAAACCTGCACCATTTTAAAGATAATTTAATTATCTATCTTTTTATCTACGATTTTTTTCGAATAATCTGTTTTTTTTGCTTTATCGAATAAAAAATTCGTGCGCGGCGCTCTATCGGAAGACGTTTAAATTATTCCGAATCATTTGCTACCGCAGCCGCAAATGATTCGGAATAATTTCAACGTTTTCCGATAGAGCGCAGTTATCTGTTATCAGAGAAAATAAAATAAATAAAATAAATAAATAATTATAATTTGCATAAGTTGTTAAAAATGCTATACAATAGCTTTACCGCGGCAGTCCCCGAGTGCCACACGTATTTTTTTTTTTAAATCGAGTAAAGGTTTCTTCGAGAAGGTAGGATTATTATGTGGGTTAAATATGTATATATACGAGTATAAACGTGCTTCGAAGTTGTCTTACTCTATCTGTGAACTCGGCTAAATCTGGCTTATTTCTCAGCTAAAAAGTTTCAACTTTGGCAAAGGCATGGCAATGGAGTATCCGAATGGGCTAGACTTACAAGGACCGGTTATATCTCCACTTCTCTTGTCGCTATTTTCATTCCAAACTCCAAGCAAGTTTGTGGACTTGCTTGGACTTTGGAATGTCAAACCCATCTATACGCCGATGACATCCACTGTCCAGTTATAGGTACGTACATTTCCTCTACGACAATATTGATGCCTCGATCGCAGACTTGAATCTTCACAGAACGATCTTCAAGCCACACTGAGAAAAATATAACGACGTGATATACATAAATACGAATGTTTCAACAAGTATGACATATATAACTAAGACAATGGTCCATACGTATGAATTAACATGACGTGTACTGGTGTTGGCGTGGCGGTAGTAAATGTGTCGTAATATTAAAACATAATGTTATTTCATAACTTCGCGTCCTTAGGATCGCGAGTGGCAGTAGCAGGAGCGAGACGAGCAGGCCGTCCACATATTACGTAGCCACTAATGGGGATGGAAGAAGTTGGAGCTGTGAAAGTGAGCTGAATGTAAACGGGCTATATATTAAAGAGGCGAGAATGGCAGGTAGCCTAGGACATAATCGATATGTAGGCCTTATATTCTAGGAAAGAGAACCATTCCGTTATTTTGTAAATACACTACAGGCGTATTTGATGGTTGGCGTATCATTCACTTTTTGCAGTATTTTCCCGTGCGCCTACTTGAGGGATAAAGTGGATTCAGAAGCATGATATATACAGGGTTTTACAATAATGGCGGGGCATGCTGCAAAACAATCTGTGTCTGAGGCATTAACGAAATTCTGTTTTTATTTGAAAGGCCCATGTATGCCATTATGTATGGAAAATGATAACGTTCATATATCGGCGTGGTCGCAAGAATTTTAGGGGTCCAATTTTTAATGGCTCTGCCACATAGATCCGGATGAATTCGAGGTATGGCCTCGGTTGTATTCACTTTGAGGGTATCGGTCGATTGAGGCTTATTCGCATATACCAGCGACTTCAGAAAACCCCATAAGAAAAAGTCTAGCGGGGTTAAACCGCGGGCTCTTGATGGCCAATTCATATCACCTCCGCGAGAGATAACCATGAACTAACGATCACTCATTTCGACATTCTAGGGGTTAAAACCCCTAGAATATGTAACGTCCCTTCCGGGATGCAAAAGGTCAGGCTGAGTTTTTACTTCACAAGTTTTAACTTGCTGCTCAATCGTGTAGCTTGCCATGGTGATTAGGCATCACTGACTGAATAAGAAACAACAGATTTGACAGACGCAGCCAAAACAACATGGCCGCCACAGACTTTGAACCTCGACAAGCCCTTATTGGTATATTTATTTCACGACAAGCCCTTATTTCACTGTGAAAACCTCGAAAGTAGGTTAAGTCGGGCATGTTATGCTTTAAGTATTGTAAGAAGGTCGTTGGATGAATTGCAAACAAGAAATGTTTATTTCAGCTATATTGAAGCTATACTAAGTTATGCCATTACGATCTGGGGAAATTGTTATGCTTGTCATAGGGAACCCATATTTATACTCCAAAAGAGAGCAGTGCGAATAATTGCAAAGGTGAAAAGGGAAGAGTCGTGTCGACCCATTTTTAAAAGGCTAAGAATCCTCACCTTAACCTCACTCTATCTCTTTAAGTTACTAACTGAGTTTTTTAAAAATAAAGAAACACATTATAAAAAGTTTTCAGATACACATACTAAAAATACGAGAAATAAATTAAACATTTTTATACCATGTATTAAACTAAACACAGCAAGGCAAGACACAAAATACTCAGGGCCATATTACTTTAACAGGCTACCAGAAAGTTTAAAAACTATTCAAGTGGAAAGCTTATTCAAAAAGTTACTTAAAGAATTCTTATTAGACAAAGCTTTTTACTCGATCGATGAGTTTGTTAATTTTAAATAATTTTTCAAATTTTTTGGTCATTTTTTTGACAATTTTAAGTAGCATTTTTTAATTATTCTGACTTTTTCTGATTTTAATTTCTTGATTATTTTTATCAATTATTTTAATTTGTGGTAGTAAATAAATCTTAAAAATGATTTGGATGCCCTAAAAGCAATAAAGAAGTAACTGTATGTACGTGGTGATAAATTTAAATATTGTAAGAACGAACTAATATACTGTATTAATTACTGAACTAATATACTAAAAGCAATAAAGAAGTAACTGTATGTACGTGGTGATAAATTTAAATATTGTAAAAACGAACTAATATACTGTAATTTAAATGTACCTAAATATTAAGTTTCTACAATCTGTTAAGATTTTTTGGAAATAAATTGAAATTGAAATTGAAATTGAAATATACGCTATAAATTCCGCTTAATAAAATGGACTAAATATTCTTCAAAGTGCGCTATATGCTATCACGCGGAGTGCTACGTGCGCTACAATGCAGAAAACAGCTTCACCTGGATTTTAATATCGTATTTGGTGAATCGATATAAGCAACATTACCCATACAGAAGACTGGCAATTTCCCTTTATGGCCTTCGTGCAGCAACCTACCCAACGGTGAAACATGCCGTCGGAAAATCAATTTCGACGTGCAAGCGACAATTGGAATGCAATATGAAACTAATCTATACTATACTTATAATATCACAGAGTAAGACATTTTCGCTATTGCACATCTATATTAATGAGTTATGTTAACTCCAAATTAATGCAAAAGTTATCTCATTCACAGACGACAAGGTGTTATTAACGGAAGGGACTAATTTCACAGAAGTCACACTAAAATTACAAAAAGTCTAGATACTGTTAGTGGGTGGCTAAACAAACATATTTTGACACCAAACTCGTCGAAAACTAAAGTAATGAACTTTAGCTTACGATCAGTTCATATCTCCAGCTTCCTTAAAATCCACTCTTACAATTGCCACAGAGACAGCACCTGCTCCTGTGAACGCCTAAGTATTGTGGATAATATAAAATAGCTCGGGATAAATATTGTTCTAAACTAAATTGGTCTAAGCATATAATTGAACTTTCTGATCGATTACGCAATCTAATATATGTTTTTCTTGAACTTCGCAATGTGTTATCTCGGAAAACCATTAAAATTACCTATATGGGTCTATGTCAAAGCCTAATGATTTATGGAATTAAAGGATGGGGTTCTTGCACGAAACAGGCCCTGGACCCACTAATAAAGACGCAAAAACTGCTGTTACGGATAATTTATAGAAAGCCTAATGACTACCAGTCAGAGCGTCTTTTCAAAGAATCTAAAGTCCTGGACGTCAAGCAATTGTTTCTAAAATATGTGATAATATTTTTTCATAAATATAAAGATAGGCATGATCAAAGTCAACAAAAATACAATACTCGGAGTTCACGGAAACAAAATTTCCTTATTCCTCGAGTGCAAACAACATTTGCACAAAGACAAGCTTTCTTCCTTGGGCCCAGTTCATATAATGACATAGAAGAGAAATGGCAACACCTAAAGAACATTTAACAGTTTATAAATATAATATAAATAAATGGTTATTTGAATTAGGGAGGTCTAAATTCGAAAACTTGTCTTGTAGAGCGTATAATATATAATGGTTGATTTTAAAGCTAATATCGTATACATATACATAAAGTATTATGCCTATAATATTAATATATCGTATGGTATTTGTTATTTTTCACAATATTTTTATAATCGTATTTATATAATTGTATTCTAATATAAATATATTTATACCATAATATATTTATTATTTATTATAATCGAATTTAGGTGTCTATGTACTTACCATATTATTACAAAAATATGATAGGTATATGCATTGTAATATTTATACAGATTATTATATTATATTATATATTAAATTTTAATTAGGTACATTTACTATTTCTAAAAATAAAACGTTAGTCAATTTAGTTCTTTATAAATTAAATCGCTAATTTTAATTGTTTACTCTGACCCGCCTAGATACAGGACATTACAGTCCTAGTTAGGTGGGCACTGACCATTTGCTACATGTGCATTTTTTCCGAGTTACTTTATAACATTGGTAATAATGTGACTATATGTAAAAAAAATAATAATAAAGTACTGAATAAATAAATAAATATGATCATAATATTATACATACTATACTAGTTTTATCATGACATGGCTGATGCACTTATAAATAAAATGGGGTCGGTTTTTTGTGTTATAATTTTGTCTATTATATTTAGAGCTCTTCACCTTTGCACGAATAGACAACCATTACTGACGGGCAGCCTTGCTATGAGTATACTACGAGTACTACGACTTATTAGTAAAGTATGCAAGAATTATACAGAAATCCCTAAAGGTATGTAAACTAATTGTTTTCTGAAATCAATATGCACAATTCCGGGACGGAGTTAAAAGCAGACAGCAAGCGAAAGCGAGCATCCCGACATAAAAACAGGAGAGGGAAATATATAGGCTCCCGCCTCAAATATCATTGTAATTTTCTCATTCTGTATGAAGAGCGCAAATATGCTACGAATAATAAAAAGGCAGGCGGCGGCGTCGACGCAGCGAGACCAAATGAAAAAATTCTACGGTTGGCGCGACGACTGGGATACAATTTGCAGCGCGGTAATTCCGCCCAAACGCGCCCAAAACGCCGAGACGCCATAAAAGATGTTTCTCTAAATAAAAAAAAAGCCATCTCATTTTATGATGCGACAATCGCAGTATTCATTTGCTAATTATTTGTAGGCATTTCGATGTCGATCATTATTGTTTAAATTGTAGAAACGTTACTTAAAGAAATCATTATTCTGATAAAAAGCCTTTAAAGTATTAAATTTTACTTTGGAAAATAACTTTTTAAAATTTTATATTAGTATGATTTTTATGATATGAAATCAATATTCTCTATTACAATATAACAAAAAAAAACCCTTCGGCTACGTAACGACCAAATTTGGTAGCACATCAGAACACCGTTGATAAAGTAACGACCAATATTGGCGGCTTGCTCCCGGAGCGCACAGTAATATTATTTTCAAATTCGAACGCATCCTAAAATCCATACCAAATATCTCATTATTTCTATAGATACATAGACGGCCGATAGAATAATTTTGCGTGTCATTATCATTATCATTAATTTTGTCGCGGATATTTCTGGTAAAATTCTATTGTCAAACATCGTTTTTTTTTTATTTTTTAAACATCTAAAATTTTATAGTTTTTATGAGCTAATATCTAAATATTTTTGTATCTAAATAAGCAAAACAAAATATAGGTTTTTATAGAAAATCTAATAAAGATAACAATAGTATTTAAATTTTTAAATAGAGTTCCATATTTTTCCGTAAGACAAGTAGAAGTAAGAAATGTCGAGTTTTTTTCACTTTTTCGACTCTCATATTTATTCCTAATTATCTAATTGTTTTACAAAATGAGATTTTAATATTCTATATATAAAATTTCAATGCCATCATTGCACAGTTATACTTTTTATGATTGCTATAGTAGTTCCATTCTTTTTATGATTGCCATAATACTTTTTGTCGAGCGCGGCGATATTGCTAGAAATTCCAATAAATTGCCGCGGTCTGCCATTAAATTATGCCTCTACTCGAAGGGTTAAAACCGTTTTGGAGTTCTAATCGTTAATTTCACATATTCCGCAGACTTTGACAGCACAACTGCTATTAGGCTCATTGTTCTGCATGTTTGCTTATTTGTTTCTACTCTTTTTTATTAACCGATTTAAAAAAAGGAAGTGGTTATCAATTCGGTTCCTTTTTTTAATATTTGTTACCTTAGAACTCCGTCATTTATAAACCGATTTGGAAAATTCTTTTTTTATTTAAAAGAATGTAATTGCATATTGGTTCTATTTTATTAAAATTCTGTTTTGATGATAGCATCAATGAGGTTTTGGGGGATCTCCTTTAATATTATCATATGAAGTTAAAAAATTAGATGCTGGTTCAATTCCGATGAGAATGCATTTTTTTGGTAAGCATGGCCTGTTTCTACTTACATGGTAGGCTCCCGACGAGAGGACTTTTCAAAGATAAATAGCACAAACACGATTTTTTTGTATACTCATTCAGTTATATTAGCTTGTTCTAAGTTTCATTATGGCTGATACACCCGGGTCGACTCCCGACGTGGGCTTCCTCAACGGTCAATAGCACAGACACGATATTTTGTATAAGCATTTACTTAGGACAGCCCGTTCTAAGTTTCACCAAGACAGGACTGCGGCACCGAGTTTTGGCTTCCAGCGATGGAACTCTTTAACGATCAACAGCACAGACAAAAACTTTTGTATACGTATTCAATTATGATAGCCCGTTCGAAGTTTCTACATGACTAGGCTGCTGCATTTATAACAATTTTTGGAGTCGTTTTTTTTTGTTCCCTATACTTTTAGGTTATATATTATCATACGATAATCTCCTACAACCAATCCTACTACGCATCGTTTTTATGTATGTCGTCGTATAACATGTGGGTAACAATTTGTGACAGAAATGTTTACATAGTCCGTTATTTTAATCCCAACGGAAAATGGTGACCCAGCCAGGAATCGAACCCGAAACCTTAGAACATAAAATCAGCTAACCTAACCACAATGCAACCGGGCATGTCTGTGAACCATTGCACTGACTTATTGCACTTATCAACGCTTTGTAACCTTTCCATACGTTAGACTACAACCACCACTTCAGGCCCGAATAATAATATAATATTTCCCAGTGTCGATTCATTTGGAGACGAATCCTTTTAAGTTGGAAATCCTTTTAATATTATTAGTTTTTAGTAAAATTCAGCAAAAATAATTTTTATTTTTTATTTTTGTCGAATAAAAAAAAACCAGTAAGCTTCGATAGGTTTCTAATTTATCAAATAAACCTGTCCCCGGTTGAATCTGAGATTATCAACAAAAAAAAACATTTTATATGTAGATAAATAATACAATACGCTATATACAATAATACAAAATGTTGTTGTTGTTATCCACACTATAAAATTTTTTGAGGAGTTTACACTTATTTTTACAAGCTTTTATTTACCTTAATATTTGTCAGTATGTTTAGGTTAAATATTGCAAGCAGAACTAAAACCACTTCCTCTTATCCTATGATGTTGAAATTTTAAATGTTGGTTTAGTTCCGATTGCAATGCATTTTCATGGTAAGTATGACCTGATTTTGCACCCAGGATTGACTTCCGACGAGGGGACTCCTCAACGGTCAACAGCACAGACACGAAATTTTGTATACGCATTCAATTATGATAGTCCGTTCAAAGTTTGTCTCCCGAGGAGAGGACTCCTCAACGGTCAACAGCACAGACACGAAATTTTGTATACGCATTTAATTATTATAGCCCCTTATAAGTTGACCATCACATGGCTGCTGCGCCCAGGGTTGGTTCCCAACGAGGGGACTCCTCAACGGTTAATAGCAAAGAAATGAAATTTTGTATAAGCATTCAATTATGATAGCCCGTTCTTAATTCCACTATAACATGACTGCTGTACCCAGGGTTGGCTCGGGACAGGGACATTTTAATAAAAGATTGTTTTCAAAAATGTGTTTTTACCATTTAGTTCAGTAATCTAGTACATCATTAGTTGCATCAAGTGGGGGTAGTAAGTTACGTTTTCACTGTGTGTGTCACTAAGCAAAAGGATCTGGGCGTAAACATAGATAGCGATCTGAAATAGGGTGAGCATAATATTACACAGATCGTGAAAAAGGCCAACTCTCACTGCAAATCATTCCACTATATAACACCAACAATAATTTTGTCATTAAACAAAACCTACTTCAAGTCTGAAGTAGTAACAATAGTCTTTTTATTTATTTATTTATTTTATTGGAATTATCAAATTAACCATTTACAATAAGTATTAAAATAAATGGCAAAAACTTTCCTCTTTCATTCCATGGCTAGTGCTGCCCAACTGGGATATACCCGTTCCAGGGCAAGCAATTTATATTTTTACATTTAAAACGAGGGTCGATGAACCAACCAAACAGAATAATAATAATAATAATTAAATTTATATATTTTAATAATAAATATATATAATAATAAAAATTTCATAAAAAAATACAATATTTTATAGGAAATAGAAATACTAAATACATTAGAATACACATATACACACATACATACATATAAACACAATATTAAGTCAACTTCACCTTATTCTACTACATCGATCATCGCGTGGATAGATAAACGCTTTTCTTGCAACAGCCAATTATTTATTTCGCTTTTAAACAATTGACAATTGGTGCTGGTTTTTATGTCACTGCTTAATTTATTATAAAGTCTTGTAGCTATGAAAGAGTAGTGTCGCTGTCCGAAAGTCGTCTTCATCCTAGGTACATTCAAATTATCACTTAGGAGTTGTCTAGTGGGTTTCGTGTGCGTAATAATAAAAGATTTATTTTGTTTGTCATTGTTAGAGTTTGGATTCCAGATCTGGAACTCTCAAATTGTGAAAAAAGAGGATCTCCTCGAAAAATTCCAGCGATGAGCGACCGAGATGCCAATGGGTTTTAAAAAGTTGAAATACCCAGAAAAACTCCGCAGATTGCAACTGCCTACGCTTAAAGACCGTCGGGTCAGGTGTGATCTCATTAAATCCTATAAAATCCTAGACGGATTCTATAATTGCCTCCAGATGTATTCAATCTTTAAACGGAACCACATGTTCCATCTGCGAGGACGCGAGTTCAAACTGAAGAAAACACGAATCCACATCAATCGCAGAAAACACATCCTAGCCAACCTGACTGGGGACCAGTGTTGTTAAGGTAATAAAAAAATGGTTTTATCAACCCAATAATTTCCCAGCAAGTAGCCAAGAACTTATTTCATAAATAAATTCGATGAGCATCCTGTATAGGCTGGCGGACGGATCTTTATTCTATATTTATTTTTAATTATTTATTCTTTATTTAGAAATCACACAGTATTAATAACACAGTAAAAAACATTAAGAAATTATAGATTACTTAAAAATTAAACGGATTACGGATTTCAATGAAATTACAGAAATTAACCTTGAAGTAGATAATAAAACTAAAATACCCAAAATTTATTACTACATGTGTGTGCATGTGTATTTGTAAGTGTGTTGAGTGTGTGGGCATGAAGGGAAAAAATGCATTTAATAGTAATAATAGCGTATATAAAATATAATAATAGTAATAATCATGAATAAATAAGCTAAAAATAGTCAGTTTTGTATTGGCTAGGGTTTTCTTTACAAGGTATTTGTAAGTTGTTACGGAATTATTAAATACATCAATACTATGTGGATGTTGTAAAGCTCAGATCTTGATCGAGCGAGATCAGACCTCTAATATCTTGTTAGATTCCTTTGCATCTGCCTCGGGGAGCGCGCCAACAGATAGCGTTAATATTTCATATGAATAAATGGCGAAATTTTAATATTTTTAGTGCAGAATATATGACATATTTCAATCAAAACAATGTGATTTTGGCCCAACAAGGCATGTGTGTACCAAATTTTAAGTCTCTATATCCAATATTTCAAGGTTACAATATAACTATTGCATCGTCAGGTGAACTGATTTCAACCAAACTCTATTGAACTCGCATGACAAAATGTTGCCTGCATGCTAAATTTCAGCTCAATCGGGTTAAGCGTTTGGGCGCTATCGTGGATGAATAGACACATACATATAGACATTTTGTGACTTATGATGATGAACCATGTAACATTTTTAATTATCAAACGTTTCTAGTTATGAGGAAAAACTGTTGACTCGCCTAACGACTAATATAAATTCAAAGAAATCTTAATTTCGTCTTTCAAACTTTGCATTTTTATCATTGTATAGAAAACAGTGTCTTTCACGATAAGCAGTTAGTTTATTCAGAAGAAGTTTACTTCACTTCTAGCATTTTCACTGATATATAAGCGCGTACAATTAACATAATAATACACACCATCTTCGTCAACGCTCTAACTGGTAAGCCATCTCTCCTTAACTTCATCTTGGATAATCAAATGGTAAAATATTAAAACACTGTGTTTATTTTACCGCATGTAATCACCGAGGAACTCTGATCATTGATAAATCACGACTATAGAGTATCCCGCGTAGACACGCAGACAGACTTCCAACGGTGAATGGTCTTGTAACAGCCCTTAAGTCCATTACATGCGATCAACAAATGCATCGATTTCCAGTGAAATACACTGACACAATTCAGCTATTATTTTAACCCGTACAGCAATGAATCAGCACGATGAAACAATACTTTTACATGGAATATTTCGGATTGCATCATTTACCGGCCTATATAAACCGGCGAAAAAGCAACCAAAGTATCATTCCTCGAGTGGTCATATCTACAGATAGCGACGGCACACTTCGGTGTCCCGGCTTCATATCATTCCCCGTCCTTCATATCATTCCCCGGCTTCATACCATTCCGGCTTCATATCGTCCCCGGCTTCATATCATTCATATCATGTCCCGGTCACATATCATTCCCCGAGTGATCACCTTCCCCCAAGGTTGCGACGGCATATTCGCTACCCTTCTCACGAGGTGTGTAAACGAATCCGGCTCCTTGGTTTCCTTTCCTTATCTTCCCCAGTCACGAAGCATCAGTCTGCAATCCTACAGACTCGAGCCGTGTCTAGAACTAGGAGCACACATACGATCCTCATCCATATATCCTCGTAACCGCAGTCGCGCGTTACACTCGCGTCAACATAACCTGTTCGGAGATACAATACGGAGATAACTCGTAAGTTGATACTACCACCTCACACCGAACAATTTGGAGTCTAGTGAGGGTGGTCCCTCACAGTCTTAATAGCCTAAACATGGAGATTTCCGTCTTTATACCGAAAAACAAATAATTAGCACGATCACAAACTATCCCTTCTCGTCGGTTAGTGGGCCGGGAAAGTAATAGACTAGACGTATATTCAAAAATATATTGTAAATAAACAGTATTAAATTCAGCAGGTATGCTGCTTATCAGCAGTTATGCTGCCTGTTTGCAAAACACAAAAAAAATACTTAAATAAGTTTACCTTACCCGGTACTCGGCAACTAGTTTCGCCCCCGTTCAATTCAAATGAAGCCCATGAACTGGGCCAATGCAATTGATGATGCGATCTAGAGAGTCGGAGTTGCGGCGACATGAACCGCTCGCCCTCTACATAAATGTATGAGGATGGTCGGCCCACTTGACCCGACGCTAAATAAAATGTTTACGGAATCGAGGAGGGGGCGTTTCAGTCTGTTTACCCGAACACGCAACGGCGGCTCTCTTGTTGATTCGTTCGTTTATTGCACTGCAACGAATCCGCATATAGGATACCAGAATATAAATGGAATTGCTACAGGGAATAATCATCAATATCAATATTTTGCTTGCTTCACATTTAAAAGATCTTCAGGTATTATTGGAGTTCTACCGGTGAGCGCTAAATATTGCCTCAACATGGACAGCTGTGATTCCATTCACACGTGTCCATTCTGGGGAAACACCTCTGGCGATACTGGGCGGTTTAAGCATTGTGCGGCGCTTGCCAATCGACTGTGCACTTACCGGTGAATAACGGGGGAGTCTGGAAACGTACGGTTCCTGAGCAGCATGGGTGGTTGTTGACCTGATGTCAGCCACCTTTCAAACGATCCGTTGGCCAAGCAATCCTGTGTGATATTGACGGGCAAAGGCTACCGCTAATATCAGGTAGAGGGAGCGCAAGTGACTTACAATTTGGGACCAGACTGTAGAATATATACATCCGTCCAAATCTGTTAGTAAGGGAGCGAGGCTTACCCGCTGAATCCTCTGCCAAGTGCCTCGTTGTAAGGCATTGGACTCTTACGGTTTAGACATGTTATTCTAGTTAGACAGTGGATTGTCTTTTGTTTGCCAAGTCCTTAACCTGACCTGATTCCATTATAACTCCCTGGGGTGACGTGTTCGTCGATTATGTTAGACACCCTTAGTTGACCAGTAATTATTGTATCTGTAACTTTGCTTTTATCCTACATTGTGTAAATATTTCGTCCGCTAGCGAATAAAAACTTATTTTAGTACAGAAAACCGTATTATGTATTTTCGTTGTAATTTATAATGTGTAATATTATTGTTGCCAGATTGTCCTTTTCTAGGTGGGAAGCACCGTTATGCGCATATCAGGCAATCAGATGTCCGTCACGGTGACAGAATAGTTAGCTTTAAGATTTTATTACTTGTTTAATTATATCCTTGTAAATCAGCGACCAAGAACCTTTTAAGGACCATAAGGTTTGCGGTAGAGTATGGAAATTTCTAATACATGCAACTGTTAAAGCGTGATATAAATAATATGTACGTCAAGTTTTGTGAAAATTGGTTGAAAGATTTTGAATAAATTGATGGGATATATGTGTCCCTGTGAGAGATATAGATGAAATTTGTATATTAATATATGCTTTTATTAACGTACTAAAGTCCGTTAAGAGACCGTACCTACGTACCTAAAAAAAAAATACGTGTGGCACTCGGGGACTGCCGCGGTAAAGCTATTGCATAGCATTTTTAACAACTTATGCAATATGAAATCGAAGACTATCGCGGTTGTTTGACATTATAAATAGGATAGAAAACGAATTTACCGCGTGAAATTTGTAGGACCCGACGTTTCGGTGTCTTTACAGTCTACCCTAGACAACGGCGGCTGCAACGTCACCGAAACGTCGGGTCCTACAAATTTCACGCGGTAAATTCGTTTTCTATCCTATTTATAACTTATGCAATTATAATTATTTATTTATTTTATTTATTTTATTTTTTCTGATATCAGATAACTGCGCTCTATCGGAAAACGTTAAAATTATTCCGAATCATTTGCGGCTGCGGTAGCAAATGATTCGGAATAATTTAAACGTCTTCCGATAGAGCACCGCGCACGAATTTTTTATTCGATAAAGCAAAAAAGCCGGATTACTCGAAAAAATTCGTAAGTAAAAAGATAGATAATTAAATTATCTTTAAAATGGTGCAGGTTTCATAACAATACGCCAGATAGTATTTGCATAGTAGTCGTTTTTGTGTTCGGGTAGACCTAATTTCACAAATTAATTACACTATGTAATATAAGCAAAATCTAAAATATTGAAAGCTACGAATATTAGAAGAATGTTCTTGTTTAACATATATTTTTTTCGAATCGTAAGCAGTACTTGTTTAGACGTAATTATCAGTTTAAAATCATCAATTTTCGTTAAGAAATTTCTTCATTCGGTCGCCGCGCTGGCCTAGCCCGCGATAAAAGCTATGCAATAGCTTAATAAATTTAAATTGAAAAAGTTGCGATAAATATTTTATTTATTTAGGTATTTAAATTCACTGTCTCTTGGTCATTTGAGTTCGTTGGTCATTTGCGATGTTTAAAAAAAATAACGATATATTTTTGAACAATGATTTAATTGATTTTCCAATAATAAGATTCTGATGTCTTAGTAACATAAAAAAATATAATTTATAAAACATTCATGTTCGATAATTAATAAAATGATTTTTGAAATTATGAAAGTTGGTAGCAAGTGGTCGGTCTTTACATCCTTGACACGAAATCCTAACTGGCAATCTATGCAAAGGTTAACGCGCAGCAAATTGGTCCTTCGAGCCGGTTATGAACCTCCATAATGGGCTCGATTACGTTTCTACGTGAACTGATCGGAAAATAGTTCATACGAACGAGACAGAGCAGTACGATAGAGCGGAATGTAGATTGAGCGTCATTTTCCTGAACAAACACATAAAATAATCTTAATGAGTTTTTAAAAAATCCGCCTTACATTAAGCCGTTTTACGTTCGATTGTTAATTTTATGGTGGAAAAGTGACAATCACTCATTTCACATTCCGCTCTATGGCCTGTACCGTTCGCATAAACTAATTTCAATTTTAGTTCACGAAGAAACGCAATCGTGCCGATTGTTGACTATAAAAATAGATAAACTGTATTTCAATGTACGCAAATAAAGGTGCCTCTTCATAAAAGTTCGTTGTTGTCGAGTTATATAAATTAGTACGATTATGAAACAAAACAATATCTGAAGTAACTCGGAAACCAAGACTTTTATTGGTTTGTGCTGATTTTGCAGTTATATAAACAGCAAGCCATGACAATTTTTATCGATTATTGGAGTATTGTCTCTTTTATATTGATAGCATATAAACCTGGGCAAAACGACTTGAGTATACTCAATATTCTCCAATCTTAAAAGCCGATTTTGTCAATATTAGCTTTTGCATCCAAGGAAATAGTGACATCCTTTGAAATCGTACGCCCGGAACATTAACTTATTTAACAAATATTGCCGCACAGTGATCCTGCACTCTAAGAAAGTGTAAAATAGATACATAATCAGTACTTTTATTTCCAAATGCGTATGTCACGACTAAATGGTATTCACACGTGTCACATACGTATGCAGTAAATATAGTAATTAATTAAAGTAATTTCTAATGGTATTCTTTAATGTTTCATAATGATTTCAAGTTTTTATCTGATGATGCCATTTAAATTATACAGACTTTCTGTGATTGAAAACACACAGATATTTAGCAATACCAGTATAAATATATAATTATTTATTATTAAGAGTTTGGCCTCTAAAAAAATGAAAAAACAACAATTTATTCTAAACAAGTAGGACATAAATATTGATAATAGAAACAACATCTAAAATATATTTTTTTTAAAAAACGCGAAGTATCTAATAAATTTAACAAAATCAGAATATACCATTAACCAGTCCAGTGGATTCTGCAATCAAATTCAATCCAATCAAGTTTTATTTCATAAACTCATGTCAGGATGTAGAAATTCAAGAGTAAATAATTAAAACTATAAAATTTACAAAGTAAGCATACACATAAATAAAGGCCTAAAATGAGAGATTAACCGATTAGTTTTACCTCTATTTTAACTCTATTTTACTGTATTTATTGTAACGTACACATTTGTAAAATATTCAAATTTAATAGGAATTATAAGTAAGTAACAAGATAAAAATTTGGGAAAAATTAAACTTTAAAATGAAAAACATAATCAAAGAAAGAAAATCTATAATTCAGCTGGTTAATTTTGCTAGTACCAGTATACTATATACTAATAAACATATAATAACCTAAATGTCATTAATATAATTCAGTTATCTATTTTAGTAAATATCCACTGCTTGAAAATGACTGCTTGTTTCTGGATTATTTTTTTTTAATCTGTGGCAGTTATAGCCTTTATCAAATTTAAATGCCATAGGCAATGCCGTAGCCAACGTTTTTCTTGCAGTTGCTGTCAATATGGCCCATTATCTCATCTCCTATCCAGGCCTCTTCGAATAAGGGTCTACATTGGGAAGGACTGTGTATCCCAGGCTATCATGCTGGTGGATAAGTTTTCCCTGGGGGATGACACTTGGACGTTACTGGGTGGTTTGCGCACCGTACGGTGACAGCCAATCGGGAAACTGCATACGGTTTCTAAAGCAGCGGGGTGTTTGTTGACCTTAAGTCAGCCGATCTTGAAACGACCAATCGGCCAACCGATCTCGAGTTCAGAGCCGGAAAAAGGATACCATGGTTCGCGATAAATTCGAACCGAATACTCAAGGTAGAGGTTGCGCAAGTGACTTCGATCGTGACCAGACTGGAGGCCGGAGGGATCAGGCCAAACTTGTAGTCAGGGACGAGGCGACCCGCTGGTTGCTTCTTCATTGCCTCGCGTAAAGCGTTGGTTCTCTAGAGGCCAGTTGGCGGAGCTAGTTAATGGTATGGTTTTCATCCCCAATTCTCTACGCACAGCTCAGGTTGAAAGAACGATCTTATATAGTTATACCTTCCTGGCTTGACGGATTCGCCCGTTGTAGTAGACAGCACTCCACTGTGGCAGTCATAGCAGTTACCCCAAGAAAGCATTATCCTATGTGAAGGAAACCACTGTGTGCCAGTGCCGGTGCAACCGTAAAGCGCACTTGAAGGGTTGTCGACCCGTCGAGAATGTCGTGCAAATCTGACTCGAAATCAAACGCTTTCATCGCGGGGTCCCATGGACGAGTGGCGAAAGTTTTGATTAGTTGTAAAACTCAGACAGGCCTGCCGCTGTCCGTCCATGCCGAGCGGCGAACAATGAACCTCTACTACCTCCACTGAGCAGCCTGATCAATTGTGAATATCGTGACTGCTGCAACCGATAGATTTCCATTCAACCCTTGAATGAAGCGAGGTGGGAAAATTGACCCAAAATCAATGTTTCAAAGATATACTTTTCACACCCTAAACATGAACAATATACGTAAAACTGTATCAGAAATGACTTACACAAATTTCAGAAAATTTCAATCAATACAAAAAATAAATAAAGACCTAAAATGTATAGAGCACCTGGCATACGCACATAAGCGTCATTGAGATTCAGTTGCAATAAGCCTTGAATCTATTTTAATTCTTTAATTAAATTTAGACTAAAGGGGTAAGTTGGTTTAAAATCATCATTGCATTAACAACATCCTTATAATAACGGCAAGACTTATGATATACAAAATACATTACTACAATATCAAAATAAAAAAGTAACTCTGCACTTAAAGTGACAAAGTCGTCGGAAATAAGAAAAATCTGTATTTCGTTGTAGGATATTGATACTACATACGATGGCTAAGGGGCCTACCATTTAAGATATGTATCGTATCGACAGCATTGTCACGAAACGTAAACAAAACTGCCGAGCTTCCAAGTCATTCCACGAATCAGCAAATCTTTCTTATATGTATTTGGCCCGGATGATGTACCACGTGCCAGGCCCGTACAACAGCTTAGGCTCGACTATTGTACCACGGACCAGGTACGTGATAGTTTTGGTTCGAAAACCTGTCCACGAGTCTCACACGTGGTTGTAGGCGAAAGGGTTAAGGGGAAAAAAATCTCCTAGCAGGTGTACTATGCCAATTTTTGATAAAGTGTATATTTTAGAAAGTGGCTATAAACAGCTAAATAGCTAGCTGCCAACAACATTTAAATAAAATTTATGCTAGACAAAATGTATTAAAAAAATAATAGTCCAGTTAATGAACGAATGGCATGGCTGAGATCAGAAAGTTTGATTTCAGGGAAAGCTTTGAAGTAGTTTGGAGGTAGACAATATAGGGTAGACCGAGGCTAAACGGATCACGGGGTTAAACGGATCATGCTAAAGTTTTTCGCTGCTACGATCGTATAGGTTAGTTTTGGCGCTCTAGCAGAATTAATACTGAGACCGCCATCTATCCGCGCTTGCATGAACAACTAAACCAAGCGGCTAGGTTATCCGCGGTCCTACTGGCAGGCATACGTCTGAACTCCGCTGCGCCGTATGAGTAATATTTCATCGACGATATAGTTTTACCATCGATGCCAGTGCACTTTTCTGTTCAAGGTACGTTATATTATCATTGTTTACGTTGGCTAATAGTTGTAGCAGCTGTTGAATAATGATATCACAAAGTTAGATGCCATTACCTTTTGAGGTTATTTTTTTCGTTGATTTTATTTCAATGTTCATATGTGAGGCTAAATGGATCGCGGAGGATGGGGCTAAACGGATCATGATCCGTCTAGCCCCGCGAGGTCGTGAAAGATGTTTGTTACGGTTGTTTATGGTTTTCTTGTTTCAGATGGTTCGAACATATGTTCGCAAGACTTCTCGGCATTCATGGTCAGAAGTGGCAATGGCGGAAGCAGTTCAAAAAGTGAGATCTAAGTCCATGACTCTGCGGGAAGCTGCCGATTGCTACTCAGTGCCATACACCTCTCTTCAAAGGAGAATTTCTTCAGTGACAGGCGTAATCAAGAACATGGGTGCTAAAACTACGATGGATCTTGGAACTGAAAAGACGTTTGCAGATAGACTAATATATTTGTCAAAGCGTGGATTTGGACTGACGCCGAAAAAAGTTAGAAAATATGCATACAAATATTGTGAACGTCTGGGGATAGCTCACAACTTTAACAAAGAAGAGAAAATGGCCGGCGAAGATTGGTTCCACAGATTCCTTTTGCGTAATACCAATTTATCCATTAGAAAACCGGAGGGGCTATCGAGGGCAAGAATTAATGGAATGCAACCAGAAAAAGTTGCCGAATTTTACAAAGTGTTGGGAGAGGTTATTAAAAGCTTTAATATGCAGGGGAGGCCTGAATGCATTTATAACCAAGATGAAACTGGCCTCCCTATGAATAATCGTCCACCGAATATCATTGCTGAAAAGGGGAGCCGAGAGGTGGTAAGCATGACCAGTGTAGAACGGGGTGAAAATGTAACCGTAATCGCATGCATGAATGCTACTGGCTCCTACATTCCACCGTTTGTGCTTTTTAAGGGAGTGCGAAAGAGGGACGATTTCATGGTCGGTATGCCTCCAGGAACAGAAGTAGCGATGACAGAGAAGGGATGGGTTACTGAAGAAGCGTTTATATCATGGGTACACCATTTTAATAAACACCGAACACCAGGAAAGGTCATCCTGATTTTAGACGGACATCGTAGCCACACATCCTTGGCCAGTGCTGACCTGTGCGAAAACTTTGACATAGAGCTGGTTATGCTGCCTCCTCATACCACACAAGCTCTTCAGCCACTGGACGTGTGTGTATTCAAACCACTGAAGACATTTTATAACCAGCAAGCCACTACTTGGCAACATAGTCACCCCAACGTCGGCATATCTAAGGTTGTATTCGGTGGGATTTTTAAGAGTGCATGGAATTTAGAGGCAACTGTCGGGAATGCTGTGAAAGGTTTCGAGGCCACAGGACTATATCCTTTAAATCCAAATGCAATACCCAGCTACAAATTCGTGTCTGGTCATCCATCGGAAGAATTAGAACCCCCTACAGCTTCCACTAGTGCTGTGTCTAATGACATCCTGAAAGAAATTCTGCCTACACCTGAAAAGAGGCAGAAAACTACAATGCAAAAACCACGTCTACCTAAAACGCCGGTTTTCCATCTTACTTCACCGGAGAACATTACAAATCTCAAAGAAAAGGCAGAATTAAAAAAAATCAATGTTCGCTCATCGAAAAAAGGAAAATGTACTGCTGGTCTTCCCATTAAAAAGGGTAGAAAAAAGCGGAACAAAACACTGCAGGAAGTTCAAGCTCGGCAGGAGATTCAAGCTCGGCAGGAGCTTCAAGCACGGCAGGAGCTTCAAGCACGGCAGGAGGTTCAAGCGCGGCTGGAGGTTCGAGCTCGGCAGGAGCTTCCCGTAACTGGAACTGCATCTACTGCAGCGAATTATTCACCCATACTCCAAAGGAAGATTGGATACAGTGCTTCAGGTGTGAAGAATGGTGTCACGAGAATTGTAGTGATAAGAAGGCTTTTGATAGCCATTTTGTTTGTGTGGTTTGTCTCCCTGATTAGATTCGTAAATTATATGTGGTCTTAAATAAATCGTACCTATGAAAAAAATGTTTTTTTTTTTATTATCCATATAAACATATATTTTTGTTCCATACATAGCTTGATCCGTTTAGCCCCTATATTGGGGGCTAAATGGATATTGGAATGTGTGTCGATTTATTTTTTTTCTGTGGATTTTTTTTTATTTTTCCAGAATTTACTCAAGGCATTCTTTAAACAAATATATATTATGTAATTTAAAAATATTTTAACAAGTCTAGTCTTTACAATTATTTTGAAAATAACCAAGTAAAGGTAAAGTGATCCGTTTAGCCCTGGTCTACCCTACCCCGAATTTACCAGGTGTGCATGATGCGGAGGGGGAGGAGCACGTAAAAAATGTTTAGTTTTTTTAATGGGCAAGTAAAAGTTTGCATCAAAAGTGACTGCTTCACTAGTAGTCCAGGCACCGAAGACCAAAAAAGACCAAATAGCGGAAATAATTCATGTAGAAGCCAATTTTGGCACAGTTGAATAGGAAAGTGTCTTTACCAACATACTAAAAATACTAAGAGGTGGGGTGGAGCGAAGGGTGGGGGGGGGGGGTCTTCGAAGGTCCTTATTTCAGTTTTTCATTATTACCTCGAAAACTACTGGCTCTAGCGACAAAATGTTCGTATATTAAATTAATCAACATGAAATTCTCTATAAAAAAGGTTACATAGACTTTTGCGCTAGGTTTAATGCTTAAGAAGATATGGAGGGGGAAAATGGAAAATTAAAAAAAAAATGTGCGTAGCTCCGACGCCCGACTGGAGTTTAACTCTTCAATCGAACAATCAATCGACTGCTCGATTGGTGAATTGATGTGATTGATGTAATTGAGGTGATTGACGTAATTGTTTGACGTGGTTGACTTGTTTTAAAGGGGTAAATTCCAAGAAGGCCCAAGTGGGTTTGGAGATCATCTGGAGGCACCGCCATATGCACGTCTTTGGAGGAGTTTGCTGAAGTAGTCTTTGCAACTGGAGAGCAGCACGTTGATTTTCGCGTATCACGGCAAACGAGAGATTCATGAGTTTGAGCTAAAATTCACAAATGGTTCAATGACCATCCCCATTTTTCAAAATTGGATTTGCTGATGTCACTGTCAGAGGGTGTCTTAGGAAATTTCTAAATAAACTGCCACCAAGCCCTGTATATTTGAGCTAAAACCATGCAAAGTTTCATTGGCAGCAAATTTGGTGATACAAAGTAATCTAAAACGGATGTGGTTTTGTCAATAGCCAGTATGGGCAGCACCATTCAAATCAATAGTGAAAAGTTACTATTAACTCTCTTACAATTTTCTTAATAACTGTCATAGCAATAAAGAAAGAAAGATGTAGCAGATCTTTTGATATTGGAATTAACTCATACCTGTTGCTAAGGGTGGAATGCGAAAAGGTGAAAAAAACATCCCTCTACAATGCTTTGCCAGTAGAAGACAACGCAACTCTCGATCTCACACAGAGCATTATTGTGGTAGACGGTTGTTTTCTTCTCCACCGTATGAAGTGGAAACATTCTTTCTACATTTCTCCAATTTCCCATCAGTACATTGCCTATATACAGAAAATCACGGTTAAAATTGTACGATGGTTTTGACGGTTATAGTGATGTAAACAAGACAAAACGATCGGAGCAGAAGCAAAGATGGCTCACAAAAACTTCAGTTGACATAAACTTTTATGAAAGTACGACCATCACAGTTCAACAAGAGCATTTTCTTGCTAATGAAAGGAACAAAACAAGGCTGGTTCACTTACTCAACGAGAAAATGACAGCAGCCGGGATTGAAACAACTGTTGCTACAGGGGACGCTGACGGCACTATTGTGAAGTACGGGTTAAATATATTTGGGGTGATGTGGACTTGATAGTTTTCATTGGATTGACACCACCATCTCATCTTGCGGTGTCGACTACAACGGGCGAGCCCGTCACCACAGGACGTTTTAACGATTAGTCGTTCTGTCGCCCTGCAGTGAACGTAGAAGACTTTGGACAGTACAATCCTACGTCCAGCTACGTCACAACCCGTGAGAGTCCAACGCCTTACCGCGAGTTAGCCAGGAATAAACCCGGCGGGCTCGAGATACTCGCGCCCTCACTTCCAATTGTGACCAGATTTCTCCGGTCTCTCGATTGGTTCCGAGTTCGAGGTCGCTTGCGCGGTCCTCTCCCTTATGAAGCGGTGAAACGGAGTGCACCGAATCTATCGCGGACCAAGGCGTCCTTTGCCCGCCTCTTACCCGGGATCGGATGGCCAAAGGTCAATTCAAGAGCAGTCGCCATAAGGTACGCAACCACCCCCGCTCTATAGGAAACAATACAGTTCCCAGTCTCCCCCGACTGTTAGTCGGAGAGCACAATCGATTGGCTTGCGCCGCACGGTGTGCAGACCGTCCAGGGGCGCCAGAGGTTTGATTCCCAGGGGAGACTGGTTGACCCAGTGTCCTACCCAGGATTCGCACCCCATGCGGGGAGGCCGTCGGATAGGAGTTGACCCGTGAGTGTGACCGACCCTGAACACATGGGTCATCGTGGCCAACTCATCATGGGCCCGTTAGCCCCCGTGACACCACCATCTATCAATATGTACTTTATAAAGCCAGTCCGTGAGAAGCCGGAGATCAAATTGTTTCCGGTGCGAAAACTTCAACAGATTTCAACCGCCAACCCGATTTTTCTTCTCCATAGCTTCTCCGGATGCGATACCACCTCTGCGATACATGGAAAAAGTAAAGTGAGAATCGCTAAGTTCTTCACAGAAAACTCTGGCCTCACCCAAGACAATGATGATATTACTGCAAATATTATTTATTTATTTATTTATCTATTTATTTATTTATTACCCTACACTTGAGATGCAAAACTCCAGTTCAAGTAGGCAAAGACAGCGGCAAATATGGCCAGAATAAAAAGCCTTGTTTAGACGTTGTGTAGGTTCCTAGATATCCAAACAGTCCTTTATGATTCTCTCCCGGGACTGTCTCCGATGTGGCTAAACTAAATGTATCGTTTTATATTTGAAACAACTAACCGACGACTGACGTCGACAATGTGAACAATCTCACACAGCTTTATATAAAGCTTTTCAGTTACATATAAAGATATTATTGCTTCTCTTTGGCATGACATGACGTAACGAAAATAATTATTTCTAAATATCTTTCATCACACAAACTATGATGATTTGCTGATAAAGTTATCAAAAACAAAAACAAAATACCATCTTCTATGCAACGCATTCCATTTTAGATTTTTTTATTTTGTTACAAATATTTTTACCACTGTGTTTATAGTGTAGCGGTGTGTATAGTATAACGGACACAAGTTCGTCAATGCTCCGGTTAATGAAAATTTATCTAGACTTTGTAGTTTTATCACCACTTGGAGATGTCTATTATCACAGGCGAACCCATCACCCAAGAAAGTTTTAACGATAATGAACGTCTTATATCATGTCTTAGCAATATTCACAGATCCCTCAGCATCATCTGAAGATAATGAAAAGGCTGGCGAGAATCTTTCTTTGGCTGTAAACAAAGCACCTGCACTTTAAGACAACCTGATCTAACATCGGTACTCGGCATTTTTGAAAGCGTCAACGAAGCCCAAATCAGACATGGCCACTGCTCGTCCCACCAGAGAAGCTTCAAAGCAACACTCAGAAGTATATCTACAAGTAAATCCATTTATATATAGTTTTAAATACTGCTTTCTTTAAATTACAAATATTAATTTGTGATGAATACTTATGTTGGCCTCATTACTTTCTTACAGATACAACAGTAACTCGGCAACCCCTCTACCACCCATCCAATGAGGTTGTGTCAAGGAAGAAGATGGGAACCTTAACGCAGTTAACATGAACGACCCTGTGGCACCCGACTCCATTTTGAACATTATCTTTTGCCGATGCACGTCGGGGTGTGGGGTGCGCAGCTGTTGCCGCAAATCAGCGATTGCCTAATCCGGTGCCTTCCGCTGTCTCGGCTCATGTACTAACGAAGCCCCCGTCGAAGACAGCTTCGATGACAATGGGAATGTAGATTTCGACAAAATTTAATATTCAAGATACATCCTTAAACACTAATTATTACATTTTTAACAGCAACAAATTTAGTTTTTAACAATAAACATTTCATTTTTAAAATTAAACATTTTATTTTTAACAATAAAACTTTTTTTTTATTTTTTCATTTCCCCCCCCCCTCCTCCATATCTTCTTAAGCATTGATCCTAGCGAAAAAGTGTTTAGAACTTTTTTGTAGAGAATGTTATGTAGATGATTAATTTAGTGTACGGTCATTTTTTCGCAAGAGGCAGTAGTTTTCGAGTTAATCACGAAAATCTAAAATAAGAGACTTTCAGAGACCCCCCCCCCCCATACCCTTAGTTCCACCACATCCCTCAATACTTTTAGTATTTTGTTAAGGACAACTTTCTATGAAACTGTGCCTAAATTGGCTTCAACATGAATTATTTTCGCTATTTTTCTTTCGTTGCCTCGACTATAGTGTCTAAGAGTTTTTCTGAGGAGCTGCGCTGGCAAATGAGAGTATAAGTGCTTGAAAAGCATGCTTAATATGCCATTAAGCCACATTAAGCGTTGCTTGTCAAGCACATAAATGCTTGACAAGCAATGTTGATAGTCTAAGGAGTCCTTAAAAACCTTCTCATAGAGATTAATACTCGAAGAGGTAGCCGCTGCTATTCCAGGGTTAGAGTTCTATAATCTCACAGCACGATGGAGCAGTGGAAATGAAATTTTGATATCCTTTCATTTATATCCGTACGCGATAATTGATTCGAACAAAGCATCTTTATTTTAATATGAATTCGTAAATGTGTTCAACGCCGTAATAGACCATATAGTATTATCATTGATTATATAGCGTATTTGATGGCTCAATTCCCGACTACATTTGGTAGCTAGGATTTTTCTACGAAAAGCAAATGTATGTATATGATCATAATTCGAAAAATTGTTTAATCTTCTCTTATGTTTAATATGGTTACATTCGTGTTATAACCGTATGGCGCCGTATTCGTGTTAATACGAATTTATTAACTACAGCTCTTATTATTGTATTATTATTTAGGTAATTATATCTTTTTTTTATATACAAGTTTCATTACGCAAATATTTAAAGTTTAGATAGAATAATGGATGGAATTTATATCTTCGTATTATTTTTGCGGTCTAATTAGCATATAAAGAAATGCGTTAAACGGCACTAATAATTAAATATTATTATTGTTATCATCGGTTAACTTACTGAGCTTTAAGAATCAATCATTCCTGTATAAAAAAGTTAGTTCATTGTCAGATGCCTAAGTTATTACAGATGCCCAAATAAATAGCGATTTGTATCTCCGTCAATGCTATCAGCGCCACCTGCATATCGCCGGCGCAGAAGGGTTGCCTAATCGTACTAGGATTGGGGAAATCTAATAACATATATAATCAATGGAAGAAATCATAGAAATCATAGATCATAAAAATCATAGAAATCATAGATATCATAGAATAGACATAGAATCATAGAAATCATAGATAAGAAGATATAGAATCATAGATGGATAGATATAGAATCATAGAATAAATATCATAGAATAGATATAGAATCATAGAAATCATAGAAATCTAATACCATATAAAACCATGTGTGTTGTTAAAGCATGGTAATAGGTGGGTTGTTTAAATCACACAGGTTTTAACAATAGAAGATAAGTGAGTGAATCAAATACAGGGGTCGCTAAAAAGCGTTGAATACCTATTTTATTAATCTAATAAATTAAAATCATAGGACTAAACCTGACGTGCTGAAATATTGTTTCATAAGCTCCTATTGTTTTAATATATTATGTATTAAATATATTTATTTAAATCATTGGCTACTGAGCCAATTATTTTCAATCATAACCTAAGGTTGGTTCCTTAAGAGGCCGTGTACGAAATCGATGTGGGCCGTGATACCTCTATAATCAATGGTATAATATAACTTTAGGTAGGTAGCATTTTCGGAGCCAAAGAGATACGTCCACCCTTTGGAAGCGCTCGGCGTGGACTAGCTGACTTGAGGCGTGAATCGTATCATAGGCGAGTATCATAACGCGAGAATTAGATTGTTTTAAAAGACTTTATTGCCAATTTTAATTAATGTTTTGCATTTTTTTTGAGGAAATGGATTGATATTGAACTAAAGTTTATTTCTGTTGTTTTTATTTTATGATCGAGAGTTCTAAAAGGCCAAAATCAAAAGCATTTCTTCGCCCATTTTCTAAAAAAATTAACAAAGTTAAATATTTTTTTATCAACAATTTTATATGAAAGTAGTAAAAAGTGATTCACTTATTATATAGAGGACTTTCACAACAATACAATGTAATTTTTTTATATCGTTTAGATGTCAAAACGATTATTAAATATGTTATATTCTAATGCTCTTACAGCAAAAATTCACAAACAGTCGCCGGTTTAAGGTCAATTAATCAAAATTCTATAATAATTGTCAAAAAAGTAGCTGACTCATTAGACAATAATATAAATGATCTTTTATGTTGTGCAATAAAACTTATAGAAATACATTATTTTAACTTTAAATTCACGTCTGCAAAATTACGTAAATTAACGAAATGCGCAAAATTTCGTGTACGGCCTCTTAAATTGATTCGCTCAAAACCAAAACAGACCATGTAACTTTGATCAAACTTTAGGGAAATCAATAAAAACATCTCAATTAAAAAAAATGTACTATCGTCATGAAATATTAAATATTTTTTAATTATTTCATCTTTTATACATATGATTTATTCAGTAATATTAAAAATATATTTTGGAATAGGTATTTTTTTTTTGGAATAAATGATATGGTCTGTTTATGGTTTTGAGAATTTGAAAATGAAACAACATGGTTATATTTTTCATTTTTATTTTTAAAAATGTTACATTTATTGCCTACATTATAACAAATTACTCTCCTTCGGCTTCATTCCCTTCGTCCTCGTCAGTTTCAGAAGTGGCATGTTCCTGATTTTCTTCAGACTTAATAAAATCAAATTATTTCATTTCATTTTCGTTCATGTATTGATACACTTTTTTTCTGTTTTATATTAATTCTGAATGGTTTCCTGTAAATTATTTTATCTTCACTGGGAAGTATTACGTTTTTGACATTAACTCTGGGCTTTAATAAACAAAATGTCTTCCAGACATTGAATGATGCATATTCTGAATCACATCTTTTCGATACCATTTTGTTAAAGAAACGTGATAAGTTGGTATGTTTTATGCATTAGATAGATGGATAACCAAAAATCGAACAATTTTGCATTTATAACTCATATTCGCCAAAAAGGTCGCCTATTTTTGTTTTGAGCGAATAAATTATCGCAAACAATAAAACTAACTATGTCAATCTTTGAGTTTAGGAACTTTGGAATAACAAACTCAACGCAGTCGGCTTGTTTGAGGAAAATGTGAATTGGAACAGGTTATAGACCTCATTTCATATTACTTTTGGGAAAAGGCCATTTTCCCCTATTTCGACTATGCTGAATCTGAAAATACCAGCTGTCCAAGAGAAATCCCGACCGGAAGGGCGCTGTAAACCACCCTGCCTTTGACATAGAAACGCGTCCAAAGCATCTACATAGTTATGTGTTTGTATGTATGAGGAATTCGAAAATACACCGTAAGAAACATTCGCTATGATGATGTTAGTACCCTAATACTCTTTTTGATAAAAAGCGAGTGTGAATTGTCTCGATATATATTTTTAAATAAGAGGATTTCAAAAATTCTATGTCTTCGATGCATTTTGACTTTCTTTCGCTCTAGCTTTCGCCTCGTCATACATTTTAATCAAACATCACATTCGCTGTAAACTCTTTATTTAGAACAAAACATACTGAGATATACTTACTAAAATAAACTACATAGTAAGACAGACATACTAAGATAGATAGATAGACTCTTTAGAACAAGACAAGACACAACCAGAGTTATTCCAAAGTTTAGGAGGAGAGCAATACAAACATAGTATTTTTAAGTTCTATTTTGTTTACTTTTTTCATAGTCGTGAATATAAGTCCTGAATTTAATAAAATTTGTGTCATTTCATTTCTTCTTCAAACCAAGATTTAGCTATACGTATTTGTGACGAAAACAAAAACTTATTTTTTTGGTATTTTTTTTTCCACCATAATATTAGTCTTGCTTTTAATTTTAACAAATTAATATTAATTTCGGGCTTCTGTTAGCGCGAAATATAAGTGATACAAATTGTCTTTAAAGATTTTTATAAAATATATACTAAACGCCGTAAATATTATGGTTTTAGATTATTAACTCGCGGAAAATGGCAAAAGTGTTGTCGCTCAGTTTACCCACCTCGATAAGTTGAGCGTGGCCAGCTAATCCTGGCAGTACGTGAGCACAGATTAGGGTTATTGTATAATGTAATAAGACACTAAGCGCGACATATAATTTAGCAACTAAATGATGCATAAAAAATATAATGTCACCGTTACGCGAGTTTTAATATGCACAGATATGTTTTTCAATTTAATTCAATTAATTTTATTTATTTGGAAACATTTCGTAAATATGTATTCTTTTTAATCAATTGATTAATATGTAGACTATTAAAGTTTCCCCCGCTGATTGTTTTTTCTAGGAAAAATAATAATTAAATAATATAAAATGGAATTGTCAATTATTAGAGTAAGTATTTGTGTGCATGTGTTCGTGCGAAAGCTACTCGTTGGATAAATGTATAGTGAATAGTATTGTCTTCATGAATTGCAAAATACTTATTTAGAGACTACATTCATCTGCCCCGCCAGAAAACAGTTAAATTTTTGGAGTTAAATTATCGCGCGAAATAACTTATTTATTGATTTATTTAAGGATTAATTACGATAAAACAATTATTTGCTTACAAAAATAATAGGAACCGAATGGCAAAACCTTGACCTTTTGCTTATTTGATTCTATCACCCAACTGGGACTAGCCCGTTCTAAGGTAGACAGGACTCTAATATTACAATAAATTATGTAAAAGTTTTAATAGCATGCTAATAAAACTAAATTGTCCTAAAATGTGTTCTTCAAAAAAAAAACGCGATTCCATTATATAGTCGCCATTAAATGGAACAGAACATTAGATAATGACAAACAAAATAGTATTAAAACTAAAATAAAGTTATGAGTAAGAAAAGAAAGAAAATGTCAAGAGTTATATATTTTTTGGTAGTTAGATCAATGATGAAATATAATCAATATAAGTATTTAGAAGTATAATAATAATTTGTGCACCTAAGTTTTATTAACCTATAATTTCTAACATTTGATATATGGTTAGTCTGTAATGACTCGATTACCATTTTTTTTATTTATCTTTTTGAATTCCCTAAATGTCAAAAATTATTTTTATTTCAATATTAATAAGAATGTAAAATCTCGGCGTAATGAAAGAGTAATGTCTTTGTCTAAAAGATGTTTTAATTTGGGTATTTTATAAAACTTATTGGTCTTCGGTTCTGAATTATTCCTAAATTTGAATTTTAATAAATATTTTGTTAGATATAATAAATATTGGTGTCAGATATAAATGTTATAACTCTGTAAATGCTGAGCGGGCTTGAAGACGTCGACCCTCTCGAAAACCTTCATTAAATCATCCGCCAAACAAAACACTGCTTTCTTTTAGTTCGCACCTCCGGTAACCGTCATTGTCAGGCACCGCGTACGGTCGTCACATCAACTCTCTAAAACGAACCACACAGTCGCAGTACAGGGGATCCTAATTATCCCAACAAAGGAAATGGTAAAGTGGTGATTCGATCTCCGTAAAACTTACATTAAATATTTCAGTGTCACTTAATTTGCAGTTAAAGGCATCCATATTCATATTATTCATATTCATATTAATTTTATTAGTATACTGGTATACAAGTCAGATACAGATTCAGAACATTCATACATATTAGCATAGAAACATTTTTTTTAACAGAACGAAGAAAAAACACAAGAATAATTTAAAAAGAAGAAATACAAGACAAAATGCAGAGATCATTAAATACTTTAGCCACCAATGCCTTTTAGACTTTACTCGAGTAATATTCTTCCAGTGAGTAAAACGCCTTATCTGTAAGGTACCTCTTAAGGCGTCTCTTAAACACGTCAAGAGATTGCGCCTGCCTAATGTGCTCGCTGAGTTTGTTGTAAACCGCTGGGCCGGCGATATAGGCTAGCCTCTCCGACTTGGATAATGCATGACCTACCGAACGTAGCATGCTACGGGATCTTATTGGATAGTGATGATGCACACCATTCACTTCAAAATCGGCTATATTTCTGCGAACGAACAGCGCTACTTCCATTATATAAATGGACGGCAGCGTCATGATGCAGAGATCTTTAAACAAAGGCCTAGCTGACGTATCAAGCGCCACACGCGCTATTGTGGGGACTGCATATACGGTTGATAGAATATTATTTGTCATGGCATGTGTGGCATCTGAACACATGAAACACGTGAGGTCGCATCGTATGGAGTACGTGATGGCACCTATAGTGACACTCGCCTTTATAACTCCTAGAAGTCCAGTTGAACATTCACTATAGTATGCAATAGGGTAGGTCATACCTGCGGCGATCAGTTGAATATGCAGAGTTGTTCGCATATACTCGTATAACGTGTTTAATTATGAAGTAAAGTATGATTAAATCAATGGCAACAGGTGGACGCCGGTCGCACGGACAGCGGCTCGAAGTTGGGTGGTGTCGACTACAACGGGCGAACCCATCACCCTAGGCCGGTATAACGATATGTGATCGTTCTTTCAGCCGTGGGATAGCGCAGAAGACTTAGACAATGATAATCTACTAAATAGCTCCGCCAACTAGCGGCGAGCTAGTTGGCGGAGCAATTTAGTAGTTCTTATTAAGATACCAACCAATTTAATATTAAGAGACCAACCCTTACCGCCCGGTACCGGATAGTTCACCCAGCGGGCAGACCAGTCACCTTCGCGTATTCAACGGGTACGTTGAATAAGCGAAGGCGCTTGTGACACTGTGCGAAGGCACATTAAATATACGGTGGTCTGCTAAATTATTAGATATCTCTGAATATTTTCTGTAGTAATTGGAATTTTTCAGCATTCACAAACTATGAAATTGGTTTTTTTGTCTAAAAATATTGTAGGTATTGTATTGTACTTGTATTTTATGAACCTACGTCGATTTCACAGTCATAGATATAATACATAAAAATATATAGGAGTTTCAAATGCTGTAGTAATCCTCATTATAGCCGAATTAACAAAATCGAAAACCCGAATTGCCAAAGTGATCACCCGCCAAACATGATAATTTCTGTACGTGTCGCATCTGGTTGGAACGCAAACTCATCTATTAATATGTGGCCGCTTTGGGCTAAGCCCCCGAGCAGCGCAGGACCTGAGCCCAATTGCTGATGCAGGTGAGCCCGCACCAACTCCACTTTTATCCTGGGGGGAGACACAAGGTTTGTTTCTTAAGTGCATGCCATATTGTACAGAAGGGGAGAAAGAGGAAGCCTCTGGGATTATGGGATCAAGCTTGCGAATATTTCGGAAAATAACTTTGTTCCTGGCTTTTTCCAAATTACTAATCAACGTCGAATCTACCACAACAAAGTATGCGGAAATATCACCTATTTTCCTGGCCTAATCAGGCTTTTATTAGAGTAAAAGAAGTGAGTCGGTAATTGCCACTAAACCTCACAATACTTTTATTAAATTACTAGCTGACCCGTGCCCACTTCGTTGGGCGGTAAAACTTTTTACTTGTGATGAAATTATGAGTGTGGTTTGGTTAGTACTGAGTGCTATGATTTATTTCCTGACTGCCAAAAGAAGGGTTATATTTTTACATACCTATGTCGTATTATCTATTTAACTATTTATGCAGTAAAACGGAAAAGTCCTTTGTTTTAAACACTTGAGTCGATAAATTTACTTATTTTGATAATAATTCATAATTGTTGATAATATGACCAATAAACATGACCTAACGATTTGAATATTTTTTTAATATAAAATACTACTGTTTGTTACCTAAATATAAAAGTTAGACATATGCTGTGGCTGACTTTTTTGTAGGCATTATCAAGCTCTACAACTTTTCTCTAGAACTTAATCATATATCTCTCATCGTTAAGGCAGCGTTCGTTAGAAACGTTTTCGTTCGACCGTTTTTTCCGACTTACTTTGGAAATCCGACTACCACGAAAAAGTCTTTCCATTTTACGGATTACTATATAGCCTATGATACTCACAAATAACGTGGCTTTCTGTTGGTAAAAGAATTTTCAAAATCGGTTCTGTAGATCCAGAGATTACTTGCTACAACATCACAAACTTTACCTCTTTATAATATTAGTATAGATAATTTTCCTTGCAAAATCTTCAGACACGAATCACATTAGTCGAATGGACTTGCTTTGCATCTTTTAAGATGAGGTTAGTAAGTTCTTGTCGCGTATAACCATTATGAATAAAATTACATACCTATTTGTTAATGCGAGTACCTACAAGACGAGAAAAACTTCGTTGGATTACGCTTCAATATAACCAAACACTCCTTCAAAGTGGTCACATGATTTCGCTTGTTGTCCAAAGTCAGCAAACGCGGCACCCATTGCGCCGACAGCTTCCTCATGCCCAAATGTTTGTGCACAATATTTTGTACACGTTTATATGAGATGCCCGTGGCCTCTACTATTTTGCCTAACTTCAATCGATGATCGGCTTACACGAGACCATAGACTTTGTCGACTATTTTCTTATTTGCGGCTTTTTAGGACGTCCACTGCATGATTCATCTTTGGTGCTCATACGGCCACGTTTGAACTCGCTCACCCAGAAACTGATGATCAAAAATCAAGGTGTGGAGGTCCCATTAACTTTCTAAACAATATATTGTACCTCCGTCGCCGTTTTCTCATCCATTCATAAATGTTTAATCACGTTTAATTCGTTTATTTTTTATTTTTTGTAAATATTTTTTTAATAACAAGGTTATTTAAAGGCACTTTATATATACCAGTTTCTGTAAATAAATGACGATAAATATGAACGTCATAAACACGAAAGCCTGTTTGTTTGTTTATTGGTTTGTTGGTTTACTAGTTTGTTTGTACTGAATCTAATCCAGCAGCAACTGAATCGATCCAACTAAAATGTTACAAACGTTAAGCTGTTAAAATGTTACAAACGCCCTGGTCAAATATATATGCAAGGGTTTCGTGGTTTAAATTTAATAATCTTAGGTTTGCCTGATTAATAAAGTAACGGTGTCAATTCCAATTGATTTTAAATTCCTATGAACTTAGTATTTATGCTTTAGCAACATCCGAGTCATCCACAAGCAGCGACTGCTATATTTATTAAAAATAACTTGATGCTAGCTACAGTAGATTGATATATCGTCCTACTGGGCACATAACTATTATAAAGAGTGTATTATACTTTCGGCGAGGAAGTACGATTGACTCAACGATGACAGGGCTCTTTTAGCGATACTTTGAGTGAATCTCGCAATGCACCACACGCTTTCAAGGAAGCATTCTCTTAGTATTTCCACCACAAAAAAAATGTTTTGTTGCCTTACTTATTTAAAAATAAACTTGCTGTATTCTTTTTGTATTGTGTATCAACAAATTTGAAAAAATAATGTAGTGATAATAATATTACCAACGATCTGGCCATATGGATTTATTAGACGGTTCTATCCAATGGAGCTCATAAAATTCGTCAGAAAAAATATTTTAAATTGTACTGTTATTTGAAATCGAAGACTGTCGCGGTTTTTTGACGTTATAAAAAAATCGGTTGTGTAACCCCAAGACTTTCCTATTAAGTATCCAGGAACTTAATTCATCCTACAACCTAGCGTCACCCTTTAATCCTCGAAAATCGAAATCGAAATCGACTTCGAATTCGACTTTTCGTCTTTTCCGACTTTTTCAACTTTTTCGACTTTTTCGACTTTTTTCATTTTTTTGCCGTTTTAATATTTTGAACGTCTGAGTATATCAGCCATGTCATAGTGAAACTTGGAAGCAGCTATCATAATTGAATGCTTACACAAAATTTTGGGTCTCTGCTGTTGACCGTTGAGGAGTTCCCTCTTCGAAAGCCAAACCAGAGTACATCAGCCATGCCATAGTGGAACTTGGAAGTTGCTATCATAAATTAATGCGTATACAAAATTTTGAGAATCTGCCGTTGACCGTTGAGGAGTTCCCTCGTCCGGAGACAATCTTTGGTCATGCCATGACCAAATGGTGCCTGCATGCCAAATTTCAGCGAAATCGGATAAAGTGTTTCGGCGCTGTCGTCGGAGAATACACACAGACAGACACACAGAAGTTCGTCCACAATACTTTCCTTGACAGGAAAGTAAACATTATAAAATTGTTGACAGTTGACATTATAAAAATGAGGGTTTCGGAGATGTTGCAACCGCCGTTGTCCATGGTAGACTGAAACGCCGTCAATTCGTTGTTCCGCAAGTAGGCGGCAAACCACTCCACTGCGCAGATTATAATGGTGGTGGTAGGGCGGTGGTTTTAAAGCGCGCAAATTTTGAAAATCCGCCGTGCACACAACACACACTGTATCCTGTGTTACGTCACTGCGTTTGGAGATGGACATTAATAACATTTTAAGAAGAGGGTTCCCTGTAGTAGAGAGTTTAAAACCGTCAAATCTCTTCTGGTTCTTTTTATTTCAATGGCTTCACGGATCATGCAGGGAAAATATATTTTTTTTGTTTGTATAGCACAACTAGAGTTGTCAACTACAACGGGCGAACCCGTCACCTCAGGAAGTTTTAACGATTAGTCGTTCTGTCTCCCTGAAGTGTGCGCAGAAGACTCGGACAAAACAGTCCACCGTCAAGCTCCGACACATGCCCGTAAGAGGCCAACGCCGTAACCGCGAGATAACTAGGTGTGTTACCCAGTGTGCTTACACTCACACCCTTACTTCCAATTGTGACCAGATTACTCCAGTCTCTCGATTGGTTACGAGTTCGAGGTCGCTTGCGCGGTCCTCTCCCTTACGAAGCGGCGAAACGGTGTGTACCGAATCTATCGCGGACCACGGACCCAGGATCGGGTAGCCGATGGTCGTTTCAGGAGCAGTCGCCGTAAGGTCCGAAACCAGCCCCGCTCTATAGGAAACAGTACTGCTTCCAGACTCCCCCGACTGTTAGTCAGAGTGCACAGTCGATTGATTTACTCCGCACGGTGCGCAGACCGTCCAGGAGCGCCAGAAGGTTGATTCCTAGGGGAATCTAGCCCAAGGCCAGAGTCCTGCCCGGGCTCGCACTTCATGCCTGGAGGCCGCCGGATGGGTGTTGACCCGTGAGTGTGACCAATCCTGAACAGAATGGGTCTTCGTGGCCAACTCAGCAAGGGCCCATTAGCTCCCTTGTATAGCACAGTGGGATTTTGGAAATGCACTGAGTGGTTATTTCAGCCTTTCTATATGTGTTCGAAGATAGCCTATTTTTTCTCGCTGAGTGTTTTTAACAGCTTTGATCTGTTCCATCAGTCAAGTGGCTATGGGCCGTTTCGTTTGTCCAACGTAGGCTGCACTCGATTTTATACACACTCGGGGTTTGCAATGGTTACAACCTTCACAGTCCTCAGAAATCAAGCTATATTTTGGGTGAGATCTTCGCCGAAACGTCGGGTGCTACAAAATAGACGGGGTAAATTCGTTTATAAACCTTTTAACAATGTACTTTTAATGTCTTTTAATATTCAAGTATAAATACGCAATGGGCTCGATTGCGTTTCTTCGTGAACTAAAATCGGAAATTAGTCCATTTGAACGATACAGAGCAATACGCTAGAGCGGAGTGTGAGATGACCGGTTGTCACTTTTTCGCATTAAAACTGCGCGCCAAGGTCAAATCTTACACCGCACGAAATATGCTCGAATTTATTCGGACGAGTATAAGTTCAACAGGTAGTATTTACCGACGATCGTTCGTTTCATATTCCACTCTAACATATTGCTCTGTCTCGTTTGCTTGGACTAATGTTAGTTTTAGTTCATAAAGAAACGCAATCGGGCCCAGTGTATAGCAATATAAGTAAGTTGAATAAAAACATTTTAATTGAATTGAACTGAATTAACAATATTACTACGAAAGTAGGTACTAACCGAACAAAATTAATCGGCTTTTAAAGCACGTTATACGGGAAGGTAGTTCGCCGATCGCCTTCTGGGCCGATTAAAAAGTTCAACCTCCGGTCAATTCTCGCAACCAGAAGCGACTTTAAAAAGTTGCACGTCGGGTGACGATAAAACAAGTTTAAATCTCGGGAGACCGCGAACAAGTCGCTAATACGATCCGGGATTCCAAACAATAAAAGAAAAAAAGCGCTTCTACCGCGGCGGGGAAAAAATCGCTCTTTATATCGCCCGCGCGCTCGTAGGTGGGACATAAATCGCATGATCGCGAGACATTGAGGCTGGAGTGGGGAAGGGGAGGATTGGGAAAGATAGCTACAAATGCTGATACGCTGCAGTTACTTGAATAGAATCCTACACGGGAATCCTACCAAATCCTACAGGGGAATATAAAGTTTCTAAACTATATAAAGTGTACATAAAGTTGGAAAGACTATAAAGATGGAAAGGGATTTTATTTGGTTGCCGAAATTAATTCAGAGAATAGATTTTCAGAATAGATTTTTGAGAAAATAATAAACTGAAACTACATTTCTGAAACTCATAATCAACAATTGTGGTGTAACCGAAATGACTCGAAATTTGAGGTTGAATTTGAACCATCGTTGACCTGGCTTTTGTGGTGTTTGTTATTGGAAACGTATGCGGTATATAGTTTTTAATAACCAGATCCCAAGAAAAGTTTTTTGTGCAAAATGTGACTTTAAGGGTTTTAAAAATGACCTATTCAATTATTTGTGAGAGTATATCTACCATCTTAAAACTCTGGTCGACTCCTCAATTGAAAAGACTTAGAAATACCTAACCAAATCCAAAGAAGTAACCAAATCCAAAGATGTTGTGCAAAATGTGGCTATAGGGGGTTTTAAAATAACAGATTCAATTATTTGTGAGAGTATATCTACCATCTTAAAACTCTGGTCGACTCCTCAAGTGAAAAGACTTAGAAATACCTAACCAAATCCAAAGAAATAACCAAATCCAAAGATGTTGTGCAAAGTGTGACCAAATGGGGTTTAAAAATAACCGATTCTATTATTTGCGAGAGTATCCTTTCCCATCCTGTCTAACACCTCTAAACTCTGTTCGACTCCTCGAGTGAAAAGACTTGCTAGCATTCGAAACTCGATAAAACTTGTATACGTATAGGCATATATATAGAAAGTAGAGCGGTATGGTAGTGGATAGGTGGGTTGGTGGGTAGACCGCGTTCGCAGCGAAAGGCCGCTGAACCGTAGCGCCGTATGCAGATTTACTAGATTTATTCCCCATTTTATATTATTTCCAGTGTCTATCGCAGCCGAGCTCCCGGCATTTGCCCACTATGCTTTACGACAGACGTCGATTACCCTGTGCCCGATCGCCTAAGCATATATTCCTGCGGATTTACGCTTGCACTTCCAACGCCATAAATAGCGGCGCTCGTTTCAATAAAAGATTCTAGATGTGATTTAAAACAGATATGCCATCTCGCTATACAAAAAAAACTAGATGAGACTTGATGCATATTGTGCGCTGTTTTAATGGGATATCATTCTCGAAAATAGACCGCCTGGCCTACGTATGCAGTCCGTGGTCTATGTTTGAAGTCTGATCTGGGGAAGAGCTAATAATCCTAGCATGATAGCGAAGGTTGCTCTCATTCTTCCATATATTTATAGTCGAGCTTGGACACATGTAGCGTCCGTAGCCACGTTGACAACGGTTCTCCTCGTTGTTACCGAAGTTAAGCAGCGTTAAGCGCGGCCATTACTTGGATGGGTGACCGCCTGAGTGTTTAACTGCGTGATGCTATCAATGCCCACCTAGAAGATGTCGCTAATAGGCAACAAGGCGAGTTCCACAATAAGACACCGGTCTTGTGGCATACTATACTTGCGGAGCTGTCATCGCAAACCAACTTAAGTCAGTAGAGCCTGATTACGCGTGCCTTACGGCACATAAATGCGGTATGTTTGACAGCGTCAGACCTGGATATACTAACAGCGCGCGCCCGTCTCTTCAAGATGCAACATTACGCTACTTATTCATATCAGAACAAGATCGATTATTTATATATTATGTTTCATTGTTGTATTCTGTATGTCTGCGTATTTAAAAGTTACTTAATACTTGTTACTTATTATAGTTTTAATGTTTCTTCCCATGAATGTTTATGTTTTTACATCTCAACTGTTTAACCGTAACTCTATTTTTTTAACAATATACAGTTGTGTGAAAACATATATATAAAACAAATAGACCTATATTACCCTTAATTACTACAAAACATTATAAAGAGTAGCAAAAATAACTTGTCAGTCAAAATTACACTAATAACTTATTAAACCAAGAACTAATGCAACCAAAAAAAACGTTATACTAAATAACAAATTAAACAATTATTTAATGCGACTACAAAACAACCTAATAACAAATTAAACTATGAACTAATGCAACAACAAATCGCATATTTTTTCTAAAAATAACCAACGCGTCGGAAAATATGTCGAGGTCATTCGAAGCTTTATTATAATGTAAACAAGATCGTCTAAAAAAGGGTTTTCCACATAGTTCGTGTGAAAAGAGGGTATATTAAATGTATTTTTTGAACGAGATATGGGAGACGGCCCAAAAGGGGTGAAGAATAATTGTTATTTAAAATTTTATATAGGAAGATATTGTATAAGTAGGCACGTCTTGTATACAAAAAGTATAGGTACATTGTGTTTTGTCGCTTTCTCTGTATAATCTGTAGACATGTTACTTGTCCGAACGTCCAATGATTTTAAGAATCTCTTTTACACCCTCTCAACCCAATCTATATGAACAGCATATTGGGGATTCCAAACTACTTTCCGAATTCTGGAACACTACGAACATATGCATTGTAGAGTACTTTGAAAGTTTTGCCTCTGGTAAAAGGTTTACCTACGCGCAGAATCATTCCAAGTTATTATAAGCCAAGTAATGTCGATTTGCATAGGAAATAAATCAAATATATAAAACAGCTGGAAATCAGGTGTCGCAGGAAATCAGGCGTTGCAATCCGGCGATTTTGTCCTGGGAATCTCCAATGCATTTTGTCTTTGAAATATTCTTCTTCTTCTTCAGTTGCACTTCCGCTACCGAATGTTGGCCATCGAATTATTGGATATTACAAATTAATTGGCCGCTGCTCGAAACAAGGATGTGGGAGATTTATAAAAGCATTTCGTTTTATTTCGAAGTAAATATCTTCGTTTTCATCTCGGTCCTCTTTTTCCACCTATTTTGCATTTAATGATGGGTGATGTCTAATATTTTCGGGATGATGCATAGCCAGTAGATGCACTTACCCATTTAGTCGCGTTATTAACTTACAGCGCTCGAACCGCATAGAGCTGTCACATACGTACAAACGCGTTTTGTAATTCGTTTAGTTTTTGATAATTAATATAGCCTTTTTTTGGTTATGACAAAGACATTGATTAGTAGTAGCAGAAAAGAATCTACCTATAGACCTAGATTTGATATCATATATTATATCCATCTATATATTAGCTATATATGCCTTCAGATACAAATAAGTTGGCTCCACATACCCTTTGCTTGTAAATCATGTGACAGAGAAAGCAATAAATTGAATAGTATGAGAGAGAATAGCGCGCCAATATTCTTCCCGGCAGCTCTCACACCGGAAACGGTCAGCTGTCTGCCAGCAGAATGCGACCTACTCTACTACTGGCCGGCTTTCAGTAAAGGTTTTAATGGGTCATTTTCGAGCGCGAAAGGTCCATCTAGGAAATCATATATTAAAGATTATATCCTTGTTTAGTAGCGAATTTAAAATTAAATAATAGGGGGGGGTGGGGGAGGGGGGGGGGGGGTTCGAAGGAAGTGGGGACGCCTAGAGGTCTTTTGTCGCCGCAGGCTAAATGATTTAGAAATTTGACTGCTTTTTAGAAGAATTGGAGGTGAAAATCGTAAACATAAAACAAATAATGAGTGCATTCTGTGTTATGATAAATTGACATACTGTTGGGGGTGAAAGGGGGGGGGGGGTGAGCTCTGTTGACCTCCTTTCTTGTATATATATCCGCCACTGTTTCATAAATAAACTCGAGCGAAATTAGGAAATATAAATTTTTGGGATTCAATGTTTATTCTGATTTATAATATTCAGACTAGCTATCGGCCCGCGCCTGATTGCCGGTTACTATTGATTCCGTGCAGCTGGGGCCCAACTGACCATTCAACTCCCATCCGGTAGCCTCCCCTAAGAGGAATCTAACCTGGAATGGCCGCTGTGAACTCTGCATACGGCTGCAAACTGCAGTCACAAACAGTTGGAATAATACATGCGTATCCAGAGGAGCACCTCGGGCGAAACTGTGTTAGCTACGCTTGAGCATTTTGGCGAATAACCTGGGGAGTCTGGAGACGTATGTTTTCTAAGCAGCGGGGTTAAATGTTGACCTGGCGTCACCTATTATTAGAAGGGATCCGCTGGCTACCCGATCCTAAGTGATATAAACGTGCAAAGAACGCCATGGATCCGCGATAATTTAAATAACAGAATTAATGCTAACGTCAGAAAGCGACCTAGAATCCGTGACCAGACTGCAGGACGGAGAAATTCGTCCAAATCTAGTAGTAAGGCCGCGAGGTTGGACCGGTGTTTCCACTTCCCGTTGCCTCCCGGTAGGGCGTTGGACTATCACGGGCATGTTGGCTCGCGAGCACGGTGGACTGTGTTGTCCCTAAGCTTCTGCGTTCTCTCCATGGAAGAAAGAATGGACTGGATCGTTATAACTTCCTGGGGGTGGCAAGTTCGCTCGCAGTAATTAACAACTCTAAAGTGTGAGCTCGCGCTTTCGCACCGGCGCGATTTCAACCTATTAACGATATAATGGACTTTTGAAAAAATATTTCCTCAGTGATATCTTTAATTGGACATACGGAGCATGGAGCATCACACGTATTCGAACGGCCACCTTTGTACTCATTTATTCAGTTATAAATAGTTTGTAACTAGTATCATAAACAATCTCAATCTCAGTTTGATATCAGCAGCGTTGCCTACCTTCATGATCTACAGAATACTACACATTTTCCGGGTCTACAAATTTTCCCGTCGAAAGTGAAGGAGTCAGAGATAATCATGACAACACTTTGCCGAATGAACATCGTTGTAAACGCGAGCCTTCTTGAATGAGCTCACCCGCTCACCAGTCTGGAATAAACCTACAACTAATTATATCCCTGTGTTTTCCTCTCAGCGAAGCTTCCGGTTGAAACCCCATCGTTACCTACAACAAACACCGCAAACAGTGGTCGTCAATAGTCTACGCTTACCACACGGACCCACAGTCGGCGGTAAAGTGGTGACCCCGACGTAATCTGAACACGCAACCTTCTCATTCGAGCAACCTTCTGATGGTGAAATGAAGAAGTGTTTAATGACAGCAAAACATTAGTTTTTTTTCATGTTTTTCACCCAGACAACTGTCTAACGTCAAATATGTACGAAATCTTTATTAAATTTCCATAGAACCGTTTGAAGGATGGAACTTGGCAGTGAAGTTGTTACATTCTGAAACAAACAACAAAAAAACGGTTGTAACCCCAAGACTTTCCCGACCATTTTTTTATTTATTTTACATTTAATATTCTATTTCATCTAAATATAAAGTTCATAAATGAAATCCATGAGTGCCCACTATCGCCCAGTGGGCGAACCCGTTTAGGTCTCGGGAGGCGCGGTTCGTTTCTCGGCTAACTTCAGGCGGCCTTTTCGCTAATATTTGACTAAAATTTATGGCGGAATTTGAATACCTACTGTTAGTGTAGCTTGTATATGAGATATTCCAACCATCATGTCACAATATAATTTCGGTCCAACAACGCATCTGTTCACCAAATTTCAAGTCTCAAAGTCCAATATTTTCCGGTGAACTAATTTTAGCCCTTTTTCATTTACCATCACCAAATGATGCCTGCATTCAAGTTTTAGTTTAATTGGATGAAGCTTTTGGGCGCTACTACAGACAGACACATAGACACACAGGTCTCATCGTCTTGGAAGATCAACATAGATATTTCTGTCTTCATCTCAAAAAAAAAATAGCGCGTTCACAATATTTTTCTCCCTGGTCTGTTGGTGGGCCGGGAAAGCGAAAAGTTAAAATTAAAAAAAAATACGTGTGGCACTCGGGGACTGCTGCGGTAAAGCTATTGCATAACATTTTTAACAACTTATGCAATTATAATTATTTATTTATTTTATTTATTTTATTTTTTTCTGATATCAGATAACTGCGCTCTATCGGAAAACGTTGAAATTATTCCGAATCATTTGCGGCTGCGGAAGCAAATGATTCGGAATAATTTAAACGTCTTCCGATAGAGCACCGCGCACGATTTTTTTATTCGACAAAGCAAAAAAACCGCATTATTCGAAAAAAACCGTAGATGAAAGATAGATAATTAAATTATCTTTAAAATGGTGCAGGTTTCATAATAATACGCCTGATAGTATTTGAGTAGTAGACGTTTTTGTGTTCGGATAGACCTAATTTCACAAATTAATTACACTATGTAATATAAACAAAATCTAAAATATTCAAAGCTATATTAGGAACATGTTCTTGTTTAAGACGTATTTTTTTCGAATCGTAAGCAGTACTCGTTTAGACGTAGGTAATTATCAGTTTAAAATCATTAATTTTCGTTAAGAAATTTCTTCATTCGGTCGCCGCGCTGGCCTCTAGGCCCGCGATAAAAGCTATGCAATAGCTTAAAAATATCCAAACATCCTATATATATTATATACCTCCGTCACTAATACATATATACCATACGAATACCCCTCCATTGCCGTTTCAATTTATTATTTTAATATTGAAATGATTATGTCACAAATTGTAGCCGTTTACGATCACATATCTCCAGCGTCGCACGTTGCAATGACTTTAATATCTTCAACACTTTCCCCGTTTTATATTCTTTTCCGCCTCGCAATAGCTCCTTTTGCACTTACCGCCCTGTCACCCCATAAGGCGAGTGAACATTTTCGCGGAGCACACGTATGTAACGCCCTCCTAACTTTCGCCAGCCAGACACGTGCTTTATATTTTTTGGCACTTTTTAGAACGGGTGTGCCGAATTGCACAAATAATGGTTGGGGTATGATAAATGCTAAATTGTCTTTAATCGCAATTGGGATATTAGATACTCCCTTGATTTAATAATAACAACTAAAAGGTATCCAACCTATGGACTACACAAATACACTTATTTATCTATATAAATAAAATCGGTTTTGTCACCCCTAGACTTCGATAGCAAGTAGCCAAGGGCCACCCGATAGAAAATGTGTTTTCGTCCAAAACTTTTTTATATTCCGAGTACTTATGTATCTATTAAAGCACGCTGGATAAAGCGGGATAGGAAACATACTGAAGAAGAAGAATATAGGAAAAAGAAGAATATTTTAGTACAATTTTTTTTACATTCTGAGTACTTGAGTATCTATTAGAGCAATCTAATTAGGGCGGGATAGGATCCCACGAAAGAAGAAGAATATTGGAAGAGAAAAACATTTTCGTCCGAAACTTATACATCCTGAGTACTTGGCTAACTATTAAAGAACTTTTGATAATGCTGGATAGGAACCCACCAAAGAAGAAAAATATAAATGTTGTAATAATACAAGGAGTATATATATATATATATATATATATATATATATATATATATATATATATATATATATATATATATATATATATATATATATATATATATATATATATATATATATATATATATATATATATAACGGGCAAAGAAGCATGCGCACAATAAGTATATATAATAATTAATATAATAAATACATTGTTTTCGATGTATATTGTAATAATAGTTACAAGAATTGTATTTATATGTAGAAGAAAACACGTTTTAAATATCATAATAAGAGAGTTATAGTTCAATTTATATATTAACCTTTAGAGCCCCAATTGGCCGATATCGGCCACAATACGATACAGCGTGACGACCCCGTTTTAATTCTATTTTAATGTAATTTATTTTATGTTCTCCATGATAACGTATAACAACAGATTTCACTGCAAACAGTCGCAAAGTTGCAGGAGTTGCGGATGGAGACTCTTGGTCAACCACCGTACTTGCCAGACCTTGATCCTATAAAGTTTTTTTTTTCAACATTTAGATCACTTTTTACAAAGGAAAAATATATACTATGAAGAGTTGTTTAAAAAAGCTGTGAGGGACCACCCCTCACAAGACTCCAAATTATTCGTTGTGAGGTGGTGGTGTCAACTTACGAGCTATCTCCGTATTTAAAGGCGGTTATGATGAAGCCGAGAATATTTATTGATTGAATCGATTGAATATTGCCAGTTATAACGCTTGTCCAATTAACGAGTGCGCGAATTACTTTATCGAGACGCGAGGGTTGCGCGACGGAGGTTATGTAGGAAAGTGGATGAGGATTGTATGTGTGCTCCTAGTATCTTGTACTGGGCACGGCTCGAGTCTGTGGGATTACAGACTGATGCTTCGAGACTCAGGGAAAATGAGGAAATGAAACCAAGGAGCCGGATCCGTTGAGCGACCTCGTAGAGGGGTACCGGATATGCCGTCGCAAACCTTGGGGGAAGGTGATCAATCGGGGACTGATAATTTGGTTGCGTTTTGGCCGGTTTATATAGGCCGTGCAATGATGCAATTTGAAATATTCTGAGTAGAAGTATTGTTTCATCGTGCTGATTCATAGCTGCACGATTCAAAATAATAGCTGAATTGTGTCAATGGATTTCACTGGAAATCGATGCATTTGTTGGTCGTATGTAGTGGACTTATTTTCCGTTACAAAGCCTTCAAAGAATTCATTGGATCCTGTCCATGAGAGTTTTACAGCAGAGGAATAAAGCAGCTCCCATTAAAATGGCAAATCTGCATAGATTTTAAAGGGTAATATTTCTAATAATTAAATATATATTTTTCCTACAAAGTTTTTTGGCCTTAATTTTCATTTATAGAACAGCAACCTTATAGGTAAGAACCCAATATTTAAAACATAGTGACATTTCATTTGTCTTTTTTTTCTTTTATTCACTTCGCTTCATTCATTCATAAAAACTAAGATTCACGACAGGATTCGCTACCAATTGCAATTTGATTTACTCCGTGTAAAAATTTGGATGTAACAGTGAATATTACTTTTTGTTGCCGATATAAAAATTGGCTCAACTTGCAACTAGAGTTGCCGGCTAAAACGGGCGAACCCGTCACTTATGGAAGTTTTAACGATATTAGGTCGTTGTTTCTCGCGTAAGGTGAGCGTAGAAGACTTTGGACAAAAACGGTCCGGTGTCTAGTTACGGCACACACCCATAAGAAGCCAACGGTTAACCTCGAGATTACCAGGTTAATTAACCAGCTGGCCGACACTCGCGCCCTTACTTCCAGTTGCAACCAGATTACTCCGGTCTCCCGACTGGCTACAGGTTCGAGGTCGCTTGCGTGTTCCCACGTCTAAACGTAGCGGTGATACTGTGTCTACCGAATCTATCGCGGACCATGGCATCCTTTGTCCGGCTCTTCGCCCGGTATCGGGTAGGCGATTGGTCATTTCAAGTGCAGTTGCCGTAAGATAAACAACTACCCCCGCTCTATAGGACATAGCATTGTTCCCAGACTCCCCCAACTGTCAGTCAGAATGCATACTCGATTGGCTGACGCCGCACGGTGCGAATACCGTCCAGGAGCGCCAGAAGTTTGACTCCTGAGGGAAACTAGCCCGCAGGACAATGTCCGGGCTTGCACTTCATACGTGGAGGCCGCCGGACGGGTGTTGGTCCGTGAGTTTGACCGACCCTGAACATATGGGTCTTAGTGGCCGACTGCAACAGGGCCCATTAGCTCCCTTACATTGGTGGGCAACGGAACGGGCGGAGGTACGGTAGCAGCGCTAAGCCCGCGGTAGCCCACCGGACGAAATATGTGTGTGAGTTATGGCCGTGGCACATATGCTGAAAGGTGGCCGGAATTAGTCTAATAATATGAAAATATTACTTCCTACTTCCGGTTCCGCTTCCGCACCGCATGCAATCGGTACGGATGGTTTGCGCCTTGGTTTCAAGCGGATCAGCGACAGTGTTAAGGAGATTTTGTCGGGGCGATACGTTGCATTAAACGGGAGGATTAATTCATTTCCGCGCCGTAACCGGAAACGTAAAACCAAATCTGTTTTAATTACAGGCATGTTATTACACTGTAGCGGAGCTATATAGTATAATGCGCTGATGAGAGACTGGAAAGAAAGCAACGAAATGTAACACAAAACTAACAGTGAGATGAAACGTATATGTACTAAGGCTCAGATCGGTTTGTATAAAGCAGCTCCTTACTTCGAAACCTTAGGGATCACAAATTATCAACAAATTGTATTAGAGTATGCTATTCTTACCCGAATTGCTAATTATATCTCATCTATTTGCACGGCCCGGTGGCATAGTGGTTAGGTCGCCTGATTTTTCTTTGTGAGGTCCCGAGTTCGATTCCCCGCTGGGTTACCATTTTCCGTTTGGATAAAATTAACAAAATTGAATTTCAATTCTTTTGATCTAATGCAATAACAAGTCACACACTGGCACACATGTTACACGAACACATACATATGAATATTTCTTAGTAGGGTTGTTTGGAAGAAAGTGTCGTATATTAATAAACCCGCCCATAGTGAACTTTCAATATAAAGAGTATAAACAAAACAAACATGCGAACCATACATTTTATTAAAATAAATAAATCGCATATCGTCAGGATGCTTCCACGTTTAAAGCCATGCTCGTATTGAGATCTACTTTAACCCGTCGGCTACGTAACGAACAAATTTGATTGCACATCAGAACACCGTTGATTACGTAACGACCAATATTGGCGGCTTGCTCCTGGAGCGCACAGTAATATTATTTTCTAATCTCTTGCGCGTCATTTCGCGGATATTTCTGGTAAAATTCCGTTGTCAAACATGATAATTTTTTATTGGTTTTATGAGCTAAATATTTTTGTACGTAAATAAGCAAAACAAAATATTATCTTTGATAGAGAATCTAATAAATATCACGATAGTATTTACAATTTCTAAATAGGATTCCGTATTTTTCCGTAAGATAAGTACAAGTTAGAAATGCTGAGTTTTTTTTCCCTTTTTCGACTTTCTCTTATTTATTCAAAATTATGTAATTATTTTACAAAATGAGATTTCAATATCCTATATAAGAAATTTCAATGCGATCATCATACAGTTATTTTTTTATGATTTCTGTAGTAGTTTCAAAGTTATAGTACTTTTTGTCGAGCGCGGCGATATTGTAAGAAATTCCAATAAATTGCGGCGGCCTGCCATGAAATTATGCCGCTACTCGTAGGGTTAATAGAACTTTTATAGGCCTCGACACTGTTTGACCGACCACCATGAAAGTTAAAACGTACATGTAAGTTTTCATGAAGAAGGTTCTTATGTTATTCACTTTGTTATAACTCGCTACCAGATGACGCTGCAGCACAAATACTAATTGATATAGATAAATATCTATGACGATTGAAAAGAGTTGTTAATATGCTGTAGTTCTAATAGATAATAGAAAAAAACAATAATTCATTTTTCTTGCTATGTAAAATATAAAATTGATTTAAAATACGAATACGTAGAATATTTAGATATAAGCAAATATGAAATAACTGAATATGTATTTCAAAATCAGGCTTCAAAAAGAGTAATAATATTTGTATCGCGAAAGACTAGAACTTTAGGCTCAATATTATTTTCCAACTAATATAAGTAATAATAATAAACAATTTATTTGAACATCAAAATTAAAATACAAAAAGACGAGCTTAATGCCAGATGGCAATATCTTTTAACTAACCTAATCATATAGTGCAGTGTTAAATTCGGGTGTTTTGGTAATAAAGATTATTAAAATGATACTAACGTATAAAAAATAAGCTTATTTGTGTAACATTCAAACTGCTACATTTAAAATTAAGAATATCCAAAGTAAGAAAATTGTGAGAGGAAGGAATGAAAAAGTAAATAACTTGTTGCTTAGAAAAGTGGTACTATTTGAGATGAGTTTTGAATGTGTGAATTTTCACTGCTCTTTGAATTCGACCAATAAAAGAACATCAAAATATCGAGAAAAACCGTACATATTGGTAAAAATTTATATTTTGGTATTTAAATATCACTTCGCTATCAATTCTTTTCAGAGACTTTATGAAATTTACTTCTATTAAGAAACCTTATTAATGTCTACTACACGCAAGCCTATTGTATGATATTGTACTATAGTACGATTGCATATTATGGTATATTAGGATGTTGAGGTTCTACATACTCGGAACTAGATCTGATTGTTAAAGCGCAGAAACCTCTTCTATGTCATGGCTAGGATACCACATCTATTATAGAAAAGAAATAAAGAGAATAGAAAAAAAAGAAATATATCAATTAAGGAATGTATGTTTATTTGTTTGTTTCTGCTCTTTATTTTGAGTTTTCACAATGGGCGGGTTTATTATTATAGGACAATCTCTTACAACCAACCCTACTATTAAATCCTTACATGTATGTATACGTGTAAGCGTGTGTCTTGTTATTGCATTCGATCGATATAATTTAAATGTAATTCCGTTAATTTTAACCCAATGTAAAAGGACCTAGGTGGGTTATCGAACCCGGAACCTTACAATGTAATATCAGGCGACTTCACCACTATGCCAGATGACCGTCCTACGTCTTCTGGACAGTAAGAGGTATGTTATTTATTTAACCTGTTAACCGGGGAAGTCTCTTTTTAATTACGCAACATACAACTTTATCATACAGACTTGCTATTACGTCACGTCCGCGTGACGTCTTTTATTATAAATATTTTTTTTATCAACACTAAAATTAATTTAAAAGACATGGAAACACATACTTTTTCGTCAAAAATCCACAGAATTTAAATCCGGCCCGATTTTTTTTCGTAGTCCACGGTTTCATGTGCGTATATAGTCCACAAATTCTTCGAAAAAAAATATTCACTGCAATGGGCGCCTGGCCTTAAATTCATATTAATACAAGTAACGATGACTCACACATTCGTTAAGAGGCCGTGGCGGCCGTGGCGGCCAAAAGCTATATATGAAGCATAATTTTGTGGCCTGGTTATGAAAACACGAAAAAGAATTTTATTACAATTATGCCGGATTGGTAAATTGGTAAATTATTTCCTTATTAATTGTAAATTATCTTTATTCTGTTACTGTTTTCCAAAAAAATAAAAACGAGCGAGAGTTGTCTTCAGTTTTTGAAAAAGCTAGAGATGTTTCTCAATATTAAAAAATACTGTTTACACCAGCGTATGGTCTATTTGCATAGTACCGAGACAGTTTTTGGAACTTCCATACAAAAAATATAAGAAAAAAATGTTTGAAATTACGTAATTTCCAGAAATTTATGGCCAAACATTAATATTTTTCTATTTATTAAAGATACTTTTAAGTGGTATAAAAATAACACAGTGGTCTTAAGTTATTTTATAATTGTAATATAATTTTTACTTTATAAAAAACTATTCATTTGATAATTTATTATATTATAATTGAAAAGCCAAATCGATATTAGCCAATATTAGACGACGCTCGAAGCCGAAATCGTCATTCGTAATTTGCCACTGCCAACGGTGGGACGTATTCCCTTGTCGCCGCGATATACCTATACATCTTTATGTATATATCGAAAGCGCGCGGGCGCGTGGCATTGCAAAATTACTTAAATTTTTAGTCGCGTGAACTCGGAAGGGAGCCTTAAACGAAAAAACAAGTCCCGCCCGTTCAAAGTTATAACATATATTTTGAGGACGTTCTACCCACACTCGACACTGTTTACGTTTGAATATATATAAGCCATTCTCGGTTAACAGGTTTATTACAGAATATTTGTGTACTACACACTAAGGTCAGATAAATCTTCTATCAGAAATAGTATAAAATCGATTAAAGCCGTTGAATTGAACTGAGAAGAGCAGAAGGAATGACTAAGCAGAAAGGCGAAATGCTATCGAAATCGTCGGGGTGGCGCATGGCTTGTGTGGCGGGGAGTTCGAGGCAAACGCCGCGTTTTACAATATTACATTGTTCGCTAGTGAAATATTTCTCAGACGATTTACCGCCATATTTATCGGTAGCGTGCGAATATCAGAACGAATGTGTAGGCAACATACGCCGCAATAGATTACGCTAGATTGGTTTTCGGCGCGCGCGCCAATAAAGCAACACATCTTCGGTGACGGGAATCGCATGGAAGGGAGGTGGCATAACTTAGGAGTCAGGGATTTCCAAACTATTTCCAAACTATTAGTAGTGTATATAAGTACTGTCAAGATGTGGAGCACCTTATGCCAACCTTATGGCAACTGCTCTTGAAACGACCGTTCGGTCATTTCACTGATCCCGGGTGAATAAGCCGGGCGAAGAATGCCGTGGACAGCGTTAGATTCGGTAGACACCGCATCGCCGCCCAGGGTTTCAAATAAGGGAGAGGACGCGCAAGCGACCTCGATCCTGTAACCAGTCAGGGTGTAGGAGGTATCCTAAAGGTTAATTCCAGATGGAGATATCTATCCAACTGGCCATTCCATCCATCCATAACTCACAGAAACTAAAAATGTCGATCATCAAAAAAGCAGTACTAGTTTTGACGTTAATTAAAATTAGTTTTGACGTACTCGTAACGACAAGTTATTAATTTAATTTAATATTACAATTATATATTAATAATAAATACGTGTATGTAAATGCAAATGTATGTGAACAATATAAGTAGGTAAATGTATATATTTATATATAAATGAGAATAATATATGTATAATGTATCATGTATATTTATTTAGTATCACTTATCTATTTTTCTTAATTAAATTTTATTAAATTACAACTATAAATGTATATATTTATTAAATAGCTATATTTTTTATAAAATTGGTATATTTATGTGTATATACAGGTGGTGGGTCCAAATAATTTATTTTAAAAAAACACTTCATTTCTTAAAATTGCATTAAAATATGCACATCTAGAGACGGGCCAAATTATCGCCTAGTTAGATGTGCTATTGGCAGTAAAGGTCATGTAAGATGTGTTAAACCTCCCTATATTAATTATTAAATAATTTATATAATTATTATAAGAGTACATGACCTATGAATGAACTGTATACCTAATCCTATGTACCTAAATAAATAAAAATAAATAAATAAATGTTTAATATTATATAAACATGTAAAATATTACCATAGTTTTTAATTGCGGTATAAAATTACGTGCGCATCTTAATTTAAAAGAAAAGAATCTACCCTAGTACGAGCATTAACCTAGTTGTGTAGTTTTTAAGACATAATTTTTATACTACTTTCTTTTAAATAAAGCATTATTATTATAAAATTAAGAAAAAAAAATAAAAATATTAAAAAGAATAGAAAACATGACTACCATTACAGATAGTGAACTAATATGAGTATAATAATTTTTATTACATTTTTTTTATGAATTATTTTTCTTTTATGTATTTATTCATATATGCATATATACATGTATATTTCCGAAATGTACTCAATCAGATCTTTAATTTGTCACTAAACACGATATATTTACGTTTATTTATTGAAATTTGGACATTTATACATTTACACAACTACATAGTTGATATTTGGACAGTTAAGATACTCTTTGTTACTTAGGATGACATAAGCATTCTAACAATACCACGTACTTCTAAATCGGCTCAAGTGTTTAGAAGTTATGGTGGAATAAAGAAACGGAAACATACATAAATAAACCCTGAACACATTACACTCCTTTTTTGTTGCGCAGTCGTGTAAAAAAGGGTCATAAATGGGTCCACTGTGTAAAAAAAGTTGTGGCATATTTATTGTAAACAACTATTGTTATTAGGAAATCTTACGATTTTTACCTACTTTTTGATTAATAGCCCAAAGGTGTGTTTAATTTCTCAAAAAATACTGCGCTTGTTCAAGTGTTAAACCATTATTTCCTATATTACTTTATAGTTTATGCAAAGGTATCACAAGGTTTAAAGTTTTTCGCATTTCTCCGACATTTAAAATTGCCTGGCGGCGGAAAAATGGACTGAAAAAGGTGACGCCGCCTGAAAACAATGAAGCGCCAAGTCGGCGTCGCGACGCTAATAAATGGCCGGCAGCTGCGGCGGCGTCGCATATTGGATCAACAGACATAACAAAATGGCATCTAATTCAAAAGTAAAGAACTGTTTTCGCTATATTTTCTTCTGGCAAATATATCTTGTACCAGATATGTTTCGTATTTATTAGTTTTTTATTTTATTAAAACATACAGCATAACAGTAATGAACATAATATCAAAAGAGAGAAAAGCTAATGATATGTTATATTATTTACTATGTAAGGAGTACAACATATGCTACATAATACAAGGACAACTAGAGCTGTCAACTACAACGGGCGAACCCGTCAGGAAGTTTTAACGATATTAGATCGTTCTATATCCCGTGAGGTGAGCTTTGGGGCAGTCCACTGTGAGAGCCATTAGAAGTTTAAAACAACGAGAATCGTGCAAACATTTATTTATAGAACTACGTATTTCTACGATATATGCCACTTTTGTTCATGAATGTATATGTGAATTCTATAAGAAAAAGCAAACATGTTTAACCCTTGGAGTAAATGCGTATTTTCATGGATGCATCTGTCTCTTTTGCAAGATTTTCGGCGACATCGGCCTCTAGAGTACTATAACTACGAAACTACTACACCAATCATAAAAAGAACAACTGCACAATGATTGCATTGAAATTTCGAAAATAGAATATTGGAATATCATTTTGTAAAACAATTAGATAATTATAAATAAATATGAGAACGTCAAAGAAGTGAAAAAAACGCGGAACCAGATCTGGTCGTATCATACTCAACGGATAATTGTTTCAGAACCAGATTTGGTCGTATCATACTCAAGGGGTTAACGCAATCGCATAAAAACACGCACGATACAAGGAATAAGTCACTTTCCATCCATTCATCGCAGGCTGCCAAGGTCACAGTGAACTTCTGTCTGTGGAACAGTCACATGGAACATGGAACATGTGAAGTTCCATCACTCCAGAGTTCTTCCGCACAACGATGTAAAGAAGCGTAATTTTGTTATATTAAGCTGCCACAAAAAGTTTAGAAAACGAACGAAACAATATTTGTTATTTGTAAAATTTGAGTGAGTTTTAACTTAGGAATTTATGTTATTATATTTAATTGTTACATTTTAATTGCTTATTTCATATTTGTATTTTCTACACCCTAAAAGGATTTTTTAGATAAAAATGATTTGATTTAATTCGACTGTCTAGTTACGCCATTTGCCCGTAAAAGACCATAGCCTTGAGAGATAACCAGGTTAATCACCCAGCGGGCCAACACTCGCGTCCTTGTCTCCAATTGCAACCAGATTACTCCAGTCTCTCGACTGGTTACAGGTTTGAGGTGTTTGCGCGGTCCTCTCCATTACGTAGCGGTGATACGGTATCCGTAGAGGTTCGAAATTTAAATTCTAAACGTCAACATATATTTTGAAATTTTCTCAACAATAAATAATAATAATAAATTTAGTGAATATAGTGTCATTCGGCGGTTAAGTAACCCGACCAGGTTGCCACAAGCCTAGGAAATGGAAATATTTTCCTGAAAGTGTGGAGCTCGCCAAGACGTGTGGCCGACGTGGCGGGTATCGGGCTAAATACCTCCAATCATGATGAACAGAGCAGTCGTGGTTTTTTATTCTTTTTAATATATTTACTTGTAGTCTATTTATATCAAGTTTATTAGTTGTAGTCTCAATGTGCGCCGGATCGGGCGCCAGCGTCGCGTGACGTCTAACACCACTGTCCCACAACAGGGAATCGCCTCCCTCCCAGACGACTCATACATCTCCAACTTTGGCTAGCCAGGATTTTCGCATCCAATTCTGGGTACCGCAATCGATTCATCCTGTGCTCTCCACAGTAAATACTAAAATAAAAAGAAAAGATAAGAAGACATATCATTTGTAGTAGTTATAGACAGTAGTCTGCTTTGAATATGGAGTTAAGGCGACTCCCTATGTAACCGACGCATAATTACAATTTTGCAAAATCGCAAGTCCAAGCACATGTAGAAGATGGAGATCCCGTAAACTAAAAAAAAAAACATTTGTGGTACCCCAAGACTTTCCTGGTTAGTAGTCAAGAGTGATTTCATTTGAATAATAATTTCATAAATAAAATCAATGGGCGGCCTCTCTCGGCCGGCGGACGAACTAGTTGGGGAGCCAGAGAAAAATAAGTGCAAGAGTTTTGTAAAATCGGATACTTTCAGATCAACCGTATTTTGGCCATAGGCATGTAGAATGCTGGAGTAGAGTCAGCTATTCTCAAAGTGTTTTGGAATAGCTGAAAATTCATCAGTACACAGTGAATACAATAATGAATCGAAACAAATGGTCAGACTGCTTAACAATAGAACGCGTGGCGCCAGCATTACTCCATATATGTCACAAAAAGTCCCTGCAAATAAGCCGGTACGTTTTTGTCGGTAATTATAACGCATCGGTTTAAGGTGCCGCGAAATATAATGGACTTCATTTTTGTGCCATGTTTGGAGTAATTTTGATGCCACTCATTCTATTGTTAAGCAGTTTAACCATTTGCGAGTTCTGTATTGCATCCACTGTCTACTGATGAATTTTCAGCTTTTTGGGGGTAATAATTAAAATCACACATTTCCTAGTACGCCAGCGCCAGATGTTCCGGAGTCTCGCCTGCTGACTCTACCCCAGCATTCTATGGCCAAAATACTGTCTGATCTGAAAGTATCAGATTTTACAAAATTCTTACACTTTTTCGTCGCGGCCTCTTGGACTAAACCAGGTTGGGTTGCGTACGTTTCCCGGCTAAGCGTAATTAGACGGGCGTTAACCTTTCATTGAATTATATGGAGGAATTAAATAATATTGGTGTAGCTTACATAAAAGATATTTCAAATAAAAATTTACAATATGAATTCGGCCTTGTTAAGTCATCTGTGTACCATACTTCAAGTCTCTAAATCTAATATGGGCTGTTTTTAACCATAGCTTTTCAACTCTTGCAATGAACAAATGATGCCTGAATGCTCAGTCGAAATGAGCGTTTGAGCGTAGCGCGTGGAGGAATATATACAGACAGAAAGACACACAGACAGATTTTATGGAAATGGTCCTAATAGTATCGGTGGGCTCTAAATTAATATTTCTGTCATCTCGTAAAAAAATAAAGCGAGTTCACATTACTTTCCCTCCTGGCCCGTTGGCGGGCCAGGAAAATAATACAAAGCTGATAACCCTTCGGCTACGTAACGACCAAATTTGGTTGCACATCAGAACACCGTTGACTACGTAACGACCAATATTGGCGGCTTGCTCCCAGGGCGCACAATAATATTATTTTCTAATTCGGTCCGCGGATATATACATAGACAGCCGTTAAAATAATTTCGCGCATCATTGAACGGTTATTTCTGGTAACATTCCATTGTCAAACATCGCTGTTCGGTCGTCGTTGTCAAACATCGGGACGTGAACAGATTTTTGTGTTTTTTTTTTGTTTTCAGTTGGTAAATGAATAGAAATGTAAGTAAATTTGATTCTAAAATACTTTATCAACCAAATTCACAATAGCAATTACTTTTTCTAAATAGAGTTCCGTATTTTTTGTAGTTAGAAATGCCGAGTTTTTTCACTTTTTCGTCTTTCTCATATTTATTGATAATTATTTAATTGTTTTACAAAATGACATTTCAATATTTTATAAACGATATTTCAATGCGATCATTGCACAGTTATTTTTTTATGATTGCTACAGTAGTTCCATAGTTATAGTACTTTTTGTCGAGGGCGGCGATATTGCAAGAAATTCCAATAAATTGCCGCGGTCTGCCATGTAATGATGCCGCCTACTTTCGGCAAACATAGATCAAAGCTGTTCCGCTCGCATTTAATGTCAAACATTTCTGAATATGTACCGAGTGTAGGTACTGCCTAATCTTCCGGGATTTATTAAGCCCAGTGCAGTTGGGCCACTACGACAGCCCAGTGCAGTTGGGCCATGTGTTAGGGTCGGCCCAACTCACAGGTCAACACCCATCTGGCAGGCTCAACGCAGAAGTGCGAGCCCGGGTAGAACTCTGTGCCTGCGGCTAGTTCCACTGGGAATCGCCCTTCTTGCGCTCCTGGGCGGTTTGCGCACCGTGCGGCATCAGCCAATCGATTGTGCAATCCGACTGATAACCGGAGGCGTCTGGGAACTCACTTTTCTATAGAGCGGGAGTGGTTGTTAACATTACGGTAACCGCTCTTGAAACGACCAATCGGCTACCCGCTACCGGGTGAAGGTCACCATGGTCCGCGATAGTTTTGGTAGACATGACGGTTTTGAAAAATAGTATAAGGACGTGAGCTCGTTGCACCATCTAGCGGTCGGTAAAATATCGCGAATATTGTTTATTCGCGATATTTTACCAATGGCTAGATGGCGTATCGCGTTCAACGTTTGTCAAACTTTTATTTAATAGTCATTTTTTTTAAATTTTCTATAGAAAAAAAGCAATAGTTTTTCTTGAACGAAATAATTTTATTTTCCCTTTTTTTTCTAAGGTTGTTTTTTTGTTCGTACTAAATCATCCACTTCAAGGATATCACATTAAACACTCATCCTGTATAAAGTATTTAATTTAATTAAAACCGTCTTAATGTTAAATTTAATGCATTTTGTTTAACCAGAACCCTGCTCTTGGTAGTATTATTTGGCATTATTTTGGAATCACGTTCGGTCCCGTTTGAATGGTTTTGTGTTAATATGGAAAAGAAACGAAATATTCATAGTGAGTGCAGAATATTAAAGAAGCAATGGGTATATAAATATCTGTGACTGAGTCAAGTAATAAGGCATTATTCACACTGTATAATTCGTAATGAATCAATATCAGTCATCAAAGAAAACAATATAATACGTCATTTGGCCCGATTGCGTTTCTTTCGAACGAGATAGAGCAATACGTTAGAGCGGAACATGAAACGAACGATCGTCGATAAAAACTACCCGTCGGACTTATACTCGTCCGAATAAATTTGAACACATATACTGCGGTGTTAGATTCAGATGCTTTATTGATTAGATTGCTTTGGTGGGTAGTTTTAATGCGAACAAGTGACAACCGTTCATTTCACATTCCGCTATTCACATTCACATTTCATATTGCCCTATCTCGTTCACACGAACTAATTTCCGATTTTAGTTCACGAAGAAACGCAATCGAGCCCATTAAGAGACTTAAAACTCTAAATTGCTAAAATTGTACAGGCAGCTTACGGTTAGAAAAGTATACATTTTGGAAACGCGTGCTGAAATTCCAGTAACTGTTATATAAGAAAGTTAATGTTGAACAATAATAGACCAAATTTTAACGAAAAAACAAACCGATTACATTTTTTTTAATAAGTGCAGCAGCCATGTCATGGTGATATTTAGAACGGGCTATCATAATTGAATGTGTATAGAAAATTGTATGTATGTGCTGCTGACCGTTGAGGAGCTCCCTCGTTGGAAGCCAACAGTGGGTGCCGCAGTCCATGGTGAAACTTAGAATGGGCTGTCGTAATTGAATAAATATACAAAATTTTGTGTCTGTTCTGTTGACCACTGAGGAGTTCCCTCGTCGGGAGCCAATGCTGGGTGCAGCTGCAATGTCATGAAAAAACTTAGAATGGGCTATCATAACTGAATGGGTATACAACATTTGGGGTCTGTGCTGTTCACCGTTGAGGAGTTCCCTCGTCTAGATCCAACCCAGGGTATAGAATCTGGTCATGCATACCATAAAAATAAATGAATCGTCATCGGAATTGAACCAACAAGGAAATTTTCAATTTCATCTATACTAATATTATAAAGAGGTAAAGTTTGTGAAGTTGTAGGAAGTAATATCTGGATTTACTAAACCGATTTTGAAAATTCTTATACCAATAGAAAGCCACGCTACTTGTGAGTGTCATAGGCTATATATTAATTCGAAAAATAAAAATATTTTTTCGTGGTAGTCAGATTTGCAAAGTAACTCGGAAAAAAAACGGTCGAACGAAAACATTTCTAACTAACGCTGCTTTAACGATGAGAGATATATGATTAACTTCTAGAGAAAAGTTATAGAGCTTGATAATGCCTACAAAAAAGTCAGCGACAGCATATGGCTAAATTTTATATTTAAGTCACAAAAAGTCGTTTTTTATATAAAAAAATAATTTAAATCGTTAGGTCATGTTTATTGGTCATATTATTAACAATTATGAATTCATATCAAAATAAGTAAACTTATCGACTTAAGTGTTTAAAACAAATGACTTTTCTCTTTTACTGCATATAATTTCACTTTTACTGCATAAATGGTTAAAGAGATAAGACACTCACAAATAAGACACTCACAAGAAGACACTCACAAATAACGGTAATATAGTCAAATTGGCATGCAAATATATACATACATATGCAGTAAAAATATAACCCTTCTTTTGGCAGTCGCTAAATAAATCATAGCACTCAGTACTAACTAAACCACACTTAAATTTCATCACAAGTAAAAAGTTTTACCGCCCAACGAAGTGGGCACGGGTCACCTAGTATGATAATATTTGAGGAGTTCCCTTAAGTCCTCTTAGATTCCATCATCAGAATAGGATTTTGATCAAAATGGGACCAATCTGTAAGTATATTCTTTCGAATAAAACAAGAATTTTCCAAATGGGTTGATAAAGGGCAGAGTTCTGAGGTAACAAACATTTTTTTAAAAAATACAACCGAATTGATAATTTCCTCCTTTTTTGAAGTCGGTTATAAAGCAGCAGCTCGTGCTAGTTTTCGCGTGGCTCTCTTTAGCGAAACACGGGAAACCACTTACTGACGGCGAATTAATTAACGATTGCATGATTGCAGCAGCTAAAGAAATGAGTCCAGAATAATCCAATTTATTAACCATAGAACTCTTTCAGAAAATACTTTGGCTCGAAGAGTAGATGATATTGCAGAAAATTTACTATCTCAATTTTCGGACAAAAATCGACATTAAGAGTGGTTTTCTTTGACCATAGATAAGTCCACAGATGCTTCAGATTCTGCTCAAGTTTTACCTTTACAATACAATCAACTACTCCAGTAGATAGGCATTCCTACACTTGGATGCGTCGCAAATTTAAATGCTAAAAATTTAATTATTAAAAACATAACAATCGTGATAGTTGTCATGGCTGTAATATTATACTCAATATTACCTACATACAAATAATCAACATATACTAATGTGATTTAAGAGCCAGGGAAAATAATATATTAAAATAGAAATGCAAATTCTATGTAGAATAATCCAAAAATATATATTTTATTGTCAATCCAGCAATATGCCTTCGTATTTTTTTTTTAATGAATAGATGTATGTATAATAAATTATTTGAAAATTAGAATGTCAGCTATCATAATACCGTTAGGTTTAAAACTTTACATATTTCATTAATCATCAACATGGAAAATAAACTCAACATGGAATTTTCAAACTCCCTTATACCATAAATTGGGTTTCTTACCAAATTATGTATATATTTTTTTTTAAATTGGTCCTCTCCAAGGCTTTTCATTGGCTCTGGAATCTTATTATAGAAGGACAAATTTTGGTGAATAAAACTGTATCGCACTTTGCTAAGTCGCTGTCGGTTTATTTGGAGATTGAATTTATTCCTCGTATCGTGATGATGAAAATCACTATTCACCGGAGCTTCTGTTAGGTGTCTACGAGCGTATCATAATAATTTAGTAGATGTAAGAAGAAAATAGAGTCATTATTCCTGATTTTACAACTAGCGGCTTACAAGAACTTCTTGGTGAGACTCTATATAAACTGCGTACCGCTCTTTTCTGGAGGAGAAACATTCTTTTTGAGTTTGGTGCCATTCCCCAAAACAGTAGGCCATACGTTATTAGGGAGTGGAAATATGCAAAATAAACGGATTTAGCTGCTTCAAACCCGCATAAACTTCTTATCTTTCTAATGGCGAATATGGCACTGCACATTTTTTTACTGAGATCATTTAAGTGATCAGACCATTGTAATTTTGATCAATTTCTAATCCGAGAAATTTCGTGAAGGAGACATTTTCTAAGATTTGAGGGATATCTATCCTTTCATTTAAGGGATGGATAAAAAAAAAGTGTATGAATACCCTCTTGACGTTTATGGCACAGCTCGACCACAGAGGTATTTCAAAGAAGATATTTTCAAAGAAGTTGAAAATGCTGTGCAGAAAAACAATCCTCAATGAAAATATTTCAATGTATCAGTACTTATGGTGGCGAAAACATTTGTGGGGAAAATAAAGTTCTCGTACATTGCGTCATTCAACAACAGTCATTGTGCGGAAAATAATTTAATATGGTAAAGTTGTAAACGCCCTACCTATACGGACGTACGTGATACGTCCGCTATGTTATCACATAGATTTTTAAATTAAAATATATAAAAATTACATATTGAGGAATTTATATAAAACCGCTATAAAACCCGCTTATATAAACCGCTATATATTTTGTCTGGTATATTTTAAAAAGTATTGTTATTGAGAAATATAATAAACAAAAAGAACAAGGATTTACCTACTTTTTGAATAATAACCCAAAGGTAGGACGGTTAAAGCCAGTATTGTCAGCTGTTAATTAAACTCACATGGGCTCAATCATCGTCCTTATCTAGAGTTTATAGAAGACATTTAAGGAAATGACATACCGTATTATACTGAAATGGGGGAGCTAATGGGCCCTTGCTGAGTTGGCCACGAAAACTTATTCTGTTTAGGGTTGGTCACACTCACGGGTCAACACCTATCCGGCAGCCTCCACGCATGAAGTGCGAGCCCGGGCAGGACTCTGGCCTTAGGGCTAGTTTCCCCTAGGAGTCAACCTTCTGGCGCTCCTGGACGGTCTGCGCACCGTGCGGCGTAAGCCAATCGATTGTGCACTCTGACTAATAGTCGGGGAATTCTGGAAGCAGTACTGTTACCTATAGAGCAGGAGTGGTTGCGGATCTTACGGCGACTGATCTTAAAACGACCATCGGCTACCCGATTCTGGATGAACAGCCGGACAAAGGATGCCGTGGTCCGCGATAGATTCGTTTTACACCGTTTCACCGCTTCGTAAGGGAGATGACCGCGCAAGCGACCTCGAACTCGTAACCAATCGAGAGACCGGAGTTATCTGGTCGCAATTGGAAGTAAGGGCGTGAGTGTAAGACCACTGGGTAACATACCTGGTTATCTCGCGGATAAGGCGTTGGCCTCTTACAGGCATGTGGCTGAGCTTGACGGTGGACTGTTTCGTCCAAGTCTTCTGCGCTCACTTCACGGGAGATAGAACGAACAATTGTTAAAACTTTCTGAGGTGACGGGTTCGCCCGTTGTAGTTGACAACTCCATTTATACTGAAGTAACCTGGCTTAGCCGAGGAAAAAATGTGATTTTTTGAGCTCCGAGCAATAATTGAACTTTTCTTAAATGAAATAAATATTGTTATAAAATAAAAATTGTCATGGAAGTTTTAATTTTATTCAGATTTAAGCACACATACCAATGACCTATATTTAAAATTACTCATAGAAAACCAGCTCCGGCCTGATTTATTTTCTCATATTAAATCCTTTTGGTAACAATTGGTTTGTTTAAATCTCAATTGAACAAAAAATGTTTCTGATACTTTTTCGGGTACATTTTGCGACTGACGCTTCGGGTGCTTTAAAATAAATAAATATAGGAGCATACGAACCCTTGTCCCAGAACTTGAAATGCAAATGATTAATTTGCGTATAGCGATATTAATAAAAATATTATTAAGTCATAATTGCTCGAATTTTATACAGGTCTTCCACTAACACAAATCAATCAATTTTACAAATTTTCTCGTGGCTTTTTAAGCTCCCTAGAGACCCATGATCTATAGCAGTGTTTTCAACCTTTTTTAGATTGCGACACTAATTTTGCTAAAAAAAATAATAATCTTAAACGCCCCTTCCCCCCCTAGACAATTTCCTGTTTTACGATGACGAAAACCTAACAGATGGTACTGCTTCGAAAAATGTTAACGAAGTTACCTATTATAGGTAAATGTTTCCATCTTATATCAACATAAAGTTTTGTAAAAACAATAGAAAAACACACAATAAATTTGTTTCTCTTCTTACACTGTAAATGTTCCGACGCATATTATATAAATAAAAAAATGACATATTTTCGATTTTTATATTTAGTTAGCTTGCGACACCCCGGGGATGTCTTCGTAACCACCCAGGGGTCGCAACCCACTGGTTAAAAATCACTGTTCTAGAGCAGTGATTCCCAAAGTAGTCCAGATGGACCCCCAGGGGTCCACGGAAGACTCAACATGGGTCTACTTTGGCGTGAAAAAAAATGGGGGTACACAAGTTGTAAGTGGGGGTCCACAGAAATTTATCTGGTTTCGTTGGTAACATTCAAAAATGTTGGCTTGGCTTTACCTAGCAATGTTTATTCAACAAAAAAATCCTTTTTTTAAAACCTCCCAAATTTTTTTCGAATGGTGTGTTTTTAGAAGGTTAGCGACTGTTCCTTTAAAAAACTTGCATATTTGATATTCAGTACAACGCGTATCGAGACTTGAAAAGCGAAGCCAATTATTGATAATTTGTTGTCAATTCATCAAGTAGGTACCCACATCCCTCCCATTAAAATTATGTTTTTTTTTATAGTTGATTTGCATTGTTGAAGTTACGGTAGGTTATTAATATTTAATTTCAATTCTATTAATTATGTAATCATATTATTTTAATAAATAGAACACAAGAAAATATACAATTTTATTTTTACCAATCCGAATTTAGATTTGGAACACAGCCGCGACGCAAATTTCCATCTTTAGATCTAATCTTCACATTTTTTGACGAGTTTTGGGAATATGGTAAAAATGTAGCAGCAGGGGGTCCACCGAAACCAGTAAAATTTTGAAAGTGGTCTTTGAGAAACAAAAAAAAGTTTGGGAACCTCTGTTCTAGAGGATCGAAAGTTTATGAGAGGGCCGCAAGCCCGAGTGCAGACAGTAGATTAGCCCTAACTACACAGGACCATCGACACGTGGATGACACGACACATACTTCAATTAACCTAATTATATATTTTTTTTATGTTATCAAAGTTCTTTTTGTAATCTTATGAAAGCCGCGTTTAGTTTATCGATCCATCCCGCACAATATATTATTCAAAGACTGCCCTATGGCTTATGTAGAATCGTCTGCCGAGTAACTGACCATTATGTTATGCGGGTATACTAAGATAAAGTCTGGCATGGAATTATCTTGTCAAATAACATAATAGGCCTGTCATAACAAGGACCCTAATGACTTTGAATGAGCTCAAAGGGAATGTTACCGCTCCGGCATTATTGTTATAAATTATAGATAGAAAAAATACTCTTGCCTTTAAACAAAAAGTAGTATACTGGTTTAATTATTTATTGAAACACTGATCTTAGTTTATGGGCGTAGGTGAGCCCGCACCTACGCGTCGCGTCACTGCGCTGCGCGTCGCCGCGCGTCAACCGTCAAACCCCACTAGTGTTTACTCCTGTGCCACTAGCGCGGCAGGCAACTGCAAGCAACTGCACGTAAGAGGCAGTCGGCGCCAGACGCTCGCGGCTGAATGACGTGCGTTATTTGCTCGTACCTTCTAACCACAACTTAAAATGAACTCCGACCACGAAGTTTTCTGTTTGCTCTAAAAAAAATCCCCGTGTAAAAATGTATCTGATATGTTTATGTAGGTATCTACTCTAAGCAAGTATTCTCACCATAGTAGGTTATATTCGAAATTATACCCACAAAATGTTGATAGATATTTGGTATTAAATACGTACATACGTACGTGATATCATTACCTGACACCCATATCCTCGCTGATTTCTTCCCATATATTATTCTTCTTGCGTTTTTTGTCCATGTAATACCGGTGGGACAAATCGAAAATTTCGTCGTATTTCCTAATAAGCATTATCAATTTCTTTTCGTCCATGGCTCTAACTGCGTACCTACCTATAGTTTATTTGATGGCATTTTAGAAAAAAACATTTATAAATGGCAATGAGTAGGTTATGAATGGCAATGACAATGAATTCATTAACTTCCTCATAAAAATAATAGAATAATCGTCATACACTAAACCCGAAATCCTCATACACCAAAACCCCGAAACGGCGACACGCAGCGACGTCCGCTCGGCGCGGCTACGCGGAGGACAATGAACACACAATGAATCACCATTTGCAGTTCGCTAAACCGCACTTGAACGGAGCGTCGCAGCGCTACGCTGCGCGTCGCGTCAAGGTATTCTCGGGTGACTCGGACGCGACGCGCGGCGACGCGCAGCGCCGCTCCGCTCAGGTGCGGTTTAGTCCATACAAATCTATAGAAAGAATATTTTGTCGCGACGCGCAGTTACGTGCAGCGCAGCGACGCGACTCGTAGGTGCGGGCTCACCTTTAATCTTAGTAATAGAATTCAAAATTATTTAAAATCGCAATATTAGATAATATTTTGAGGTATAATGAACCTCAAAATATTATGATCCAAATAGAGAAGGTTAGATAATTAACCTGAAGAATGTCCTGACAAGGAGGCTAGTTATTTATATAATGCAGGATCGCCATAAGTCTGTTTAGAAATGACATTGGGCTCGATTGCGTTTCTCTTGAACTAAAATCGAAAATTAGTTCGTGTGAACGAGACAGAGCAGTACGTCAGAGAGGAATAGGAAATGAACGGTGATCACTTTTACAGATTAAAACTACCCACTGAAGATAAAGCAGCTAAATCTAGCACCACACGAAATAATTTCAAACTTATTCGGGCGTGTATAAGTTCTACAGGTAGTTTTGGCGCGGGAAAATCGACGACAGTTTATTTCATATTACGTTCTAACTTATTGCTCTGTCTCGTTCGGTTGAACTAAGTTCCTATTTTGGTTCACGAAGAAACGCAATCGTGCCCATTATGGGTAAACGTGAAGAAGCTTCTTTGTAATAAACAGTACTGAAGTACCGACCTCTAGTAGAAGAATCGAGAATTTAATGAATTACGGCTCTTTTGTTTGCTCAAGGTTTGCGACTTGGCTCGATGCTCCGAACATACTTCATTCCTAATAATTATCCCCCTAGACAACAGATGGCTACATTATCTTCTAATTATTTTTAAGTGAATCGTTATTAAGTAATTAGTTACATAAATTTCAATTCACTACATACTATCACTATTTGCGATAATCGATTCAGTCGCTCACTCACATTTTGTCGAAATGAACGCCGCTCGAGGAAATATAGTTACTCCAAACGCGTGGGTCGCATCAAAAAAATCGGAATCGAACGCGTTGTCTGTATTTAAATCAACTAATATAATTTTAAGTATATTCGATGCAGCAAGAGCTGATATACTTGGTGATAAAGTGAAAGCAACACCAATGTTGCATAAAATACCGTCCTTGGTATCCTTCGCCATACTTGCTGCTACAATAGCTATTAATACTGACCTACTTCTAAGTGGATCGGCAGGCAAGGCAAGGTAAAAGTAGACATTTCCCTGGAGTTTTGCTTTTGACGGGTAGAAATTTCGGCTCATCGACGTGTGCAGCACATGAATTTGTTGTAATTTCGTTGTTTTAGTCATCAAAATGAGAGGTGAGTGCTATTATATCGTTATAATATGACTTGAAATTTAAAATATGTATAAAAAAAAGCTATGTAGCTTTAATTACTGATATATAATTGCTAACGCAGGTGGCATCACTCTGTAACCACTAGTACTCAAAAATAATAAATTGTATTTTATGTTGGAAATGTATAATTGATTGGTTTTAGGGTCTAAATGGAACTTTGGAAAGCCAAAGATTTGTATAACATGAAGGACGATGAATTTAACAGCATAATATAGAGTACTTACTCCTAGCGATCCGGAGTCGATCGATACAAGTACTGATGAAGATGAAAATGCAAGACCTGTGGAGAGAAATCCATCCCCCAAAGTGAAGATAATAATGCATATTCAAATAAGGCCTCCAGATATTCTTCCTTCAACAAATGCTGGCCTCTTCCCCCTACCTCTAATAATGACAACGACTATGATATTGGAACGAAAAGTTCAATGCCTCAAAATAAAAATGGGCCATTTCTCTTTTTCCTGTTATTTATTTGGACTACATTGATAATTTTCCAGATAATAATACACTATAATTGGTTGCGGAATTTGAATCCGATGATAATATCCTTCTATCACAGGATATGTGTAGGAGAATATGGATGAAAAAAATCCATAAAAAAAATAATTCCAGTTTTTACGGAAAATTTTGGACCACAAATTGTAATACCTTAAGCTTTTTCCTGCAATATTTATAGACATATTAGTGTTTCAGACGAATCTATACGCAACACAAGGAGGGAGCACATTTATTCCAACTACAATAAAAGAAATTTAAAAAAAATGTTGCTATTTAAATATGGATATACAAGAAACCAAGTTATAGGGATTATTGGTCTTAAGATGAAAAATTACGAGACAGTTACATATGTTCTCTTATATCCCGTAACAAATTTTCATTGCTATTAGGCAATTTACATATGAACAATAATGCTATAATGCCCAGATAGAAATTCACCGAACCACGATAAGTTGTATAAAGTGCAGCCCTACCTGTCTTTCAAACATATTTTTAAAATATTATAGGATTCATGAATACATTTCCGTCGATGAGAGTATGATTAAATTCGAAGGTAGATCGTCAATCAAGCAATACCTACCATCTAAACGAGGATATAAGGTGTGGGTTGGGTGTTAAATAACATGATATGTTTGTGAATTCCAGATATAAACTGGTAAAGTTGAAACTATCGTAGTAATATTCAATATAAAATATCGTAAATAACGTGTAGTTTCTAATATTTTAAGTGTTTGTAGGCCCGGTGGCTACACTACGTAACCACCATTTTTTTTGATTTTTTTTCACAAAATAATTGAAATTAAAAGAAACCATTTCAAAATTATGTTAAAGAGTTAGTGAACAAATGTAATTTCCCTAAAATACCAGCTTTTTATTTTTTTTCTAATTTGGGCCGCAAAGGTTAAGCCACAGTGTCATCTGGTGGCTTTCTTTAAAACTTTCGTGACGCTTATCCCGGGGCATGTTTGGATGTTGAATTATACAGCGTAACCGCCAGCATGTTTCATACTTTATCCCATAGATGGCGTTACGATTAGGCGTATTTTAGTTCTCGTAGTTAATTTTTGACACGTATTTTAGTTATCAGAATTAGTACGTCTCTGTTATTTTAATATTGTTTATATTATTTCCAGTTCCTCTTCTTCACATATTTTTAATTTTAAAAGTAATTCATTATATTTAAGTAACTCGTGATGAATTTCATTGGCTATCTTTCTTTTTATCAAAGTATGTATCCGCTTAATATAATTATGACATGCGACAGCTATTATCATAGAAGCAATATTGAAATGAATTATTTTATTGTTTTGACATTACGTTTTCAATGGTCAAAATGATCGGAATGCCCTTAAAGAAAGTTAATCCTGAACCAAATGAAAATAAAAACACATGGACTAAAACAAACAAAAATATTTCTAACGCTGTTACAATATACAGGCCGCTTCAAATACTGCTCGGTTTGTATGGATCGTCGAGGCCAAAATTTCAAAATGGCCTGGCGAATAAAGTATCAGCTTGGCAGAAGATCTACCTGACCGCATTGTTGATCTTACTTGCTGGGTCCATTTACTTAAATTACGATCATTTTATTAACTTTTTCTCCAAGGACAGCGAATATTTTCAAGCGGTTTATAATGTAACGTGCCTACTTTCGGCTGTGCCTAGCTGCTGTCTGCAGGTATTCTGGTACCCTAAAGTCCACACTTTACTTTTGAAGAGGATGCTTGAAGTTGATACCTTACTGCCGATTCGTAGTCAAGAAATGTGCAGAGTAATTCAGTGGAAGTCAGTGGTTGCTGCGTGCATTGTAATAGCTATTTACATCGCGACATTTTTAACGAGTTGTTTAATAGTGGATGCCTCGATAGAACTTCAATTATTTGGAGTGTCTCTGAATGGATTCTCTTGCGCATATTTCACCCTCTTATTCCAGTTTATATTCGATATCAATTTTATAACACTGAGAATCACAGTGGTAAATGAGATCTTATTAATAATGGCCAATAAGCTTCACGAGACGCCCTGTGATGCTGACTTCGTAACCAGTAGCAATGATTTCATCATGTTGCTGTTTTCGATAAGAAACAAAAATTTGCACAAGTATATTATTACCAGTGAAATAAATACGAAGAGCTTTGATAAAATTATGAAGTGCTATGATCGACTTCTTGATATTGTCCCTATGATCAATAAGGCTTATTCTTATCAGGTATGTTCTTAATTTTACATTTCCTTATTTTCTGGCTTATAAACCATTGCTACAACTGGCTTAGAAACCAAAGCTACAAATTTCGTTTCTAAGTCAAAACTGGTTTATAATTATTCATTAAATGACGCTAACCGGGGGGCTAGCGCCCCTCTGCTAACCCCATGGCTAAACCCCCGGCTAACCTCCCCAGCTAACCCCTCGGCTAGCGCCCTCCTTTAACCTCCCCCCCCCCACCTGCTAACATAAATGACGCGAAGAATCTTCTATTCACCAAAAAAATCAAATGTAGATTGGGCTCAATAACATTTTTCTTTATATTTAAGGGCATTTACAATCAGAAAAACTTAATAAAACATCAATATGTTTTATTAATCATTGAAGAGGTGATTAGATTTTGGGAGCCGTCCACAAAACAAGTTACGAATCTTCCAAAAAACGAACGACTGAAAAAATACATTTTCACCCGTACGGTCATCACCTATTATTGATTCTACAAATTTAAAACCAAAAATCCGATTATCGAAAAAGTTTTTGAATTCGGACTATGCGTTCTTGATTTACAATCATTAGCTTAACCGCTCGAAAGCCAGCCTTCTCGAGCAAAAACTGCGGCGCAACTTTTTGGTCGATTTTGTAAATAAATACTGACAATATAATTTTTTCATGGATTCCATCTTGTTACCTAGTAAATAATCTTGTTAGTCGTGTATATTATATATTTATATAAAGTGCGCAACAGTTTCCTTCACCAAAGCCTATGTTATTATAACAAGGTCCCAACACATATCAGAAATCTTGGAGAGAACCAATTTAAAAAAGTCTTATTTAATGGCCTAGTCAAGAATCCTGTATATGACTTAAAAGATTTGGATAATGCTGAATTCTTATTCCAAGAGCATCCTAATGTAAAATAACGGAAAATTCATGATAATCAACTTTGCCAAAGAGCGTAATTTTTATTTTTATTTTTATCGACGACGGCTATATTGCTAGATTTGACAATTAACTTAAATTTAGATATTTTTAATATACCCTTATCTATTTTCATGACCATCATATTATTGCCTTGATAATTATGACTACAGACACTGAGCTCTTTTTTTGATCAGCAATTTTGATTATTAGATTATTTTCTATTTATCAATGGTTTTCAAACCAATTATAATTTACTAAAATTAATTTATATTGCCACAACTATATCATGATAGTTAATATTCTTTAATTAATTACATTATTTAAAATTTTAGAGGCAAAGACGCATCCAAGTGTAGGAAAGCCTACCTACCGGAGCTGAAATAAATTGAAATTGAAATTGAACTATATATATATGGGGGCCGGCCGAAACAGTTACGCGCGGATCTGTCAAACGACGCAAAGTGCATATAAGCACTGTTGGCGTACGACAGGTTAAGAGACCATAATAAGAACGTGTTGTCCAATTTCAAAAATCTTTCGCCAATAATTCATCGATGGGAAGAGCCGTTAAGGTTTAAGGTAACGTGTATGAAATGGAATGGAATAGGTTTTTCTATTTGTTTGAATTCAGTGGGTTAGATACGTGGGTATTTTCAATATACCCTAATGTTATGGTATTTCCGTAATCTTTTCTGGACTTTCTCCAATGTGAGCGAATTTGCCACTTCCCATTGGCCTAGTCACAAATGGCTACTGTAAACACAAATAACGTTAAACAAAAAATAGATACTCCAAAATTTTCAATAATTCGGAAAAGTATTGCGGAAAGCAAGATACAAGATTTTAAGGAAAATTGTTTTTCTGGAATATGATTAGAAAAAATATACAGGGTTTTCCACTAAGGACAGTTCGATGTTGACAGTCTGTGTAATAAAACAAGCTGTGAGTCGGGTATTACCGAAATTCTTTTTTTAATTTGAATGGCCCATGTATGCCATTATGAATGGAATATGACATCATTCAAATGACCGCCGCGGCTTCGCACTTTGGTACTGATCCGAGAGGTCCAATTGTCAATGCCGCATAGATCTAGCTGAGTACGAGCAATGGCCTAAGTTATGTATGACTTTGAGGGCATCGGTTGATTGGATGAGGGCATCGGTGGATATTGTCATAGACCTGCGACCTCAGAAAACATCACAAGAAAAAGTCTCGTGGGGTCAAATCGCACGATCTTGGTGGCCAATTACAACGTGACCTCCGCGAGAGATAACCGCACACTAACGAACAGTTATTTCTATAATAAAATTTTAACGTTATGCTCAATTGTGTAACTTCCCATATTGATTTGTCATGAGTGACTGAATAATAAGCAACAGATTTGACAGATGTCACCAAAACAACATGGCCGCCACAGACTGTCAACATCGACCCACCCTTATTGGAAAACCCTATATAATAAATTTAAAGGTAAAAAGAGTTCTTAGAACTATTAAAACATTTGATAGGGAAAGGAGAAATATCCCAAGTAGCATAATCCATTTTAAATCTAAGCATATTTATGCTTGAGGCAGATTCTCGGTGTCTCACTCCGCGACCGAATTCGAAACGAGACCATAGAAAGATGCGATCTACTAACAACGATCGAAGAAGAAGTACAAAAACGTCGACTGCGATAGTTCGGCCATGTTTAGCGAATGAACGATAATCGCTTGTCACGTTAACTTCTTTGGCGAGACCGTCCGACAGAATGAAGAATTCAGCGATGGGCACCGAAGAATACCTGGCTATATAACATCAAAGACGACCTTAAGAATCAACTATTATCGGCTAGGGATGCTCGAGACGTGGCAAAAAATCGTCAAGAATGGAAACGAAACGTGAATGAAGTACGAGATCCAGCGGCACCGACAGCAGCGTATTGGCTGCGAGGGTGACCCCCTCCCCAATCGCCGGCTACAGAATAAATAATAATAATAATAAGCAAATGTATGCAGCATTCGTTTTTATTTCAGACGTTATCCTGTATTATACTGATTTTCTCCACTCAACTATTATGCGTGGCAATGGCAATTCATCTATTTCTACTGGTAAGGCTCCATCTATTTCTGATTTATACCACCAGTTACATAACATAATTTTATATTTACCTATATTTAATTTCAAAGTTTCTATTATGCTCCCAAATAATTTTAGATATTCCTTAAATTAAGTCACGCGTAATAATTATATAATATTTAATTTGACTTAACTCGAAATGTTACTAAATATTAAAAGTCCTATAAAGTTTTATATAATTTTACTGATACGCGACTTTGTTTAGACTTTCTTTCTTTAGACTTCATTTAGACTTCTATGGTTTATATGCTGAAGGTTTATATGATAATTTCAATCTAATTTCATTAAATAAATGACAGCCATGTCATAGCAAATAATAGCAGACCTTACGAAGCAAAATACAGGAATCTTTAAAAATATATAGGTTTAATTATTTTCTAAAATTCTTCTTATAATATGAAATCTTACGTATATATGTATACGAGTAAGGATGTATTTAAATTAAATATGATTCATTCACTTTTTTATATATTTTACGTAGTATAATTTACCTTCAAATATATACTTATGTTAATGTTTTAGGGCGATGAACGCCGATCGACAAGAATTATTATTTTAGCAATGTTTCTACTAGCGCTTTTGTTAAATCTTGTTTTTGTCTGCGATGATATGAACTCCGAATTTGAGAAGAGCAAAAATATTCTCAACAAAATATTGGATTCACCAAAATTAGGTGTGTATAATAATAGAAAAAAACTGTTTTTACCATAAGACTTTCCCGGCAAGCAGACAACACCCCCCCCCCCCCCCACTCGCCTACCCACCCAACAATGTTCGCAAATGTATAGTATATTTGTAGTATTTTCGCGGTTATAGATCGTAATATAATGTAGTATTTTCTTAAATATAGCAGAATTTTAAAAATATACTTTTGTCGCTTGTATAATAAGCGATAATAATATAATATATATAATAATAATTCACAGGAAATACCGGCGTCATCCATCTGCCTTGCTATTTTCCCAATCCCATGTGCTATCAGCTAAACAGTTATTCATTAAGCAAGCGCTTCTTGCATTCTACAAATCTAGAGATGACCACGCCCGAACTCAAAACAATCTGAACACAAGAATGTCCGCGAGTATCAATTCTATAATTCCGTCAGTCAGGACAACATTTGCCCAGAGATATATATTCTACATAGCCCCAAAATTATATAATTCCCTTAGTGAAGACATGAAAAATTATCCTAACATAAAAATATTTAAAGCAAACCTTAATAGATGGCTACTTAACAAGGGATATGTAAAATCTGATCAACTTCTTTGCAACGCACGACAATTTATTTAGTATCACTTATCTATTTTTCTTAATTAAATTTTATTAAATTACAACTATAAATGTATATATTTATTACATAGCTATATTTTTTATAAAATTGGTATATTTATGTGTATATACAGGTGGTGGGTCCAAATAATTTATTTAAAAAAAACACTTCATTTCTTAAAATTGCATAAAAATATGCACATCTAGAGACGGGCCAAATTATCGCCTAGATGTGCTATTGGCAGTAAAGGTCATGTAAGATGTGTTAAACCTCCCTATATTAATTATTAAATAATTTATATAATTATTATAAGATTACATGGCCTATGAATGAACTGTATACCTAATCCTATGTACCTAATTAAATAATAAATAAATAAATAATAGATATTCTAACCAAAATTTCGCAATATGGTCTCGGTCCAACGACGCAACTGCGTACCGAATTTCAAGTCTCTAAATCCAATATTTCGAGATTGAAGTATCACTAGCGCGCTCAGTCCTACTAGAGACCACAATCTTTTCAACTCTTGCCATGATCAAATGATGCCTGCATGCAAAATATCAGCATTTGGGCGCTATCGTAGAATAATACACGCACAGATACACACACCGTCTTTAATCTGGAAATGGTCCTAATCGTCTTCGGGGGGGGGGGGGTTGATAAAAAGGATATTTCGGTCTCCATTACAAAAAAATGCGCGTTCGCAATACTTTCCCTAACTGTCGGTTGGCCGGGAAAGTAAAAATATGTACCTATAGCACTCAATATAAATTCGAAATGGTTTCGCTTTCAGATCTATTGCAGAAGGAGCGAGTCGAAGATTTCTTAAGGCTGTGTGATTCTTGCGATAAATCTATAACGCCTTTTCATCTCTTCGAAGTAAATTTGTCGATGTTGTCTGGATTCTTCTCTGCATTAACGTCATATACGATTATTCTCATACAGCTGATGCATCGTCATAAATATGAATATTTTAACTTAACGTATTTTTTCATATAATAATTAGTGAATATGCAGTACGATAAAGTGAATATATATTTTAAAAACAGGAAATATTATTTATTTTCGACCATAAATTTAAACTAATATAATATATAATTTATAGTGGTTTCCAATAAGGGCAGTCGATTTTGACAGTCTGTGCAATAAAACAAACTGTGCAATCTCTTTCTCTTTCTCTCTTTTTATTTAAAAGGCTGACGTATGCCATTACATATGTATGGAATACGACAGCGTTAAAAGTCCGCCGCGGCTTCGCACGGTGGCATGGATGCGGGAAGTCCAATTTTCAAAAACTCTGCCGCATAGTTCTGGCTGAATTTGAGCGATGGCCTGGGTTATATTAACTTTGAGGGCATCGGTTATTCGATTTCGATGTGTAAGAACTTGGTCATGTTTTGTTAAAAAAAACCATATATACATACATACATACATACATCATCTGCGAGTAACACTTAAACCTCGAGGATAGAACGTGGTACACGGATAACTACGACACTGCAGCCATCTGGATTGTAAACTCAAACAAGTATACGACCAACAGTAGAGAATGTGTAGAAGGATTTGTCTGGATAAAATTCCCTACGACCTATTTCATGAGCGTCTACCTTTCACCTTATGATGGAATTAGTGTGTTTCGCCAAAAGCTGGCCAGCATTGAAAACGCCATTAACAAATTCAATGGCGAAGTCATCGTAGCTGGCGACTTCAACGCTAAATCTGCTGAGTAGGGAGCAGTTTTTTCAGACACCAGAGGAAACGAAGTCGCAGACTTTGCTGCTAGGCTCGACCTCACAGTTCTGAACACTGGAAATACCTCGACTTTCAGAAGACCGGGGTACAGTGAGTATATCCTCGACATCTCATTAAGAACCTCAAAAATTACTAGTAAGATTAAGAACTGGACTGTCTCTGAAGAATACAGTGGTAGCGATCACATTTAGTGTGGAAGAATCTCCCAATTCGGCAACGCAACAAGGTCCTGAAGAACGAAGGTGGAACGCAAAAAAGCTCGACATAGAAGCTCTTCGAACGTCCCTCTCGCAAAGCTGGTTTACCCTTAAACTCCATCCGACTCCCAACAACAGCAGTGAGACAGAGAGATTAGTGAAGGAAACGATGAAGGCTATCGCCGCCTCCTGTGACACCTCTATTCCACGTTTGAAAAAACGGGGCTCACACAGGCTAGCATATTGGTGGACACCAGAAATCGCGGCACTCCGGAAGAGATGCCATGAACTTCGCCGCCGAGCAACAAGAGCCGCGAAACGTACCCCTGCCCAGGAGGCAAAAAAGGTACTAGGTAAACCGTACCATCAAGGCAAGCAAAGCGACACTGTGGAAAGAAATCTGCAATGATCTTGACAAGGATATCTGGGGCAAAGCCTGCCAAATTGTTGTCAAAAAATTAGGGAAGGCTTCACCAGAAGCGCCAAAACCCCCGGCCATAATGAACAACATTGTAGCGGAGTTGTTTCCCAAACACCCGCTGCGAAAAATAGGCACTATGCTAACAGCGACGAAGTTACACTTTTCACCGTCAAGGAACTACAAGAAGCAGCTTAGCACCTGAAGGCAGGAAAAGCACTGGTCCCGATGGCATTCCAACGTCGGTGATTAAAATCATAACACAGGAATTCCCGGACATACTGCTGAATGCATACAATGCATGCCTGGAAACTAGGACATTTGCTACCGTCTGGAAGCGCGAGAGACTGGTCCTCTTGGACAGAGGGAAGGAAAACCTCTTAAAAGCTTCGTCTTTCAGGCTACTCTGCATGCTATATATCGCTGGAAAACTACTTGAAAAGCTAATACAGGCGAGACTTCGAAACGATATCGACCGCGCTGGAGGCCTCGCTGAAAATCAACACGGCTTCCGCAAGGGCCGATCGACGATCGGCGCGATTACAATGATCATAGGGATTTCAACAAAAGCGTGGTCTGAAAATCTTAAATTGCGCAAAGCCTGCATCCTCCTCACCCTAGACGTGAGAAATGCCTTTAACAGCGCAACATAGGATGACATCCTGCATGCACTGGAGCACCGGTTCAACATAACAAAAGAAAACTTGGCCATAGTTGAGGATTACCTCGATACGAGAACGCTAATTATTTATTGTTAAAACCACAGAAGGCTCCCAAGAGTACCCGATAACGGCTGGCGTACCTCAAGGTTCGGTCATGGGCCCCGATCTATGGAACGCAACTCACGACGAACTACTGGAGATCCCTTTACCGAAGCAAGTACAGCTAACGGGCTTTGCTGATGATGTCGCGGCCACAATAGTGGCAGACAGCGTTGAGAAAGCCGAACTCCTTGTCCAGTCGACCATTGACGCCGTCAAAAACTGGCTCGAGGAACACCTGCTAAAACTAGCTAAACATAAAACGGAAATGGTTGTGCTGACACGCCAGAAATGGTTTCCAAAACCCTTTAATGTCGATATTGGCGAGACAACAGCGACGTCAACAAAGGCACTGCGTTATCTGGGAGTGATGATAGATGAAAAGCTATCGTTTCGCAAACACCTAGAAAAGGCATTCACAAATCCAGTAAGACGGTATCCAGCCTATCAAGAATCATGGCCAACACAATATGCCCACGAACAAAGAAGAGAAGAGTTCTTCTGGAAGTAGTCCACTCAATCTTGCTCTATGGAGCGGAAATATGGGCAGACATCCTGGACCAAAAGACCTATCGGCGTAAGATAGCGGCGGTCCAACAGCGAGGGGCCCTTAGGGTGACCCGTGCCTACCGCACGGTTTCCGAAGTAGCAGTGCTGGTGATAGCGGGGGCTCCACCTATCGACCTATTAGGATCAGAGAGAGTGAAACTCTACGACCTCAAAATCAGAGGCGACAACAAAAACGAGGACAGAGCAAGAGTGAAGGCAGAAACACAGAAAGAATGAGAAGACAGATGGAAGACCAGTGACAAGGCTAGATGGACTGCTCGCTTGATCCCGAACATCAAAACCTGGCTCACCCGAGATCACGGTGAGACGAACATCTTCCTGACTCAACTGCTGACGGGCCATGGCTCTATCAACGCATATCTATTTAAAATGGGCCTACACCATACACCCCGAGGTGCAAGTACTGTCCGGACAGAATCGACGACGTCGAGCATAAGTTTTTCGAGTGTGAACGCTGGAGGAACCACAAAGTCAGAACCGAGGCAGTCATAGGTAAAACGCTCAATCCTGCGAGTCTAGTAAACCATATGATAGAACGAGAAGAAAACTGGAATGAAATCGCAGCCTACGCGCAGCGCCTTTTAAAGGAAAAAAATTATAGAGTGACCAGTAAAACAGGAGCAGACGTAACACGGACTGGGCTGAAGTAATGATAACGCGGTTCCGACCCAGTCTTTCCCGTACCCAAGTGCGGGGAAAGAGGAGAGGAGGTTTTTTAGTGGGTGGAAATCCCACACTACCGACCATCATACTTTCAAGATAGCGGTGTCTTTGAAAGATTTTTCCCCTCCACATACCTACTTAACGATTGAATGTTCGTAAGTAGAAGTTGCGTAATACTTTAACGTTGAAATGTTCTCTACATAGATAATACCGATAAAAGGCATGTAAATAAGTGTGTAAAGACTGGTTTCCGAGTATTTTGTTCTACTATTTATTGTTCTTGAATGAATATAGGAAATTAAATTTTAAATTCCCATCATCACTGAGAAATTATTTGATACATGGTTGGATCTACTTTATTTAATTATAAACCATTAATATGTGACTATTATCATCCATCGATTTTATAATGATAAGGTAAGTATTTTACAGTGAATTATGGTATATAAAAAATTTAAAATTGGAAGTTGAAATGGTAATGGATATACATTATGGAAATTAATTTCTTTACCGTATAATACATAGTTTTGTTTTGTCAGTATGGTCACACAATTCAACATGATCGGACTAACCTTGAATAAGATTACTCCTGAATTGAAAGAAATCAAAATCAGTAACGCTTGGGACAACTCCAAGGAAAGGGTTAAAATTTATAATGCTGCCACAGTATATAGACCGCTACAAATATTGTTGGAGTTGTTAGGGTCGGCGAGGCCGAGATTTGAAAATGGCCGTATAATAGAAGTGTCATCCTGGCAAAAATTTCACCTGATTGTACTCATGGTTTTTCTTGCTCTGTCTATTTACATAAATATCGATTACTTTAATAATTTCCTTTCCAATACCGATAAGTCTTTTGAAGTAGTTTATTCTGGTATGACTTTAATTTCTGCTGTGCCTAGTTGTTGTTTGCAGGCATTCTGGTACCCTAAAGTACACGCTCTTTTATTGAGCAGGATGCTAGAAGTTGATGATTTATTGCCGATTCGCAGAGAAGAGATGTGTAGATCGATTCAGACAAAGTTAACAGTTACCGTATGTGTGATAGTCGTTTACATATCTTCAATATTAATCAGCATTTTAATCATGGAAGAATCGATGTCGATGAAAATATTCGGAGTCGCACTTGCAGGACTTACCTGCGCATATTTCGCCAATTTATTGCAGTTTATATATGACATAACATTTATAACACTGAGAACCACACTGGTCAATGAGGTTTTATTAAAAATAGCCAAATCTCGTTGTGATGAACCGTGTGATTGCGATTTCGTTTCGAGCAGTAACGATTTTTTTATGTTACTCTATTCGATAAGGAAAACAAAATTGCACAAGTACATCGATAGAAGCGAATTGAATAAAAAGAGTTTCGATAAAATAATGAAATGCTATGATCGATTGCTGGATATCGTTCCTATGATCAATAAAGCTTATTCGTATCAGGTAAGTTTATAGATTATTATTTATTACTTTTTATTTCTACTAGCATTACCAGGCATAGGTCGTATTTTATCCATTCTTAAATTTTTCAATTTTCATGGTGATCAGATTAGCGGTATGCTGCTGTTGATGTGCTGCTTGTTGAAGTTGATGTGCTGCAGCGCTATCTAGTGCCGTTACATAGTAGATCGCGAAAAAAAATACACACCGTATGATCGACGTCGTCTGATCCATTCTACCGTCCATCGATTCAATAGATCGATGACCGATCGATTTGTGTGGTGGCAACTTAACTTGTGAACTTGAAAATACCGACCGTCTATGTTGACGGGAAAATAGCGTCTCCTAGTGCAGATATTACCCAAAAATCACACTGATCGCTATAATAGCGTGCCCAGCGATTTCGCACGGAAGGAGCTAAACGCGTACGTGCGCTGCGTCGCCCGCCGCGGTTGGAGGGTTTCAAGAAGCTACATACTGTGGAATGCGTCATTTACGTTGGCGCGAATTTATTTACAACTTCATAACATCTACATATATACCTTTTTATAAAAGATAAGGTACCTACGGTTCAGTTGCAAAAAAAACATGATAAACATAAACACGACTGCCCTCACAAAAAATGAACTGTTTGTAAATTTTATTTTGCTGAATTAATATTCCAAATACTTCTATTTATACTAGGTCTAGCGCGTTTATTTCTGACGGCCACGAAGAGGAAGAACGAAACAAATTAAACTGTCGAAAATCGCTATTACTATCCCTTAGAAAGCCAGCCATGGAAATGAAACTCACAACGGCATGTTTTCATTCCTCAAAAATTTGTTTGTAGGGGTTGTTAGTGCATTCATACTTATGTATAGTGCTAGACGTTCGTCAGATATTTGCTAAGGTAATCCTACTTTACTATCATGACCATGAGAATAATCATCTATTTGCAACACACCATAAAGTTACAAAAGTAACAGCAAAGAGAGTTAGGAAATTTGAAATGAATTTGTATAGTGATGAATTATTCGATGAAGGCCACTTTTTTCGCATAAAATTGTCTAATTGCATACATTCAAGCTTATGAGATCTAAGCGCGTCGTTTTCAGGAAAAAATCCGGAAGATTTTTTTCTCAACGGTTTTATATGTATTTTTAGACGCTAAATCCGATTTTTAACTTTGCGACCTAGCGAGAGGTGAGCTTACTTCAATAATCCCGAAAAACCGCAAAAATTTTGAATTACATTTAGTTTTTCGCTTATAATTTACGAATAAAGCATTTTTTGATAACAACTATTCAGTAAAAAATTAGAGCAGATAAAATTTCCTACAATTCATATTCACAGACTTAATTCCTCTGATGTACCGAAACGCCGCTAAAACGTGCTCAAAAATGGTCATTTTATGCCACAAAGTCCACAGCGCGGCTCTACCGCACTTTCAAGATGCCATTTTCTACGTTTTTCTCTAGGTGACAAAAACCATTTTTGAGTGCGCTTTAGCGATGGTTTGGTGCATCGGAGGATTTAAGTCAATAAATATGAATTGTAGGAAATTTTATTTACTCTAATTTTGTTTTAAATAGTCGTTATCAAAAAATGCTCTATTCGTAAATTATAAGCGAAAAACAAAATAAAATGCAAAATTTTGGGGGTTTCTCGCGATTTCTGAAGTTAGCTCACCTCTGGCGAGGTCGCAAAGTAGAAAATCGGATTTGGGGTCCAAAAATACATATAAAACCGTTAAAAAAAATACTTCCGGATTTTTTTCCTGAGAAAACCCCCATATGTTTGGACTAACATCGGAAATCGGCCGCCCGCAGATCGTCACACCAGAAATACCACCGAATAATTTTATTAGCATTCTGGCAAAGAAAGCAACAACTCTCGCTTATTATGGGACATACACACAACAGCGACGCATTGTATATCGCGTTATCAAGACGAAATTTGGGAAAGTATATGACACCCTGTTTTAATTGGATTATTTCGTTATGAGGCCGGAAATATGACTTATTCAAAAATGTTTCTTGCTTTTAATAAAACTAACATATTATATATTATTCGAAATTTAAATTCTAAGTGTCAACCTATAATTTGAAATTTTCTCAACAATAAATAATAATTAAATAATAAATTTAGTGAATATAGTGTAATTCGGCGGTTAAGTAACCCGACCAGGTTGCCACAAGCCTAGGAAATGGAAATATTTTCCTGAAAGTGTGGAGCTCGCCAAGACGTGTGGCCGACGTGGCGGGTCCGACGTGGCGGCTAAATACCTCTAATCATGATGAACAGTACAACCTTATGACATCAAGGAGACAGCTGGACCTGTCTGGATGAGGGAAACGGACAACTAATCCGGATGGAGAGTGATTGGAGAGGCGTATGCCCAACGGTCGGCGAATGCGCGCTGATGAAGAGGAAGAAGAAGAAGAACAGATACTAAAATTTCAAGTGGTCTTTAAATCACATATATGTCAATTACAATTTATTGTCCACCGACTGACAATAAAAACATAAGCAACGACATATATTTTTATTCCATTTAATTTAATTCTTAGATACTGTAATAACGTCAATCTCTCTAATAAAGTACTCAAAAATATTATTTTGTGTCCTAATTTATGCAATTAAAAAAAATTAAAACAGTAAATTTGGAAGAGATGTGTAAGAAATAAAGTACTTTTAAATAAACCTTTTCTTTCAGATATTATCCTGTATAATCCTCATTTTCTCCATTCTATTACTATGCGTGGCGATGGCAATTCACCTATTTCTACTGGTAAGAGTAATTTTATCGTGACAGTCATTGCTTACAATACAATACATTAAACTACAACAGTACATAGACATTCTAACGCTTGCAGTCGTAAAATGTTGATAAAAAAATATTGGGTCTCTACCTATGGACTTGCTGTTCTATAAAGAAAATTTAAGGCCAATAACTTTGTATTGAAAATATATATTTAATTAATAGAAAAATTGGCACTTATTATCTATGCAGATTTGTTATTTCAATGGGACTTCCTTAATTCCTCTGCTGTAAAATTCTTGTGGACAGGTTCCAATAAATTATTTGAAGGTGTTTTTACCGACACTTTTTTTCCTCATAAAAATTATCTAAATTCGGAAAAAATAAGCTCGAGCCAGGCCTGGCAAGTACGGAGGGTGACCAAGTGTCTCACGCGGAAGCAGTGGCGATGAGTGATTGACCAGGCTCGGTTATATAATCACGAGCTTCTCCATCATTGTTTGCAGCCCTTAACAGTACATACTTACGGTAACTGTATGGCCAGACTGCAAGAAACTGTAATAGACAACACCGGTAGGCACAGGATCTCATATTTAAAAATAATGCATTTTTTCTACTTTACCATGGTGTCGCAAAACGAAAATATTTGAGCAAAGACAACAGTCGGAAAGACAAATAAACCGCTGATACCTAAATAAAAATAACATGATATTGAACAAAAATGTATTTGAATTTGAAATTCCAACTCAAACCCAAGTTATCCAAGTTCATATAGCCACTGAGAAAAAACAGCAAATACATAGGTAAGGACACAATATTTAAAAAAATATATTTTAGTAATTGAGATTGTAGTAATATCATATTTAATACTAGCTGACCCGTACCCACTTCGTTGTGCTGTAATCATTTTTACTTGTGATGAAATTATGAGTGTGATTCGGTTAGTACTGAGTGCTATGATTTATTTCCTTACTGCCATAGGAGGGTTATATGTTTACAGCATATGTATGTATGTATTTGCATGCCAATTTGGCTATATTACCGGGTTTCAAATGAGTGAATGAAATGATTAAAATTTAATAAATTATTTTTATTTTAATTGTTCAAAATTTCTCTGAATACTATATGTAATGTTATTATTTAGTACCAAAATATATTGTCTTTCAGGAGTTCCAACCCGAGATACGGTCGCGGTTCCATGCCTATGTCGTATTATCATTTTAATCATTTATGCAGTAAAAGGGAATTACGTGCAATAAAAGAGAAAAGTGTTTTGTTTTAAACACTTGAGACGATAAATTTACTTATTTTGCTAAGAATTCATAGTTGTCGATAATATGACCAATAAACATGACCTAACGATTTAAATTATTATTTCATATAAAAAACTACTTTTTGTGACTTAAATATAAAGTTTAGACATATGCTGTCGCTGACTTTTTTGTAGGCATTACCAAGCTCTACAACTTTTCTCTAGAACTTAATCATATATCTCTCATCAGTAAAGCAGCGTTCGTAAGAAAAGTTTTCATTCGATCGTTTTTTCTCCGACTACCACGAAAAAGTCTTTTCATTTTTCGGAATAATATATAGCCTATGACACTCACAAATAACGTGGCTTTCTATTGGTAAAAGAATTTTCAAATAGAAAATAAAATCGGTTCAGTAGATCCAGAGATTACTCCCTACAACCTCACGAGCACACAAATTTTACCTCTTTATAATATTAGTAGGTATAGATTACCTATATACAAGTAATCAATAATATGCTGACCATTAAATACTCGTAATGAATCATAAATCAAAATATACGTAATTAAATACAAAATCTCTCTAGAATTTTCTAGATAAAATTGTAAAACTTGTGTTTGGTGCTCCGCACATTTACTAATCCAGCAGTATGTATTTATGCTTTTGTAGTTAATAACATATATAATTGGTTTTGTCAACATTTCAGGGTGATGAACTACGGTCTACGAAAACTTTAATTTTCGCAGTTTATTTACTAATAATTTTATTGAATCTCGTTTTCGTCTGCGATGACATGAACTCAGAATTCGAGAAGAGCAAGAATATTCTTCACAAGATATTGGATTCTTTGTTATTAGGTCTGTATTGCATTATCTTCCAACTATATTAACTTATGGACCCTCAAGTTATTATGAAATAATACCTCTTTCAGATGATTTCGAAAATGAACGAGTTGAGGATTTCTTAAGGCTGTGTGATTCTTGCGATAAAACTATAACACCGTTTAATCTCTTCACCGTGAATTTGTCGATGTTATCTGGATTCTTCTCTGCTATAACGTCTTACACAATTATTCTCATACAGCTGATGCACACGCCCAAGCCATGAAATACGTATTTTTTTAATGTGCATTAGCTGCACTGTAAAATTGTACAATAATACAAACAATTTTAACCAACAAAAAAAAACCGACTCAAAAGTTTTATAAGAGCAGCAGCCATGTCATGATACTTAGAACTGGCTACCATAATTGAAAGCGTATACAAAATGTTGTGCCTGTGCTGTTGACCTTTGAGCAGTTCCCTCGTTGGATGTCAAATCCTGGGTGCCGCAGTCCTGTCTTGGTGAAACTTAGAACGGGCTGTCGCAATTGAATGCATATACAAAATTTCGTGTCTCTGCTGTTGACCGTTAAGGAATCCCCTCGTCGGGAGCGAACCCTGGGTGCAGCAGCCATGTCATGGTGGAACTTAGAACGGGCTATCGAAACTGAATTAGGATACAAAATTTCGTGTCTGTGCTGTTGACCGTTGAGGAGTCCCCTCGTCGGGAGCCAACCGTGGGTGTAGAATCAGGTCATGCTTACCATAAAAATAGATTGTCAACGGAATCAAATCAACATGTACATTATCAACTTCATATGATAATATTTGAAGATTTCCCTCAATTCCTCATAGATCCCATTATCAGAACAGGATTTTGATCATGATGGGACCAATCTGCAGGTAAATACTTTCGAATATATATTTTTTAATCGGTTCATAAATGGCAGAGTTCTTGAGGTAACAACCATAAAAAAATATATACAAGCGAATTAATAACCGCCCCCGTTTTTTGAAGTCGGTTAAATAGTGTCCGAAACCGTGCCGGAGTAAGCCAGCCTTGTCTTCGGTCGCTTCTAAATAATTAGAAAATGTTTTAATGCGTGTTATTGATTGCAACGTTTCTATTTGTTTTTTTTTTCATTTAATATGTAATTTTTTGAGTTACACGCACATTTTTTAGAAATAAATAAATTACCAAATTACTTTATTCGTATAATCCTTGCATGTTTTATTGTGGAATTATATAGAGCTTAACGTATAAGTAAAATAATTTATATATAAAAAAAATATATATTTATACAGGCTGTGTTTTTAATTAATGACTTCCATGTAGTGGACGAATCAGTACAACGAACTAAGTTTGTTAGTTTATACTCTTTATCGTGAAAATGTCACAATGGGCGGGTTTATTGTCACATGACAATCTCTTACAACCAACCTTACTATGACGTGTTATATGTATGTGTGCGTGTAACATGTCTGTAAGTGTGTGTCTTGTTATTGCATTCGATCGACAGAATTTAAAATACAATTCCGTTAATTTTATCCCAACGGAAAATGGTGACCCAGCCGGGAATCAAACCCGGGACCCTACAATGTAAGATCAGGCGACCTAATAACTATGCCACCGGGCTAAGTAACTTTTGATATCAGTTTTTAGAAATTATCGCTATCATTGTTTTTTAGTGATATCTTTGCTACCGTTAGATGGTGCAGTGCGGTCAAAACTTCCTAAAATTTTCATCAATAGATGGGATTTACAATTTTTACCAAAACTATTTTGTTTTCCCAATATAAATGTTTTTGTTTTTTTTTTTTAAATGTTTATTAAAAGTTACTTACTTTGTCGTATTGATCTGTCCACTACAATATGTCACTAATTAAATCTCACCTTGTAAATGAGTCACTGAAATGAGACAATTTTCATAATGGTTCTCGCATTACTAACAACGCCAGAAATAAAAAAAATCATTAGAAATTAAATAGGAGCTACTCAAGTAGAGGCGAATATGAAAATTTTAAGGTTTACGTAGAATGAAATAGTTAATATATAAATGCTACGAAAATACGAAATGTGTTTTATTTTATTATTATATACTTAACTAGCTGCGCCCCGCGGTTTCACCCGCGTGGTGATGGAAAATTGTGATAATGATGATAGAAAACTATATATTTTTATAAATTACAGCCTATGTGTTGTTCTGATGTGTAAGCTATATTACTGTAAAGTTTCATCAAAATCCATTTAGTAGTTTTTGCGTGAAAGAGTAACAAACATCCATACATACATTCTTACAAACTTTCGCTTTTATATTAGTAGTAGGATTAAACGCGCAATTGGTTTTCGTCATATTTTGTTAAAAAGCCACTGTGCGTCGCCGAGAAAGAAACGCCTGTACGACTTTGACTTACCTCTCTTCGTTTTCGAGTGTCGATTTTCCGATTCTCGATTGGACGGTTTATGCTCGTAGCTCTGAAGCGTCATGAATAAACAATGTAAATTGAGATACAGTCTTTTGCGGTAATAGAGTTTACCGAATCTATGATGTCTATTCACGTATCTGCTGCGAAATATCCGACAGAAACCTGACCGGCTATCTTGCATATCAAATTCTGAAACAGGGCTACTTAGATGGCTTTTCCATTAATCCCAATAAAGCCATTTACTAGAAACAGCCATTCTCAATTTGCGGTGTTCAGTTATGACACACGACACTCGACAGAGCTAAACTACTCCCGCACTCGAAATACCACTCAGAGACTATTGCTACAGTCGCGGTAAAACCTACACTTTCTTATACATAAGCATTAGAATGCGAACAAATGAAGTTTATCTTTTACCCACATAATAGTACGTATAAGTAAAATAGGCGGGCTTATTAACTACTCATTAGATCTGTTACAGACCACCCGGTCAGTTACGAAATACGAATTTTTCAGTTACGAATATTCGACAACGGCTAAAAAGAAGAAATGAGAAAAATAAAAATATAAATTAATACACCATCCACTATCTAGTTCTGTTTGACTACCTATTAATGGGATTTGGATAGAAGGGGGAAGGAAGGGCAAGAGAGAGTCAGGAAGGGAAGTCTAGAGGGGGGTTGTTGGGGGGGAAGGAGGGGTGAAGATGGTCAGGGAAAGGGGGTATTGGGGGGTGCCAGGGCGGGGGGGGGGGGGGGGTAAGAGGTATTCGTTGTTTTTAGTAAACGGGCCTCAGTGAGCTAGTTGCGTCATCAATAGTAAGGACTACTGGCCAATAGCTAAATTACTGGAGTAAGCCACGTTCGTTCTAAAATTAGAATTAATTGCGGGTAGCTGTCTCATCGGTCGCCATTTCATCGCACAATCTCTCAATTTCATCTATTTATTCCATTATTCGATAGTAATAACGAATCGTGACACACACTAACTAGTTTCAAATCAGCATTATTGAAGTGAAGTCAGGTAACAGAATATATTTTTTGTCAGTGTCTCTACATAATTCAAGATGATCGGATCTCATACGAATAAAATTACTCCTCAATCAAAAGAAAGTATAATCAGTAACGCGAGGAACGAACGAAAAGATAAGATATATAACGCTGTTACAGTTTATAGACCGTTAGAAATACTGCTTGAATTGTTAGGATCGTCCAGACCGACATTTGAAAATGGTCTGGTAAAAGAAATATCAGTCTGGCATAAGATTCGACTCATCGTACTCGTGATTATCCTTTCCGTATCTATTTACTTGAATTTCGAATATATATTCAATTATCTTTCCAATGATGATAAATCTTATGAAGTTTTTTATAATGGTATGATTTTACTGTCGGCAGTGCCCAGTTGTTGTTTGCAGGTATTTTGGTACCCGAAAATTCACGCTTTAGTTTTGCATAGGATGCTAGTAGTTGATTCCTTACTGCCGATTCGCGGTGATGAAATGTGTAGAGTAATACACAGGAAATCAGCTATTGCCGCAATAATATTAAGCAGTTATATGGGGCTTTTTTCTCTTGGCTTTTTAATAATCAGTGAAGAAATAATAACAAGAAAAATATTCGAAGTCGCTCTGGCTGGGTTCGCTTGCGCATATTACGCCCTCTTATTGCAGTTCATATTCGACATCTCTTTTCTAACATTAAGAACTACACTGTTGAATGAGGTTTTGTTAAAAATGGTCGATAAGCTTTACGACGAGCCGTGCGACATCGATTTTGTAACCAGCAGCAATGATTTTATCATGTTACTTTACTCGATAAGAATCAAAAATGTGCACAAGTACATTATACACAGCGAGTTAAATATGGAGAGTTTCGATAAAATTATAAAGTGCTACAGTCGATTGCTTGACATTGTACCTATGTTGAATAAGGCTTATTCCTATCAGGTATGTACTCGGTTTTATATTTTTTATATTACTTCTCACTACTCTTTCTTGTAAATTTCACAATCGGCTGGTTTGTTACCTTACGGTATTCTATCAACTCTCCAACCCTACAGAAGCGTGGGTTTAATATGTGTTTAAAAAAGTATGGCAATTTTTTATTTATTTATTTAAATCCAAAATAAAAATTTACAATGTTGTCATAAATAATACAGTGTAAAAAAGAGCAAATACTTAATCATTGTTTGCGAAGCAAAGAAAGTACAGATTTGATGGATTTTATCAGCTTCACTAGACTACAGTCTGTTCTGGAGTGATACCACTCTTATATTTGTTACATCGTACTAGTACACATTTTTATAAATTTTCGGTTAAAATAATTGATGAACTCGGTTCTCTTTCACGTTAGCTGAGTGTGATAACCGCTGAGCTATGTGATGGTTACATCTAATAGCAGCCGTGATGTACTATGTAAATTGTTGTCCGAAATTCGATGCGCGTCTGGCGGATAAGCGTTTTTGCTAGCACTGCGTTATAACACACAAGAATTGTCAAAACACTAATTTTAGACACTTTTCACTGTTTGCAGACACTTAGACGACTAGAATGATTGTACTGATGTATTTTAGTGCTGACTTTTGGGTGATTGGCGTAGGTTTTACGAGTGTTTTTCCAAAAATTTGTTAGACCGTACAAAATGACAGCTGCCTATTTCGACGCGCGCGCAATAATCCATTCGATCAACATAATTCAGATGTAATTCCTATAATTTTGCCTCATCGTAAATATATCCAGTCCTTAATCGAACCCGGAACCTTGCGATGTATGATCGGGCTATTAAACCATTAGCTCTCCGGGCAGAGTAGTTTATTCCAGCATTTCACCGTTGATTATATAGCGTCATTGATTGCTTAATGTCGTAGTAAGATTTTGCAGTTAAGAAACTGGTCTATATGACATAAAATAATATTATAATAACCACTGATATTTTAAATCATAACTTTTATTATTTTATTAATAAAAATAATAACTTAAAGATGTCGATTTTTAATTAGGTTAACATGTTACAATGAGTAATATTTACGCAATTTAATATTCAGATAGACTAATATATGGCATTCAATATCTCCGTATTATTTCTGTGATGCAAACGGCGTATTTAAAAATATACGATAGATGGTACTATTAATTGAATGTTAGTATTGTTAACATTGGTTAAATTAATGGGTTTTTATAATCAATCAGTCCTCAATTAAAAAGCTTTCCTTATCAAGGTTATTAATAATAGTTTACCGTAAATTCACATAATTAAATTGGGTTGCCAAATTATACTATAGAATAGAGCAATCTAATTTAATATATAATCAATGGCTATACTAATTATTAATTACTGTCCGGAAGCTGAAATTGGGCTCTATTGCGTTTCTATTGAACTAAGATCGGAAATTAGTTCGTGTGAACGAGACAAGTCAGTACGTGAGAGCCGAATGTGAAATGAACGGTTGTCACTTTTATGGATTAAAACTATTATACCCACTAAAGATAAGGCAGCACGAAATGATTTTGAACTTATTCGGGCGTCTATGAGTTCGACAGGTAGTTTTGGTGCGGGAACAGCGACGACGGTTCATTTCATATTCCGTTCTAAAGTATTGCTCTGTATCATTGACCGGAAGATATTGTAATGTCCGCCATTGTAACTTATTTTAATTGTACAATATATAGAGTTTCGTTCATTCATTCGTTCGTTCGGTTGAACAAAGTTCCTATTTTAGTTCACAAAGAAACGCGATCGGGCCATCTGACTTTACTGCTGAGGTACATCAACAAAAAATACTGTAAACCAATGATATGTACACCAAAAAAAAATTACTGTATACCTATTCAAGCCGGTTTGGGGCCTAATAACCTCTTGATGAACTACGGAGGATCGTCTAATAAATGAAAAGCGGAATGGTAATCGAGTTATTATATATGAAGTACTGGCAGAATTAATATATCTGGGCGGTAATGGCAGTATGATTATTACCGAACCCTTCAAGAAAATATACAAAATAATTTCCTTTTTGTAAACAATTAAAATAAACTTATTTATGATGTCTTTATTTCAGGTGTTATCCTTTATTATCCTCATTTTCTCCACTCAGTTATTGTGTGTGGCGCTGGGAATTCATCTTTTTCTACTAGTAAGACTATTTTTATACTATCAGTTATTCTCTTGTCGATCTTTATTTTAGTATGACAGTAAAGATATTTTTTTTTGTTCATTTAAATAGTTCTTAGTTGAATTTCATTTCTCATGTCAATATATTTAACTATGCTGATATATTTAACTATGCTGATTCGATGCTGATACAATTAAAGTCAGATATTACAGATGATATAGACATCTAAATAGAGTTGTAAACTAGAACGGGCGAACCCGTCACCTCAGGAAGTTTTAACGATTAGTCGTTCTGTCTCCCTGAAGTGAGCGCAGAAGACTTGGACAAAAACGGTCCACCGTCAAGCTCCGCCACATGCCCGTAAGAGACCAACTCCTTAACCCCTAGAGCCCCGATTGGCCGATATCGGCCACAACACGATTCAGCGTGACGGCCCCGTTTTAATTTATTTTGTTTTACTTTATTATGTTTTATTATGTTAATGTGTTTTATTTTAATTATGGATACAGTGGTTTGACAGTAATTAATGTTTTGGCGAGACAGTGTCATAATTCAATTTTTTTACTAATTTTTAAAAAAAAATTTCAATTTTTTTACTAATTTTTACAAAGATCAACTTGTCAATCGGCTGAGGGGCCGAAGCCAGAGGGGTTAACCGCGAGATAGCCAGGCGTGTTACCCAGCGGGCTTACACTCACTCCCTTACTTCCAACCAGCTGACCAACTCACCGGCTGACCGACTTTCGGCCTACCGACCGACCGACCGCTAGATTACTCCAGTCTCTCGATTGTTTACGAGTTCGAGATCGCTTGCGCGGTCCTCTCTCTTACGAAGCTATGAAACGGTATATACCGAATTAATCGTTGACCACGGCATCCTTTGCCCGGCTGTTCATCCAGGATCGAATAGTCGGTGGCCGTTTCAAGAGCAGTCGCCGTAAGGTCCTCAACCACACGCTCTATAGGAAACAGTACTGCTTCCAGACTCCCCCGACTGTTAGTCAGAGTGCACAGTCGATTGGCTTACGCCGCACGGTGCGCAGACCGTCCAGGAGCGCCAGAAGATTTATTCCTAGGGGAAACTAGACCTAAGGCCAGAGTCCTGCCGGGCTCACACTTCATCTGTGGAGGCCGCCGAATGGGTGTTGATCCGTGAGTGTGACCAACCCTGAACAGAATGGGTCTTCGTGGCCAACTCGTGGCCAACAACAAGGGCCTATTAGCTCCCAAATATAGACATCTATTGGGAGTCAGTATCTAGAATCAGAAATGCGTTAAAGTCAGAGATGAAGCGTGAAGGTAACATTATTTGTTTTTAAAATTTCATGCGTTTCTAATGTGCCTTAAATTTATTATAAAAATGCCTCTTCCTATTCAGTACTTCATTTTATGTTTTATCTATAATTTTAATACATTTTTGATTCTAGTAACGTAAACTACCAACATTATATGTATAGGGTAAGTTCAGGAGAGATGGACCACTTTTTTTTGGCAGCCTCGTATTATTTCCCTGAATAATTAAAACGCACGCTTAGGGTGTTACATCAATATACATTTATTAATGAACCATTTATACAATTTATATGGCAAAGCGACGCTTTCTTAAAGGTAAAATTTGTGATCAAACAACAGATAGCATTGGTCCAACTCTCCCACACTGTATGGGTGAGTTGGACCACCCACTAAGGAGAGATGGACCTAATAAAAAAAAAATAAAAAAAAACATTTTCCAAATTTGGCATATTACAAAAATCAAAATGTTTAAATAACAATAACTAAAAATAAAATGACATTAATTAAAAATTACAAATATCAATAAATACTCTTCTTTTGCTTCTCTATTTATTCTTTTCCTGATTTTATGTTCTTCTTTGACACTCATTTTGTCTCTTATTTCCAGTCCTTTTCTTTATTTTAGTTATAGGTACCTCCTTTCTAGAACGCCTTGCGTTCAAATTTAATATATTTTGAGTCGAGTTCAATATTTGAGCTTGTTTTGTGGCCCTGCGACGAACACTTGCAGTATTTTCTATGCTGGGGATTGGAGAAACTATACTCCAATACCTTACCTGACGTTGCCTTTTCGGTATAATATTTTTACCAGTTTCCTCTTATGGTATACTACTTGTAGGTTGTGTGGTAGTTGGCTGAATGCTGGTGAAAGGTTGATCTCTAAAATTATTTTGCTGGACGTTTATTAGTCTTGTATTTTTGTTGATTGTAATAACTTTTTGCTCTGTATTATTACTGGGTTTGTCCGATATCAGGAAATAGCATTTCACAGTCTGAAATAGCATTATTATTAATTGGTAATTCCAGTTGCTGAGAAACCCGATTCTCCATTGCTCACTGAAGCTAAGTTATTCCAAGCTGACGCCAAAACTTTCCCATAGTGTAATCGTGTCAATTTTTTTGATGGATTACTTGTTATAAACTTATTGCATTCATCGTAATACAATGACTTCAGGGATTTAACGAAGGTTTTATTCAACGGTTGAAGAAAGTGTTTTGCATGACTGGGAAAAAAATCAGGATTATTTCGTTTTCCTCAGCAAACTCTAACATTTCTCTTTTGCTGCAATGCGATGAACGTCCATCCAGAAATATCATAAATTGACCAGGCGGCTTACAGGGCAAGAAATGATTTCGTAACCAGTCAAAAAATAAATCAGAACTGACATATGGAAATTATTGTGACATTGCTACAACAGAGCCAGGTGGCATACCGTCTTGAAATTCGGGTTTCTTATTTTTCCCTTTAATATACAATAGGGTGTGAGAAAATTTTCTCTTCATAATAAAACAAGTGATAACCGAAATAGTTCCTCCCTTTTCGCATGAGGTGATTGTAGGCACGTTCTTTGAGCCTTTTATAGAAACTACATTCCCTGGTTTATTATTCAATTGCAGAACTGTTTCGTCCATATTAAATATGGGCCCTGGTTTATTGAATAGGCTATTTTTCATTAAGACGTCTTCTGTTAATAAAAATTAATTGCCTACAAAATCTTTGTTTAAGCGTTTTCCTGAGCTACAGACACGGCTTCTTACCTCCCAATAGAAAAGTCCTTATTTCTACTTAGAAAGGTTTTCGACCACCCGTAACCCGCCATTTATTTCTTGGAGAAAATTTTGCTTGAGACCCATTTGCACTGTGAAACTATATGCCATTTTCCAAACTGGGTATCTCGTGAGTTTTTTTTTTCTGAAGATTTTATATGGGTGAAAAAGTCTTCTCCTCATACACAACTCGGTTCAAGAACATCTGTTTTGAAAACTTTTTATTCTGTAACCTCCGCTTAGACATTGTTTTCGGTACTCCAAACATTCTTGCTGCTTCATTGATTCCCATTCCACCAGCACAAGCCTTAACAACATTCGTTTGATCAACCTCAGTCCATTTTCCTCTACAAACCACCTTTTTTCTCACATATGTTGAAAACATTTCTAGAAATGCAACAATAGAACCTCATTATACACAAAAACCGCATATCACGTATCAGCTCCACAGTCCCATATACTAAAATCGCTATGACTACAAGCATAAAAAAAAACTGACACACCGTAAACGATTTTCATAGTTTTTCTTAAAAACCAATATAAACTTTTGCCGCCTTGTCGCATAGACTTTGCAACTTGTTTGACAGGAACACTTCAGTGTTGCCAGATTAGGAAAAATATTTGTAGTTTAGAAGAAATTGCGATCTCTCCTGAAATTACTCTATATCTGAATTTTATTTGAACGACGACAATATCATCCTAATTGCAATAAACATGCGTAATATTTTTATTCATTTAGATAATTTTTACTCATATAACTATATATGCTTGCGTAATATTTTTAATCGTGTAATATAAATGGTTTTATTGTATCGGGATTCTTACTCCAACTAATCGTAATAATGGGTCTAGCTATTTTTGAATAAAAAAATGTTTGGTGACAATGTATTCCCAAACTGTCATCGGCGGATAAGGTCAGATCAAGTAATCTTGATAACGTTTCGTTATCTATGAGTGCCTGCCTCATTTTGTTAATGCAAATATCGTTGGTATACATGATAATTTTATGGTAGTAGAAAGGTATTTTTTGTTTCAAGTTGAAATGGATCTAAACATAAATAAAAATGGTTATTTATATACAAACATTTATATCAGAAAAAATACATTGGTAAATATAAAAAAGTAACATAAAAGGCATACAATATACAGTTATTTGTAAAGGTCAGTGCCTTGGCGATGGAGGAATGAAAATATTCAAGGTTACATCCATATTCGCTGTCAAATTGTAGCCTAAATCGGAAAAAAATGCTAATTGCAAATGTCGTCGTGCTTTAATAGCGGAGACTCTTTCACGTAAGTTTAATCTGTGGCCTGTAGCCTGTGGAACATATCAATGCCAGTATTGAATGTCTAAATAAAAGTTTCTAAATAATTAATTTAGGGATCACATACGATTTAAAGCAGTATATTTATTGCAATTTACTTCAATTGAATTGTTATGCAAGTCAATAATATTATGTTTTCTTTAATAATTAGTTTTTGCCATAATATATTTACTTAATGTGTTATACAATTTATTTTATTTATTTAGTACTTTATTCATATTTTTTTATACAAATAGCCACATTATTACCAATATTATAAAGTAACTCGGAAAAATTGCACATGTAGCAAATGGTCAGTGCTCACCTAACTAGGACTGTAATGTCCTGTATCTAGGCGGGTCAGAGTAAACAATTAAAATTAGCGATTTAATTTATAAAGAACTAAATTGGCTAACGTTTTATTTTTAGAAATAATAAATGTACCTAATTAAAATTTAGTATATAATATAATATAATAATCTGTATAAATATTACAATGTATATACCTAATCATATTTATGTAATAATATGGTAAGTACATAGATACCTATATTCGATTATAATAAACAATAAATATATTATGTAGAGTTATTAGAATACAATTACATATATAAATACGATTATAAAAATATTACGAAAAATAAGAAATACCATACGATATATTATGATTATATGCATAATACTTTATGTATATGTATACGATATTAGCTATAAAATCAACAAGGCAAGTTTTCGGATTTACACCTCCCTAATTCAAATAACCATTTATTTATATTATATTTAAACTGTTGAATGTTCTTTAGGTGTTTCCATTTCTCTTCTATGTCATTATATAACCTGGGCCCAAGGACGAAAGGTTGTCTTTGTGCAAATGTTGTTTGCACTCGAGGAATAGGTAAATTTTGTTTCCGTGAACTCCGACTATTGCAGTTTCGCTGACTTTGATCATGCCTTTCTATATATTTATGAAAAAATATTACCTCATATTTTAGAAACAATGTATATGTTCTTTCCCTCTACGCTGAGTGATTATTGACGTGAATATTATTTTATATGAAATAAAATAATATACATTTTTACACCTCATTTTCTGCAACTATGCGCGTTATAAAGCGTTTTCTGTTTTAAACGGTGTAATGGTATTAATGAAGTAACTTCCCAGCGATGGTTTTTAAAATACACGCATATTATTGAAAAAAACCTACAAAAATAAGAAGATTCCGGTTATTCTACAGAAAATTTTACAGTTTTTATGGGGTTCAACAGCTGATTTTAATATAATAATATTGCCTATTGCTGTTCAAATATATTGTCTATCTCCTTATGCCGCAATTACCTGACCGGTCTATACTCTTTTAGTCCTAGTAATAAAACAATATAAAAAAATACGTGTGGCACTCGGGGACTGCCGCGGTAAAGCTATTGCATAGCATTTTTAACAACTTATGCAATTATAATTATTTATTTATTTTATTTATTTTATTTTTTCTGATATCAGATAACTGCGCTCTATCGGAAAACGTTAAAATTATTCCGAATCATTTGCGGCTGCGGTAGCAAATGATTCGGAATAATTTAAACGTCTTCCGATAGAGCGCCGCGCACGAATTTTTTATTCGATAAAGCAAAAAAAACGGATTATTCGAAAAAATTGGTAGATAAAAAGATAGATAATTAAATTATCTTTAAAATGGTGTAGGTTTCATTTTAATACGCTAGATAGTATTTGCGTAGTAGTCGTTTTTGTGTTCGGTTAGACCTAATTTCACAAATTAATTACACTATGTAATATAAACAAAATCTAAAATATTCAAAGCTAAGAATATAAGGAAAATGTTATTGTTTAACATATATTTTTTTCGAATCGTAAGCAGTACTTGTTTAGACGTAATTATCAGTTTAAAATCATTAATTTTCGTTAAGAAATTTCTTCATTCGGTCGCCGCGCTGGCCTAGGCCCGCGATAAAAGCTATGCAATAGCTTAAAAAATGTGAATAGCTCATACCAAAATATTAATTATCCTTCTAACATATTTGTAAAGCTATTATGACAAAACGAAATAAGAAATGCAGTAAAAATAAATAATTCTTTATTATTGACCATTGTTCGTATTTCAGGGAAATGAACTTCGTTCGACTAGTACTCTGATCTTAGCCGCGTATCTATTAGTAATATTGTTGAATCTCGTCTTCATCTGCGACGACATGAACTCCGAATTCGAGAAGAGCAAGAATATTCTACACAAAATACTGCATAGCCCGAAATTAGGTGCGTATTAAACTTGACTTTTGAATAGATATCATGCATGCAGTTAAATGAAAATATAACAGTAGGTATAGGTATAAACCTAACATTCAGATAATTTTAAAATTTTGACTTTTTAGATGATTTGGAAGCTGAACAAGTCCAGGATCTCTTAAGATTGTGTGATTCTTACGATAAAACTATAATGCCGTTTAATCTCTTCACTGTGAATTTATCAATGTTATCTGGATTCTTCTCCGCTCTTACTTCATACACGATTATTCTCATACAGTTCATGCACAGCTCACCAAGGAAGTACAGGCCATAGCTGATTTATTATTATTATGCATTATTAAAATACCGAAAACTGTATCAACAATATGGGCAATATTTTGCGCTCTGCCTGCTACACAGTTTGAAATTTATAAACTAATTACTAAACATTATTTTATTAACTTTATTGCCTTAAATTATAATTATAATTAAGATATATCGCCTACTAAAGCGTTTCCCAAATGGTGGCTCGCGGCCAGTCACCGGGCCACGAAAATATAATACCGGGTCGCAGCATTGTCTCCTTGTTGTATAAATCAATCATACTCGTAAATTATAAAATAGCGTTCCACGTCATAATTCAGCTCTTAAAAAAGAGCTTTTTCTAGGACTGGAGACTAACCCGAAATAATATTTTCGTCCAATCATCAGCAACCAAGCTTAGATAAGGAGCCCATTTTCAGTCAACTTAGAATTTATCGGATTGAAATATGAAACCGTTAATTGAACTATCATAATATGACACAGCAATAAAAAACATACTGGAGAGAATATCACTGATATATTTTTGTATATCTGGTCGCCATACCCAGCTTTAGCAGAACAAGCGATAAAATATCTAAAGCATTGTGGCACGACCTATAAGTGTGAATCAGTTTCTAAAAAATAGATATAGAAACATATTAGAAAATTAACCAGACTAAAGTATAAATTTAACATTTTTTTCGCCAAAAATTGGAGTTCCTAGTTAAAAATAAACAGTTTATTTCTTCTCACTAATAGTAGAAAAGTAATATAATTACAATGTATTTATTACATAGTTGTTAAAATTTATTCCATCAATAATATTATACACCTATATGTGGATAATCAAATGTTTTTATTTTGTTTATTTTAATACCAAATTTGTAGTAATAAAGTGGGTTATGAAGAGAAGCATAAAAATAACCGGGCCAGGGCAAAATTAGTTTGGGAAACGCTGCCCTACTACAATCAGTACATAAGTTGAAATTGCTGTTTTTTTTTATAGAATAGCATTTACTATGTGTTTTCACTGTGTCAAGTTAAACATGTATTTTAGATTGTAACAAAATGTTAGGTTTGCTTTGAATATGCGTGTGATGATATATTTTTAATGAAAATGTATTTAATATGACAACAAATGCTAATTTAAGAAATACCTGTATCATTTTATGTAGATATCTAGATACAAAAATCTCAATAGCTTATCTTTTAAAAGACAAATAAATCGGAAATAAAATATATAAGGTATGGCATTTTTACTGAGCGGCTAAAGTTAATAGAATAAAAGTTGGTGGTCATCACAATGCTATCTAGTGTTGCCAACCTACAAGATATATCTCCTAAGTTTTAATTTTAAATTTTGCCTACCTGAAATAAATTATAGGCAGTGTTGGGCTAAATTTAGTCGACTAACGATTAATAGTGCTTAGCGACTTGCTTGATTACTTTAATCGTCAATCGTGATTAACAATTGATTAGTTTCATCCGTAATCACGACTATACATTGCGTTTGAAATTCTAGACATGAAATTTTAATAAATTTTTCGTCGGTCGTCGGTAGGACGTTCAGTCCGTCGATCGGTCGATAGGTCAGTCGTTCGCTCGGCCGGTTGGCCGGCACGCAAGTCAGTCGGTCGGTCGATCGGCCGGTCGTTCAGCCGGTCGGTCGGTCAGCTGGTCGGCCGGTCAGTGGATCGGTCGTCCTGTCGGTCTGTC